>JAJEJO010001558.1:0-238728 GCA_020662805.1 Glaucomys volans
AGTTAGTGGCAGTCAGAGGAGTCAGACTAGGCTCCCAACCTTGCACAAGTTAGTGCTTCTTGTACTTTACATATTTAGTTCTGTCCAGCAGAGGTACCATTTAACAGATGAGGAAAGTGAGGCACAGGGATGTTAAGTGACAACACTACTTAATGCACCTGATTCATTTCACAAACCACATTTTTTAAAGAAAAATAGCAAAGAAAACAAGAGTTGGGGTCAGGCAGGGGGAGCCAAGGTATAGACTGATTTTGGAGCCCTTGTGCACTTAAACAGGTCACTTAGCATTTTTGGGTCACACCAGTAATTTTTGAATAAAGCTCATTTTTACTTTTAAAGAAATGCACAGTTCATTATCAATGAGTGTCTTTTGTCATGGAGAGTATAACTGACATTTTTACATCTTCTGTTGAGAGCCCCTAAGTCAGGCTCACCTTTCACAAGAGCCCAGTCTTGGTGCCAGAATATGCAGGCTGGGGGACAGAGGACAGAAATCTCACACCTGGAAGAAACCTCCAAATGGGCTCCCAGCAGAACCACTAAGCTTCTTGAGCTTTCTACTGATGTGCACACACACATGGCTCTTTGCAAGATGAATCATTCATAACCCTTGCTGGGAGCCCAGCATGGGGGCTCAGGCCTACAATCCCACCACTCAGGATCCTGAGGCAGGAGGATCCAAAGTGTGAGACCAACCTGGGCAATTTAGTGAGACCCTGTCTCAAGATAAAAAAGAGAAAGGGCCAGGGATGGTCCCCAGTGGTAGAGTGCTTGTCTAGCCTGTGTGAGGCCCGCTGCGTCTCCAGCAGCACAGGCGCACGCACGCGCGCGCGCGCACACACAGTCACACAATGCTTGCTTCATGCTTTCCTAGCCGCAGCCTTGCAACTCAAAGTATGGTCAATGGATGAGCCCCTTTGGCATCCCCAGGGCATTGGTAAGAAGTGTAGGCCCTCCAGGGTCCCAGGGATGCGTGCGCACACTGCAGTTTGAGAACTAGTGCATTCATGCATGTGGCCACTCTGATGCAGTTATCCCTCCACAGGTCGCACACAAACCCAAAGTCACATGGACAGTTAGGGTGGAACTGAGCCTCACCCAAGTTTCTCTGGTCTGTCTGCCACCCAGTTAGTACTCCCTCTTGTTTCACATGCATACGCATTCAATTCTCTCACCAATCCAGAGGTACCCTTGTTACTACCCATTTTATGGAGGAGGAAAGTGAAGCACAGAGAAGGTAAGTACCTCACCTGAAGATGCCCCACTTTGATGTAGAGCCACTGTACCTACAGAATTGACCATTAAGGAATCATAAGCAGAGTGGACAGTCTGTGGGACAGGAGATCCGTATTCCTCCTGGTGTAGTGGACTCACGTGAGGTCCTGAGTCAACATGGCTTTGGGTCCTGCTGATACCACTGAGGGCTGAAAGCAGGTCACCTGGACCCCGAGGCCTTGTTTTTCCCGTCTGTGAAGCAGAGGGACCAGAGGCTGCTGCAAGGCTATGGGACAAAGGGGTAGTGAGCGCTGGAGCAGGGTGGTTTGCACATGTTACTTGGTGGCTTTCTTCTCCAGGGACCCAGGGTGGTGGAAGAGGAAGGAGCTTAAAGAACAAGGAAGTTGCAGTAGGTGGAACTTCAGGGTTGCCATGGGAACCAAAGCGCCAAGGCTGATCAAGGCAGGAAATACCATCTGGTTTTAAACACCCAAAAGCCTCGACTCACACTGGACTTATTTCTGTAAACAGCAGAATTAACATCATCCTCCAGCAGCTACGTCAACCCAGAGCAATCTGGAGATTATTTGTCATTCACCTGATGTCCATGGTCAGATCTGGACAAAGCCTGTCAGGAACTCCTAATTCATCAGCTGTCTCGTCCAGAGAAATGTGGACAAGTCGCTTCGTAAATCTGAGCTTAAATGGAAGAAAAATGCCCATCCCCCACCCTTCGCAGGCTTTGCAAGCACAGAGGGAAGGCTGGAAGTGATGTCCAGGGGCAGCAGTGGGGTGACCTGGAGTCCCAGTCAGCGCCAAAGCTGGAAAATCACTCAGCATCTCATCTTCTTGTGTCTAAGTTATGTGATTTAAAACTGGCCCAGAATGGGATGGTGCCTACCCAAGGTCATATAGCAGATCAATGTCAAAGCTGCAGCTTGCACCTAAGTCTGTCTCCTCTAAGTCACCATCCCTCCAGTCTGCCAGTCGCATCTTCCTCTGACACTTGTTCCAGCATCACAGCATTGCTCCCCGGGAAACACCAGGCTTGGGATTGCTCTGGCTTCCCATGGGCTCTGTGAGACAGAAGGAGCACATTTCTTGAGTCCTACCCTCCCAGGGAGCTGACACTGGGAGGCTGCATTTCTATGTTGTTTTCTTAGGAGAAACAAGGCTTCTGTCAAACACAGGAGCTGAAACCAATCAGGAGGAAAATTTTAAAACAAGAGGGCTATGTCCTTACGTTTTCCAAACCTAGAAGGACATTCCAGCCCCACAGCAGAGCAGAGGTCTTGTCAGAATGAGGACTTTTATCACATGGGCTACTAGGCATCATTTACGAAGAGAGTACCATCAAGAATGTAGGCCCAGGATGATGCTGTGCAACCTTGCTTGCCCTCTCTCAGCCGGTTTCCGCATGTGCACCATAAGGCATTTTGAGCTCCGTTTTGGAGGTTCCTTCCAGTTCTGACATCCTGTGACTTGATAGCCATTTTCTAAGGAAGGCTTGTGGGGCCACCTGGTGCCTACTTGTTCTTTAGCCAACACAAACCTGAGTTAAGAGGCATAAGTCCCGGGTCCTTCAGCTCCTTGGCATTTGAGACCTGGGAGTTTCCTTGGAATGAGGCTTGAAGGGAAATGCCTCTCTCCAGCATCAAGGGAAGGGGGCTTCTGAGACCACCCCCATGCAGCCCCAGTTCCCCTAGCTTAAACTTCACCTTGGGCAAGCCATGCCCGAGGGGAGGGATGACAGAGCCCTTGTTCACGGCTGGGTCTACTTCATGGTGCCTGATCTTCCCCTGACACCCAGGCAGTGCCCTGGAGCACTCCATCCTGTGTGTGCCACAGGCCTCTAGGCAGTGGAAAGAGGGTCTGTGGAGCTGGGAGCCCCGCCTCACCCCAACACCATCCCCAGGAACTCAGGAAAGCCTCCTTCCTGGGCATCGCCCCTCCCCACGTGTCATGGAGGACCAGTCCAGGTCCTTTTGTGTGAACAGGCAGCTGCCTCTTCTGGGGGCTCTCACTCACCCTTTGCCCTTGGGCTAGGCGAGGTCCTCCCAGCTCTTCTCCACCTGCTCGCAGCTATAGGAACCACTCCATCGCTGCCTCGAGGGACCCACTCAGAGCTCAGCAGTCAGGTTGGGAGATCCCTGGGGCTGCCTGCGCTGCTAAGCTGCTAAGCTATGAGGGAGGCAGGACCTGGAAATTTCTAACCTGGTACTCAGAGGAGGGAAAGACCAAAGAGAAGAGCTAAGTAAGGTCCCCAAAGTAAATAACTCTGTTCTCAGCCTAAGAGCAGGGGCATAGCAATCCTAGCTGCGTGTGTGTGCATGCGCGCGCCATGCTGGAGGGCAAACCCAGGGCCACTTGCATGCTAGCAAGTGCTCTACCACTGAGCGACACCCCAGGCCTTCATGCCTGGCTCAGTCCTAGCTATCTGAGCCCAGGGGATGGTACTTCATTTTTCTGAACCTCTGAATGGTTCAGTTTTCCCACCTATAAAATGGGGATAATAAATCCTTCCTGCCCTGGTGGTTGGGAGGTTTCCACGAGGAAAGCCATCTCCCGGCCTCGCACACAGGAAGTTCTTTACAGCTCATAAAGGCTCATTCACACTCTGCAGTTGAAGCTTCAGGACAAGTGTACCTGGCAAATCCCACGTTCAGGCCAGGGTGAAAAGGCAACTCAAACAGGTGGGGCCACTTGTGAACCATCAGAGATCCACCACATGTCATCTGAGTCCATGGCTCTTTGGTCTTGTCACAAACATGAAATAAATCCTTTAAAAAAAAAATTAGGGTAATGAAAGTGAACTTGAGGTGTGGCACCTGGGGAGGGCAAGAACTGAGAAGTGCTAACTTACAACGTCTTCTTTCCTTCCTTTCCTTATAGTTCCTGAGAGGGACCTCGTTTGGAAGCCAGCTTTGTTACCTGCATCTTTCCTTCATATTTATTTATTTTAGCCATGTTTATTTTCAACCACGGTGATGGTGGTAATGGCAGTGTCTAGTATATTCTCTGGGAAGTTGACTTTCCAGAAAACTTCATCTTCGTGTGGGACGAATAGTAGCAAGGGAAACCGGCAGAGAGCAGGCGTCTTCCAGGGACAACTTCTGACATCTGGGCCCAGAGGAAAATCTGGAGAGAAAACCAAGGTCTTCTCTCTCTGCAGTTATGGGCTGAGAGTGGTCATCCTGGAAGCTGATGTGGCCAGTGGAGATGGACTTCTCGACAAGTTAAAGCCTGGTGCAGTGGCACATGCCTGTAATCCCAGTGATTCAGGAGGCTAAGGCAGGAGGATTGCAAGTTCCAGGCCAGCCTCAGCAACTTAGCGAGGCCCTAAGCAACTTAGCAAGACCCTGTCTCTAAAATAAAAATAAAAAGGACTGGGGATGTGGCTCCATGGTTAAGTGCCCCAGGTTCAATTCCTGGTACCAAAAAAACCAAACCAAAACAAAATAAAACAAAAAAACCCCACAAGTAATAATAATAATAGATCAGGCTACATGAAAGTTCAAGATGTCTTCTTAAATGAAGGACACAAAGTGAACAGACAAGGAGAAGACACTTGCAACATCTAATTCTGATGGGTTCATAAGGGATTGTCTCCTACCTCTCAGATGGATTATACAAGAAATATTTGAGGACCAAGAAGAGGTCTTGGGGAGAGGCAGAGATATCACCAGCCGAAAAGCATATGCAGAGACTCTCACCGTGCCTGTGATTCAGAGAAAAGCAAATGACAGTGACAAGTCCATTTTATCTCCCTGGGTCTCACAGGTGGGAAAGGTGGAGGGGATACTCAGTGCCTGTGAGGATGTGGCTCCCATGGCTACCCAGTCTCTGGGAAGCAGCCAGCCTATCCCAGTGACGCAGGCATGTCTACCGCCCTGGGCTGCGTGCCCTCAGATGGGTTCTTGTTCCTTTCTGCTTCACTCGGTATCATGGGGGGCTGGTCCCTGCAGATGGCTTGTCCAGGGCTTCTTGTTAGCTGAACTCTGCTATGAGGCCCTGACTGGCCCCCTTCCCTGTTCTTCAAGGGACAAGTCACTGGCCAAGGGGAAGTCTCCCAGCACAGAACTGTACCAGCTTGGGGAGGGACCTGACACAGAAGGAATCTGGTACTTCCTGTTCCACTACCTTGGTGACATCCCTTCCCAAGAGATATTAAGCAGCCCTGTGCTGGCGGGTGGGAAGCCAGGTTGTCTCCTGCCACTCAGTGTCAGGTGTGTCTCCTCCGAAGGCCAGCTCTGGCTGCACAGACCAGCCATGGACCCAGCTTCCCTGGGTCCTCCTCATTCTGCCCCTGCAGCAGGAGGCTCTCTCCTGCTGGTGCTAATGTCCAGGCTGCCCCCACGTCCCCAAGTAGCATCTCCATCCTTCCATGCCCTGAGGAACTAGTTCCCCCTTCAAGTCCTCATGGGAAATACCCCAGTGGTTCTGTTTTCTGCTTAGATTGATTAATACCTGGGATCTGGCATTCCCAGTCCTGGACATGCACCTGAGAGGAACTCCTGCAAGTCCCTGAGGAAGGAGGGACCAGGACACTGACAGAGTTGTTCATGAACACAGAGAGCCAGAGCTGGTGGAGCCTCCACTGCTAGAAGAATAAATGTTTTATAAGGTTAGATAAGTATGTGACATGTGTCAGGCACACTGGAGCAGGGAGAGGAACAGGGACCAGGAATAAAGGGGAAAATAGACAGGAGTAGGGCCTGGCAGAGAATGGATGACGACAGGGGCGAGCCTCCACCCAGAGTGGAGAGCTCACCCTTGCCCGTGGTAGGGAAAGGAATGGACAGCTCGGCTGAGAGGAGGCGTGGGAGGGGAGGTTGCTGTCCAGCAGAGCCTGGGGAAGGAGTAGCGGCTGAGACACGCCTTCTGTGGGGAACAGCAAGAAGTAGGTTATGTCAGGGCCCAGGGTCTGTGCTGAAGAAGATCTGGGGGCCTCTGGGGGCCTCACAAGCTTCTGGGAGGATTCTGGACTTTGCCCTGCAGAATTGGAGAAGGCCAACTGCACTCTCTTAAAGCTCTCTTCAGCTTCTCATGCTACAGATGGGAAAACTGAGGTCCAAAGAGGGGCAGGGAATGGCCCAAGGTCTCACAGTGGCAGTAATGGTCCAGAGCTTGGGTTGCCTGGCTCCTGTTTAGGGAAAGTCCTCTTCTTTCCTGTCTTCCCAGCTGAGAACTGTGCTGGCCCTTGGGGACATAGTCCCTGCCCTAGAGGAGTGCCACTCGTGGGAGGGGACAGGCACAGTCAAGTGGACCTGGTGTGTGGTGCGATGGTCTGTGACACTGGTGGCCCTGAAGAACTATCTCTTAGCATCCCCGCCTTTTTAAAACCCTCTCTCTTGTCTGTGACTTGCTTTCCAGAGAATATGATGGAGGTCTTCCATACTGCCATGTATGGGCCTAACTTTAAGGACACTTACAACTGTCACCTTTGCTCCCTGGAACCCCTGAGCCACCACATAAACACTCAGGCTAATCTGCTGACCACAAAGAGAGACCATGAACGGAAGCCATAGTGAACCCCAGCTGTCCCAGTCTCCCCAGCAGAGCCCAACCTCCCACTGACCTGCCAACTGAATGTACCCACATGAGTGACATGGCAAGACCAGCAGAAGATGGAGAGGGAGGACGTGAGCTGACAGAGGCAGTGCTGAAGCTCCACAGCCTTGGTGCTGGCTGGGCAGGAGGTCTCAGTGCCCTGTAGGGAGATTGCTAAAGGGTGGGGGTCCAGAAGACAGGAGTTCCCCTGGAGGGGCGACCAAAGAGGCCTTCGCAGAAAGGGCAGAATTTAATTGGGGCCCTGAAAAGTAAGTGGACTTTAGAGTTGGAGGGATGAGCTTCCAGGTGGACAATTTTGTGTGTACAAAGCAACAGAGGTTGGGATGTGTGGTCCTGCAGGGTCAGAAGTGACCAGGGCCAAAGCGGAGCCAGTAATCACGAAGGATGACAGTCTTGCACTCTGCTTGGACAAATGCTCCAAACCACACATGAGGTGATATTTTCAAATGAAAGCAAGCCCTGGAGCAGTTATGTGAGGTAGGGAGGACCCGAGCCCCAAATGAATGAGACATCTCCCAAGGGAGCTCATGTTTTCACCAGGAATTAGGGGACAAATAAATGCCTAAGCACAGATACAGAACATATAATAATTTTCATGCACATTAAACATGTAGACTTTTGGCGAGAAATATTTTCCTGAAGAAGGGAGCAAAGAGATTTGGGAAGGTGTGGCAGTTCTCCCAGTCCCTTTTGATGACTGTCAGTCATTGGAAGGGCAGGCCTTGGGCATCACGGTAGGGGCTGGAGGAGAGAAGTCATGGAGGGAAGGCTCTGGGGACTTCCGGGCTCAGGCTAGAGTTCCAACTTTGCTCCTTTCTGGTTGCAAAGTACTAAGCACAGGATCGGCACATGGTGGAGGTTAGTAGTATTGTTGCTAAAATTGCTCATGATTGTCTTTCACCCTGTTTCAAATGGAGAAGCCAGTGTCTTGGGGCCACCCACGGACCAACACGTTGGGATCAGCATGTGGTTCCAGAGTCTTCCTCTGGATCCCCTCCGTCTCTCCTTCCTGCACCCACTGCTTCCCTGTCCTCAGGGGTCCTGCACCACATACCAGGGACACAGGAGAGAGAGGTTGAACTCCAGACCCCATCTGGGTGGTTTCTCAAGTAAATCAACTGGGCCCGTGGAGATGCAAACAGCATAAAACAGTCCCAAGGACCAACCCTGCCAACACAAATACAAAGAAAAGGTGAGGCATCAAGTACCCACCTTCCACAAAGGGAAATAAAATAAAACAGAAGGTTAGAAAATCAATAGCTTACTTACCTTTGAAGCTGTGATATGATGGGAAAGATTGGTTTGATCCTTAAGATCAGTTTGCCACTTTCCCTGGGCTATCTTGGGCAAACCACTAGACTCCTTTAAAACTCCATTTCCTCTTGTGAGCAGTGGGCATACAGACACTTCAAAGAATTATTAATGATAATTAGATGATGCATGTGAGGGCAATATACAGTGGGTTACACAGGGCTAAGACTATTAGCCTTGGGGGTGGGGACACAATCCTTTGTGCCTTGCTTGGCAGATGGAGCCTGCACCTCTGCCCAGATTCTCTAGAAGGGCCCTCATCACATCCCCCATCCAAAGATTAGAGACACCAACATCATGTATTTTTATTTTGTTTCTATTGTAAGATTAAATGAATTTTCAAAAAAATATCAGAACAGAGAGAAAAAGAAAATTAAGATAGGAAAAGCAAGAGTCAGCCATAGACACCCAACATAGTGGGTTGGCTTTTGTTTTTGTTTTTGTTTTAATCTTTTTGTTGTTTATTGTTGTTGGAGGTTTTTAAATGAATGGAGTCATCCTCTGGACAGATTTCACAAAATGAAAATATAAATGGGGTAAAAAGAAAACAAAGGCAATAACAAAACAGTGACTCAAGAAACTTTTTTTTTTTTTAAATAAAAGGAACACATGTTCATGGTAAAAAAAAAAAAAAGTTCAGGTGAGAAATATATCTGTCCACCCCTCCGTGTGTTCCTCACTCGTGGTCCTATTAGCTAGAGCTTGGTGCTCTTGACAGACACTTATTCTTGGTTGTTTCCACACTGCAAATGATGGTCTCCAGTTTTTTGTTTGTTTGTTTGTTGGTACCAGGGATTGCACTCAGGGGTGTTTAACCACTGAGCCACATCCCCAACTCTTTTTAAAATATTTTATTTATAGACAGTGTCTTGCTAAGTTGCTTAGGGTCTCACTAAGTTGCTGAGGCTGGCCTTGAACTCAAGAGCCTTCTGCCTCAGCTTCCTGAGCTGGGATTACAGGTGTGCACCTCTGTGTGGTCTCTAGTTGTTTTTTTTTGAACCGGGGATTGAACTCAGGGACACTCACCACTGGGCCACATCCCCAGCCCTATTTTGTTTTATTTAGAGACAGGGTATCACTGAGTTGCTTAGCACTTGCCCTTGCTGAGTCTGACTTTGAACTTGTGATCCTCCTGTCTCAGCCTCCCGAGCCACTGGGATTACAGGTGTGCGCCCCTGTGCCCAGCTTTGGTTTCTAGTTTCTGAAGAATAGAAAATTCCCAGAGGCATCTAATTTGCTAAAAGATAATGAACATCATAGGAAAAAAGTAAGTGCTTTCCTGGATCCTGACAAAATAAAGATATCAATCAAAGAAACTCCCCAAAGGAAGTCCAGATGGCCATGCATCTGAACTTTATCATGCTTGGTGGCCTGCGATGCCCACACCCTTGAAATACCTAGGAAAATGATCCAGCAGAAAGCAACACCTGACACATACAGTGAATTCTTCAGAAAACCGACCCAAGCAGGAGAAAACCTCCCTACTGAACACAGGAGCAAACTTTCTTGCAGGCTGATTCCTTGGATATAGCCATGGAGTCACCAGAATTCAGGGGTCTTGTGCAGGGTGAGACAGTGTCAGGAAATGAGAGTATCACTCATCACATAAAGGGTATCATCCCGGAGCATTTGGCCAGCTATAATTGTCATTCAAATTTTCGGAATCATGTAAAAAACAAACAAACAGTAGATTGCTATGATGTGAGTGATCATGTCCCTCTACAATTCACCTCGACACCCAGTCACCATGGTGGAGGTTTAATAAGTGGAATTTTTACAAGGTGATTAGGTCATAAGAATTTTACCTCTGCCGGGCACGGTGGTGCATGCCCCAGCGGCTCGGGAGGCTGAGACAGGAGGATCCGTGAGTTCAGAGCCAACCTCAGCAATTTAGCGAGGCCCTAAGCAACTCAGTGAGACCCTGTCTCTAAATAAAACACAAAATAGGGCTGGGAGTGTGGCTCAGTGGTGGAGTGCCCCTGAGTTCAATCCTCAGTACTGAAAAAAAAAAAGAATTTTACCTCAGGAATGGGTTAAAGTGACTTGAGGAGCCTCCTGCCCCTCCTGCCATGCGAGGACACAGAAGGTGCCATCTATGAGGAACTGGCCCCTGCCAGGCACCAAATCTGCTGGTGCATTGATCTCAGACTTCCCAGCCTCAGAACTGTGAGCAATTTCTATTTACAAATCACCCAGCCTGAGGTATTTAGTTATAGCAGCTCAAATGGGCTAAGACAAACAAACTGGACTTTACTAAAATGTCTATGAAATTGGAATGGGTGGAATTATAAAAAATGGACAAAGAGTAACTAAAATACCACTAAAGTCAGATGCCAGGTTATCTGTGTCCCTTGTTATTTAATATGATCTAGAGCAGGTGGGGTGGGGCAGCAGAAATAACTGATTTCATTAGGAAAAAGCAAATTAAAAGACTCACTGTTGTTACTCGGAGAGAGACTTGGAACGAGATTGGTGCCAGAGGAGGCTGCTGCGTCCTATCACGGTGTGCTTCCGAAAATCTGGCCATAAATCAGATTCTTAGAAAGCAAATCGTATTTGCCCAATAGGAATGGTCCTATAATTGAAGCTTGCTCTGCTTGTCAAGGATTCAGCATTAAATTATCCCATGTATCCCCCATCCCAAGCTGACCACCAGCCACGGCAAGAGCCCTCTGTGGTGGACTCTCACCTTACCCTGTCGCCACCTGGCCCCTAGCACCCCAGGAGGAAAAGGCCACCCCTCTTCCTTGTGAACCACCCCAGGCCCCTAGTGGAAACACGTGCCGCAGGTGCCCAGTTCGGATGGACAGAACTCACCGTTTTATTCAACAAACATGCATCACCTGCTTGGTATGTGGCCTCAGTGTCACCTATGGAGAGGAAGCCAGAGTTATAAACAGCTACCAAAACAAAGCAATGGGATGCCCAAAAGCCATTCTAGAATATGCTGAGATAAAACAAAATGCTGTGTTCTGTTGACTCTAAAACACCTTTGTTTTATGTATCATGGAAAGAAAAAACCCACTTTCACCTCTAAGGCACTATGGAGGGCAAAGTGCACCCCATCCCAGAGATGCAGGAGTGTGTGTCCTCAGATGGTGGGAAGGGGTGATTAACTTCTGAAGAGTGATAGGGGTTGTCTCTTGGCATGAACCGAGCCTCCACACTGGAGCTGAGAGAAGGGAGCAGTGACTTCTTCTGGAGTGACTGAAGGAGGCATTGAGGAGGAGGTGACTTAATCTGGATTCTGCCAGTGTGAGACAGGGAAGAGCATTCCAGCCTGAAGGGCTAGCATGAGAGAAGGTCTGAAGCTGATGAGTGGCATGGCTGTGGACCGACTCATGGAAGGGGTGGGGAGAGAGCTGGCTGCTAAAGCTGGGAAAACTGAAGCCACATTGTACATAGCCCATAACCCCAGGCTCAGGAGTTGTGTCCTGTGGTAACAGGGAGCCATAGAGTGATTTGCACTGGGGAGTGACAAGGTGATAACTAAGCTTTGGAAGAGGTGTGTTGTCAGGGTAAGTGAAGGATAGGCTAGAGAAGAGTAAGGATAGAAGTAGGATATAAGTTAGACTAGCAGCCAACCAGGTTGGGGTAGGTGGAGAGTGAATCCTACACACGGTTCCATGTGAGGAAGTCTGATTGTAAAGGCTAGGGCTACCATGTGGCCATGAGAACAAAACACCTACAGCCACATTCAACAACAAACACCATATTGAGTGAAAGAAGCCAGATACAAAAGAAGACAGACGCTGATACCATTCACATCAAATCGAAGAAGTGGCAAAAACTAGTCTGTGTTGGCAGTTAGCAGTGTGCTTTCCCAAAGGGAGGAGAGTGACCAGGGATACCACAGTGGCTCCTGAAGACTGGTAGCATTCCAATCCTTAGTGCTGGTTATATGGGTCTCTTTACGTTGTGCAAGTTCATCGAGCTGTGTATTGAAGATTTGTGCACTTTGTGTATGTGTGTGTGTGTGCATGTGTGTGTTGTATCTCAATAAAATTTACAAGAAGGAAGAGGAGGATGAGGAAGAAGAGGAGAAGCAGGAACATTTTATGGTTTGGATGTGAGGTGTCCCTCAAAAGCTCATGTGTGAAACAATACAAGAACATTCAGAGCTGAAATGATTTAAGTTATGAAAGTCTTAACCCAATAAAGAATTAATCCCCTGATGAGATTAATTGAGTGGTAACTGAAGGCCAGTAGGATGTGGCTAGGGGAGGTGGGTCATTGGGGGTGTGGCTCTGGGGTATATATTTTTGTATCCTGCAAGTGGAGTCTCTCTCTGCTTCCTGATCATCATGTGAGCTGCTTCCCTCTGCCACACTCTTCCACCATGATGTCCTGCTTCGCCTGGAGCCCTAAGGAATGGAGCTGGCGGTCTATGGACTGAGACCTCTGAAACTGTGAGCCCCTAAATAAACTTTCCCTCCCCTAAAATTGTTCTGGTCAGGTCTTTTAGTCACAGCAGCAAAAAGCAGACTAAAACAGATAAGGAGAGGAATAAGAATAATAGTTTGGGTCATGGAAAGGAGCTGGAAGTCAAGGTCCAGAACTGAGGAGAAGCAGGAACCTGCTGGAACATGCAGGAGCTCAACCCGAGAATGAGTCAAGGTTATGGGAGAATGCCATAGACCACCAAGGGGCATGGTATGGTGTGTTTGGAGCAAGCAAAGGTGGGCAGAACTCTCTTCCTGGGCCTATAACAGAGACGCTAAGATGTTTAGATAGAGAATAACCAGCAAACAGAAAATAACAGAGCAATCAGGATTAAGAGGGAAATGCAAGAGGAGGAGACCATCCAAGGGCACCCGGATGCTGTAAGTGAGCCTTTGTCTCCAGGTGAAGTGCCAGACAAAGTACCTGTCATGCCAGGCCCAGAGACTGCGGATGACTCTAGAGAAAGCATCAGGGATCTCTGGGAGGTGAGCAAAAGGCAGGGCCTGTGGAAGAGGGACAGGTGCAGCTGGACTTCAGCCACTGGCAATGTGGGGCTTGGTCTTCAACAGCACTTGAGAACTGATCATGCAGATGCTCAAAGGAGAGCCGTGCTTCTTGGACGTGGACGCGCATTCACCCAGAGCAACCCAGCTGCACTCACCTTTATTCCTGCCGCTAGTAGCCCGGTAAGTCAGAGAAATTAGGAGTCAGCACATATCTGGGCTTCAGTGGGCAATCAGCAAGAGTTCTCCTGTACCCTGAAATGCAAGATGGAGAAACAGGCTGCAAACATGCAGGTTGGGGGAGTTTTCAGAAGGTTTAATGCCAGGACCAGAGAGGGCAGATGACCCCCTGAGTGGGCAATCCCAGGGCTGTGACTTTGGCACTTTTCTTTTTTAGCATTTTGACCAAAGTTTTCAGATAAGAAAGAAAATCAGGGTGTCTACAGCAGTGGTAGACCCACCATGCAGGATGCCCTCAATAGACTGGAACATCACAACATAATCTCTGATGGACTGTTCCAATTCTCTTCCCAGGTCCCCAAGCTGAACTGCTGACACATGGAATTAGAGAGATCTGGCTTGCTGTTCACTTGAAACAGCAGCAACAACCCCATAGAAAACAAGCCTAGGCTCTTGGAGAACCACAAGCTTCTAGGATCAGAACAGTAATGATGTGCTAGCAAGGACAGAGGCCTGAACACAAAGGACGGCCCTTTCCATTCTACATGTTTCTTGGACCAAAGGCTCAGGTGGGGGTTGTGATTAGTTCTGCTACCACCTTTGAAGAGAGTGCTGGGCAGACTCAGCCCAGCTGAGCCCAGGAAGTGTTGAGGGATCTGGGGACATTTCTCCTAAGGAAAAGCAGACTTTGCTGGGGAGGGGTGTGAGGAAATGCCTGTCAGCTGTCTTTGGTGAAGGGCTGCCATTGATGAGGGAGAGTGCTGTGCAAGCCAGCTGCACATTAGGATCCAAACTAAAACCTTCAGGAAAGCTGACTTTGGTGGAGCCTAAGAAAAGCACGTATGGACACCTTCTCACTCATGTAATGGTGTGGGCCCCTCTGCATGCCCTGATCTTGCCATCTTTGGTGGCCATGTTATTATTTATTGCCTGCCTAACACATGCCTAGAACTATGTTAAATACTTTATGTGCACCATCTTACTTAGTAAGAGAATTAACTACATGCAAAGTGCTTGAAATAGTGATTGGCACCTGTACTGCCTGCAGACTTGGGTGTTGTTATTTAATCCTCACAGTAACACTATGAAAGAGGAACCAGCATCTTCCTCGTTTTACAGATGAGGGAATTGAAACTCAGGAGGTCAAGCGACTTACCCAAAGCTGCACCACTGATAATTGGTAAGTCAGAAATTTGAACCCAGGACTCTCTACTCCCAAACTCACCACTGACCCTAAAGGCAAGGGGGGAACTCATGTTGGACCGGTGGTTGGACCAGTGACTTTATATCCCAGACTCCATTCCAAAAACATGCCTTTTTTCCATCTGGGGTTCCTTTCCATCTGGGGTTGTTAAAGATGCTTTTAAGATTTCTAAGTGCAGGGGGCTTTTGGCCTCTTTGCCAGTCTGGGTCCTTCTAGAGACCACCTGATTATGAGCTAAATTCCCATCTGCACCCATTCAGGATCCGTCCAGATGGTATGGTTTAAATGCATCCCTCCAAAGCATGGGTTGGAAACAGTCCCCACCATTGGGAGATGGGGCCTAAAGAGAATGATTAGGCCATGAGGACTCCGCCATTGTGAGTGGATTGATTCTGTTATTGCAGAAAGGAGTTTGTTACTGAGGAGGCAGGCATGGCATGACTCAGAAAGAGTCCTCACCCATCTTTCATTCATGGGGGACCCTGGCCAACTCATCTCCCTACCTATTGGTGTTAATCTTCAGTGGTGCCCTTTACCTTTTTTTCAGAACTGGGGATTGAACTCAGGGACACTCTCCCACTGAGCTCCATCCCCAACCCCTTTTACATTTTATTTTGAGACAGTCTCTCTAAGTTGCCGAAGCTGGCCTTGAATTTACAATCCTCCTGCCTCAGCAGCCAGAGTAGCTGGGAGTACAAGCATGGGCAACTGTGCCTAGGTTCTTTACATCTTTCAGAGTTTCCTCCACAGTCATCTAAGGGCATCCTCAAGAAAGCACAGTAGAGGAGAGGCAGGTGGTGGGGTTTGATGTCAGGAAGGCTGGGTTTGGGCCCTGTTACCACCTCTGCTGAATATCATTAGGCACAACATTTTATCAGCCTGGACCTCAGTCTCTTAATATGCCAAACTGGAATTCTAACACCCATTTTTCAGGCAGTCATGAAGACGAAGATGAAGCTTACCAAGGTGTCAGGCACAGAGTAGGTGGGTGTTTAATAAATGATAGCTATTATTACTCGAACATAGCACCAGACCACACTTGATGCCTGAAACCCAATTTTTCAGTTTAAAAAACATGATTTGGGAAGAGAAAAAAGCTACTTAGATTCATTCAGGCTAATCTTTTTTTAGAGCCATCATTCATAACTTATCCATTAAAAGAGAAGAAATGGAAAACAATGTATTTTAAAAAAAACTGAGCTACTTGACTGAAAGAAACATTTCAATGTAAACACAGATAAGAAATACATGGGAGATGTTTGCAAAGGTGGTTTATAACATTTTTTAAAGAAGAAAAATGAAACAGAAGGCCTTGCTGCTGTTGGGAGTTAGAGTGGAATCAGGCGTGGAGGACAGGATCAACTGGGAATGGGTTGCGCTGGGAAACTGGACTGGTTTATGGGAGGAGGCAGTGGCAGGGGGTAGATCTAAGCAGCCCAATGAGATGGCCGAGGACCCAGCCCAGGAAATGACAGAGAGCAGACATTGGGGCAGTGGGTGGGGGCTAGTTTGCTTCTGGGCAACAGGATATTGCTGAAAGGGATGATTGTCCTGCGACAGACAGGCAAGTGGACCATGGAGTCCCCAGGTCCCCGGGGAAGCAAGTGGGTGCCCTCTCTCAGTACTCTTCTCATCTCCGAGCTGGGGTCCAGAGATGAACTTCTAAAATATGGGTGAGGAGGGGGCAGGCATGGGAGAAAGAAGGTAGGGTGATGGGAAGAAGATGAGAACTTAAAGCCATGTGGACTTAGCCTGATCTTGGTGATGGATCCCGTTCTGGAGCGCAACCTTAAGCATGTTACTTTCTTGGTCTCTGCTGCATCTCTGGTAAAGTACATGAGCTCAGTCAAGTGTTTCCAAGTCAAGTCCTGGGACTTGGCCAGTGCATCTCATTCCCATTAATAATAAGAACAATTAGAACTCCAGTTCCATTTCTTACCCCCTCCTCTGTTTACCTGGTTCTTTTTCTTTCTTTTTTTTAAAATTAGTGCATTATAGTTATACCTAACAGTATGTCATTTTGACATATTTATAAACGAACACATACCCTGGTTCTTGCCACCAAACCTGGCTTGTTGTAATAGCCTCCTACCCTGTAAACCTGCTTTTACCCTGACCTCTCATTGACGGTCTCCACTCAGCCACCAGAGCCGTCTTGTTAAAACAGTTCAGATCACCCACTGCTCTGTTTGTACCTCCCATGGCTCCCTGTTTCATCATGTTCGGCCAAAGTCTTCACAGCACCTAGGCCCTACACATCTCTCCTGCCCTAGACCTTGTGTCCTACTGCTTTTTCCATGGCTTACTCTGCTCCAGCCATACTGGTTTCTGACTGTTCCTTGATCACGCCAGTCACACCCTTGACCCATAGCCTCTGTCCCTTGCTGTTCCCTTTCATGGAATACTATTTCTTGCTTTTCTTACTTCCCTTGAGTCTTTGCTGAGAGTCATCTCCCTGTACCCTTCCCTGACTTCCCTATGGCTGCCCCACCTTGCCAGTCTCAGTCCTCTTTCCAGCTGTATTGTCCGTGGTGGTACTTTTCACAAATTGACATACTAAAATGTGGTCTTATTAATATTACTCCTGTTTGTTGTCTCCATTTCTCCACTAGAATGTCAAATCTACAAGGGCAGTGATTGGGGTCTGTTAGATTCCCTCCTGCATCCCCAGCTCTTGGGACACCAGCCGGCATGGGACACCCTCCCACACAGTGTTGAAGGAAGGAATGATGATTACAGTGAAGGAGGATGGACTCCAGCTCTTGAGGAACAGGGATTCTAAGCTGTTGACCAAGGCAGCACTCCAGGGGACCCAGTTACCCAAACTGGAACACGAGGCCAGGATAGAAGCTCAGAATTACAGGGATGCCCAGGCACTGGAAATGGGGCATGAGATCAGAGCTTGACTTGGAGCCAGACTGATGCACTGAGAGGTGGGTGCTCCTTCCATCAGGGCTAGTACCAAGCCATGTGCCTTTGGGCTAGGTCACCCTGTAATCAGAGACAGGGGCTCAAGGGCATGTGACCAGACAGGGCTTCAACCCCTTAGTAAATGTCAGGCAAAGTTATCCTAGCTTTTAACTTATTCCCAGATGCAGTTGTCAGTGGATACTCTGTATTGGCACAGACTAAAAGGAAAACACAAATGACTAAGGGAAAAAAAGTAAAAAGAGTAAAAATGCTTATTCAGAAACCTGAGCTGAGTCGAAGAAGGACAGGTGCCAGAATCCTGTGACTTAGAGGATGTCTGTGATGGCAAGTGAGACACCAACAACACCGTCCACCTGGGGAGGAGGAAATGCTAAGTAGAGCTGGAAGGTGGTGGCCACAGAAGCCTAGAAAGGGAATTGGGGCAGGGCTAGTTTGGCCCGCTTTCCTTGGCGCTGTCCAAGGTACTGAGTTCTGCTCTGCTCCTGCTCTGGTCTGATATTCCAGCCTGCTTCAGGTCTGCTTCTGCCTCACTCACGGAGCAGCTCTGTGGACAACATCTGGTCAGACTCCCTCACCAAATGCCTGAGGGAACTGTGATCCAGGGGTGCAAAGAGCCCTTGGTGGCTCTGTGGTTCCAATCCTCCCTAACTCCGGGTACTTTGGCAAGCTACAAACCACTTCAGCCTATTCACCTGTACAGTAGGGATGATGAACTCAGTATACTTAATTTATAGGACTGTTGTGGACTACATTGTAAGGTAGGTAGCAAGCATTCAGTGAAGGCTAAGTTTCCAGCCCTGTTATAAGATCATGGGTATGGCCCACAATGGTTCAACCTCAAGAATGTTTTGTGATTTGATGTCCTGCTGTGTCCCCTGCATCAATTAGCCCCTAAGATTTTATAGTTTATCGAATAAGATTCCCACTCTTCATGGAGAGACACAAAGGGGCCCAAGGTGTTGGGTCGTTGCGTTTAGGCATATCTGGCCAACGACCACTCTGGCAAAGGTTAGCCAGTGCAGTCATGCGATCCGGCGGAAAGAGAGACTAGTCCAGGGATGCGCGGCCAGCTCTGGTCTCCGGACAGAGCTCCCACTCAGGGAGGAATTCTAGGGCGGGGCCCTTCTGGAGTGGGGACGCGCGGAGGTCAAATGCCTGGAGGGGGCGGTAGCGCACGCACGGTTCGGATCCCAGCCCTCGCCTAGGGTCGGCAAAGGGCGGCTACTGCGTCTGGTGGGGAGAAGGGTGTCCTCAGCCAAGGCCCTAAGAATAGGAGAGCCTAGCACCAAGAAGCTTTCTTCGAGCACGGCGAGCATCATCGGTGATCCTCCAGGCTCGGTCAGGGCCTTGGGTGCCAGAGCAGAACAGGAAAGAGCAGGCTTCAGGTGCCTCTAGGACATCTTCGCGGAACCTTTGCCTGCCCAGACCTGCTCGCCCAGACCTCCAGAGAAGCAGTCACCGGGCAGGTGCTACAGGAAGCGCTCGGCTAAGCGGCAGCGGCCCCCGCATTTGACAGCGCACGGTCCGGGTCCCCAGATCTCTGTCCCCGGACGCTAAGGGCCCGGCGGCCGGTGGGCAGCGGCAGCCGGTGAGGCGGAGGGCCGGGGGCGCGTGTGTGCGTGTGCTGGGAAGACGGCCCTCCCCGCGGCCGCCGCAGCGCCTCCCCCTCCCCCAGCGCGCACGGCCGATCCCCGTCCCTGGAGGCGGCCCGAGCCGCCGCTGTGCAGCCTCGCCTTCGCCTCCCGCGTTTCCTGCCGCCCTCCCTCCCCCGGCCGGGCTCCAGGGGCTGCCGCCTAGCCGCTCAAGGCGGGAGAGCGGTTCAGAGCGCGCACGGGGGCGGGCGGAGGCGGCCCGGTGCGGGGCGGCCGCGCTGGAGAGAGGCGCGCGCCGAGACGCCGGCCCCCTCTCGGCGTTTGCTCGCTCGATCCCCGCCTCCTGCACTCCGCTCGCTCCCACCCCTTCTCGGCGTGATTGATCCGTCACGGGAGCCGCCGCCGCGGCCGTTCTGAGCGAAAAGGAGCCGGAGCCGGAGCCGGAGCCGGGGCCCGGGCCGGCGCCATTGCGCGGGCGCCGCGGGGAGAGCTTGGCGCCGGGCGGCGGGCCGGGCCAGGCCATGCGGGCCGAGTGAGCCGGCGCCCGCAGCCCGCGGCGCGGCATGGCTTCCCCGCGGAGCTCCGGGCAACCCGGGCCGCCGCCGCCGCCGCCGCCGCCGCCACCGCTGCCCGCGCGCCCGCTACTGCTCCTGCTGCTACCGCTGCTGCTACTGCTGGCGCCCGGGGCCTGGGGCTGGGCTCGGGGCGCCCCCCGGCCGCCGCCCAGCAGCCCGCCGCTCTCCATCATGGGCCTCATGCCGCTCACCAAGGAGGTGGCCAAGGGCAGCATCGGGCGCGGCGTGCTCCCCGCGGTGGAACTGGCCATCGAGCAGATCCGCAACGAGTCACTCCTGCGCCCCTACTTCCTCGACCTGCGGCTCTACGACACCGAGGTGAGTGTCCGGCAGCTGGTGCCGTCGGGGCCCCAGAGACGGCGGGAGGGGGAATGTTGGACAGAGGCAAGCTCCAGCCCCTGGCCAAAGCTCCTACTCACCCGCCGGCACCTGCTGAGGGCACAGCGGGCTGGTGCTCAGTGCTTACCCCGTGGTCCCGCTGGGTTTGGCTAGCACAACTGGTACCCAGATTTGCCAGGCATCTTCCGGCTCTGGGGATAGTGTGTTGGAGGTGGGCAATAGAAGACTAAGGTCTCCTTTGAACAGAGAAGCAGTGGAGAAGGTGGGGGCTGGATCCCCAAAGGCCTGCAGTGGTTGCCCCTGTCCAGATGCCACTCGTGGGGCTGTGGGGCAGGTGAGAGGAACAAGCGCATTGACTGCAAACTGGGCCAGCCCGGGCTGGACGGGCCGCGGGCTTGCTCATGGTCCCTCCAGGAAAGCCAGGAGGCGCTTTGAAGTCCATAGGGCTGCGGGATCTTGGGATCCGAGCGCACGGCAGAGCTGGGCGTGTGGCGCGCGCCAGCAGCACTGATCCGCAAGGCGCCCGCAGGTGTGGGGTCGCCGGCTCGGCAGCGCTGTTGCCTGGCTGTGCCCGCCGCTGCCTGTGGCCAGGGCGGTTTAATGAGGAGAACCCCCTAAGGTTAGTTGTTCGGAGAGTGTCTGGCAGGTCTCGCCGCGGAGGTGTGGTGGTGTGCGGCCACGCCGCTATGTGAACTAGGCGGCTGTAGGCGCAGCTTCTCCAAGCGCAGACCTGAAGCGTCCGGGGAGCCCGAGCTTGGACTAAGAGCGTAGCAGCGGGCTTCACATCCCGGCCTGCTCTAAGCGGAGCCAGAGAACTAAGAGCTTTCCATCCCAAGACCCCTCCCTAGGCCCTCCGCTTGGGTTCTCCCTGAAGCACCAGCGCTGACCTTCACCGCCCGCCCGGGACTAGGGAGCGTGGAGGGGTTCTGGTGAAGCGGTCACACGCAGCCCAAGGTCGGGTTTGTGAGTTTTTCCGGACTGAGGGAGCCCCTACGCTCCGGCAGCAGTGTCTGAGATACGGCCTGAAGGGGGCAGTGATTTCCTGTGCGGTGCTCTGGGTTGGTGCCTCTTTCATCGCGCCAAGCACCGCCGAGGCGCTGGGCTTGACCCTGCTTTCCAGAGCTCCCCTCAGGGCTTCTGCCGAGCCCAGGTGCAGACTCTTTGGAAGGAGGATCGCGCTATCACGCTGGTGGTGCAACCTGGGCTTCCCTTTTTTCTCTGGCTCTTTTTATGTCCCCGGGGAAAGAGCAGAATCTAGACTGTATCTTATTCCCCACCTTCTCCGCTTCACTGATGAACCAGTCTGCTCTGCGCGGTAAATAAAAGGTGAAGGAACCGGTGGCAGTTGGCAGCAATGCGCTCACGCTGCTGCAGGCGAAGCGTCCTCTGGTCCCGGAGGATGCAAGTTGGGTTGCTGTACAGGGCTAACTGGGTGTGAAATCATTTCTGAATGACATTGCTGTCATCTTCATCTTTGCCGAGCACTTCAAGTTCTCTGGGGGTACTTGTCCTGCACACACAAGTGAAATCACACAGAGGCATGTCCTGGACTTGCTTCCATACTTATTCTTTTGGAAGGGACACCACTGGAGACCCGGTTCTGTAGAGACAAAAACATTTGTAGACAAGGCAGCCCTGCTTGCATGTCTCCAATGATTGTCAGTGGCTGATGTGTTCACCATCAATTTCTTCCCTTTAGAAACTTCCATGAAGGAGATTTCCTGTTGGCTCATTTGTGGCAGCCAAAGCCTGGGTGCTTAGCTTCAGGTGTGGGTTGAGCCTTTCACGTTTTATTCTTCAGGTGTGTTTTGATCACTTTCTGAGTGAGAGGGCCCAAAGTCAAGAGGATGAGTCGTCTGTTAGAGGCTCTTCAGTTCCTGGGACTATTTAGGAAACAGTGGGAGAGAGGACAGAAGATAATTTTCAGCCTCATGCAAATGTGGGAGGGTCTCTAGCCATTTGAAAAGGACCAGACCCAGACTTTGGAGTAGGTTGAACCAGGGTTGGACACTGAGAAACCAGTCACTACCCCCGCAACACCCCCCCACCTTTGCTGACCTTGAGTGAGGTACTTAATTGCTTTTGCCTAGATGGTCACATCTAAAAGAGTGGGGATATTGTATATACTTGCAGGACAGTGATGTGAGGCTCGCAGGAAGATGTTTGAGCTGGCAGGTTCAGCTCTCCGTGCTCTGCTGGCACACTGTATGCAGTGGGTAAATGGTTCTGTCTCCTTCATTTTCATTTAGTGTGTGTTCACAACTGAGATGTGTAGCTTTAGCTGTGGCAACATGGTCACAACTTACCTATTAAGAGTGCTTGTTTCTTTTGCTTGCTTTTGAAATGTGGTGGAGAGTCCGCGAAGTTATTGCCAGAAAAAACAAATTCTGGATGACAATCAAATATATTATCTTCAGCCACAAGGCATCACATTTTGGGAGTGTGACCACATGATATAATTACTTATTTTTTTCCAAGTGACCTCGTCTTTAAAGTAGAGGTATTTTTTGTTTTTCCTTCTGAGCTGAAGTGAAGGAAGGATTAGCCTGGGTAATGTGCAGCAAATCCAGGGCCATCTGAAGGGTGCTTAGGGCCTGTTGGAGAGTGTGTGGGGCCTGTGTTTGTGGATTGTGAGTGCCACCTAATTGCTTGCTGGCTGTGTCACTTATTGTCTGAAGACTCAAGCACGTGATGAATATATTTCAACTGGTTTTGCTGACATTTGCTGTCAGTCACTGGCCAGTGACTATGGGCAGCCAGGGTGGACCTTGGTCTACATGGCCTATAAGATGGAGATTTAGAAGGTAATGGGTTAATCTGGTCACTGGGGAGAGCTTGTCTCAATATAGGAGCCTCCCACATGTATTTATCCAGGGTGACCCCTCTACTGTAATTAGAAAAATGATAGAACTTTCAAGGTCCCACTCAATGCCCTGTGCTTGTCAAATGAAACATTGCAACAGATCACCTGTCAGAACCTCTGCTTCTCTGGTGTAACATCAGATCACTTCAGCAAATGCTTGTTTATGTATTCCAGGGAGGATTTGCATATATAAAAAACAAGCAAGCACTGAAAATGTAGATGAAAGGAAGCATCAGAAACTAGATAGCAGCATGGAAGTCACCAAACCAAGACTAAAATGGTTATTGCATTTTGATTATTAAAGTTTTGTTGAGTTTCCTACTAGTCCAGGTAAAAATGTAAATTTAGTGTATTATGTTACTAACATGTTTGATTGACTCTCAGGGATGATATCTTTTTAAAAAATCTTTGTCAAAAACATTACTTAAGTTTGGTTAAAAGAATCCGAGAGTCAATATTTTAGGAGATTCAAAGATGTTCTCCGTGAGGTTGCTTTTCATTCTTTAGTAGTCACATTAATAAAATAAACTGATGACCAAGGAATGAATTTAAAAAATAGTGTTGGTTCTGATTGATGTTCATTTCAGAAAAGTTGAAATTGTAGAAAAACATAAAGAAAAAATTCCCCATGATTTACTTACACAAAAAAATTGTGCCGAAAAAGGAACATTATTTCCTTCCAGTTGCCAAGATTTACTATATTATGCAGTTGAGATATTATACTCTGTGCATTTTAAGATCTTGTTTCACTCAGTTAACAAAATTTAATGGGTATTTCTCCTTGTCCTCCACTCTGGTCCAGGTGATTCTTAGTGGCTGTATTCAGTTCTATCCTCTGGGTACCTAAGTGTCTAATCATTCCCCTATTGTTGAATTTGTATGTTTTCCCACTTGTTGCCATTTTAAAACATTCTGTAATAAACTAAAGGAAAGTTCAGGGAACCAAAGGCACCCGGCTCAGATGTGCAGCTCTCAGGAGGAGCATCCTGACACAGGATCCAGGTTAGAAAATCCAGAGAAAAGCCAGTGATGGATGGGCAGGATTTTTTTCTTGAATGGCTTTGCCAGATATTTATTTTCTTACTGTGCTTTGGAAAGGATCCAAACGACTGTTGGGTTGAGGCTGAGCCTCCTCAGGAGGCTGAGTGCAGCTCTGCAGGTGTTTACTGAGCACCTGTGGAGTTACTGGTGCTGCAGGAAGGTACCAGCCACAGACAGGGCAAGAATGTAGTCTTCATTTTCCATGCTGGATAGAAAATGATGGCAGAATTGCTGCATGATTCTGTGAATATACTAAAAACCATGGAATCATATACTCTAAAAGATTGAATGTTATAGTATGGAAACTATATCTCAATACAATATTTATTAAACATATAAAGATAGAGCATGAACTCTTTTAGGATCAGGCTCACATCTCTGTGGCTGAAGTATTACTGCCCAGCATGGTACCTGGGCCTGGTACCTGGTAAGTGGAATGCTTAGGACTCTTGTTGCAGAAATCCAAATTTTACTTGTTCATATCACTGAACAAACCTGCAGTGTGCTGTGTTCAGGCATGGCTGAATCCAGAGGCTCTAATGAGATCTTTAAAAATATCCCCCCCTCTGCATCTTGGCTCTGATTTCCTGTCAGCTTCACTCTGGGGCAGGCTGTCCCCATGTGGTGGCACAGATGGCCTCTCACAGCTGCAGGTCTGCACACTCCCAGTTTAGATACTCCAGTAAGAAGACTTGTTTCTTTCCCAACGATTTCAGCAGAAGTCCCAGGCTCACATCTTGTTGTCTTGCACTGGGTCACATGCTCATCCCCAAGTCAGTTAAATGGTACCTATGGGCCAGGCCTGGGGCATCTGCTAGCCTATCATGAAGGCCCAGGAGGTCAAGTCAGCTCCATCCAACCACATGAATATAGAGTGGAGAAGGGGTGATTCCTGGAAGGAAAGGGCCATGGTGCCAGATGGGTCTGACCACAGACACCCACAGGCAGGCCCTTGGGAAATGCCACATGGAACAATGAGAGGACAGGTGCCAGGGACATTTAGAGAAAGAGACCATATCTGGGTCAAGAGAGGCTCCTGGGGGAGGAGTCATGATGGACCTGGAAGGGTGAATATGAAGATGCAGAGAGGCACAGGGGGAGGAAGGGAGGCTGGATCTCAGGAAGGGTCCCCACAACCCAAGGATGGAGGCAACAACATGTGAGGTGTGTTTGGGGAGCAAGGGGCTGACCTACTTTCACCTGAGTGCAGGGCCAGCAGGGGAAAGGTGGGCTTTGGAGGCTGCTTCAGGAAGATGGGGCTGGGAGGCGTGGGAGGTTTCCAACGTGAGCGTGCTGGATGGAGGCTGGCAGGAATGTAGAGGTGGACTGAAGATAGAATGAGTCTGTTGACCAAGAAGGCGGAAAGCTACTGAGTGACTAGCTGAAGGGAGAGATGATGGGGTCTGGATGAGATGGAGAGGCAGAGGCAGGTACTACGGGGGACCGGCAGTGCTGAGACCTGACAGGAAAGGAGGGGTGACAGAGAGGACATGGGCTGAGAGGCGTGCATCACTGAATGGTGACAGCTGCACTAAAGGGAACCAAGAGAGCATCCCTAGAGGAAGAGGCTGGCAAACTTCCTCCCCCTGCAGCTCCTCTGGGTCCTGTGCTCACTTAGCATCTGTGGACCAAGTCTTGAGACAGGTCAGGAGACCTGGGTTTGTATCCCAGGTAGGTGCTCCTTGCCTGCTTGACCCTCGGCAAGTCAGCATGTCTAATTTGTCCATTTATGAAATTGAGCCACTATCCTCATGACCTTCTCAGATGCAAGAGGAACAAAAGAGAAGACCTAGTCCAATCAATGCTCGACACATAGGAGTGTGAGCACATATTTGCTAGTTATGATTTAGCATAGTTATGATTTTTGTACATAATTATGCCAAACTCACAGGGCTCTTATAAGAAATGATTGGAACGGTGCAGAAGCTCAAAGGAATAGCTAGAAGGCAGCGTTATCTGGCCTCTTGCTATCCCACGCTGCTTGCTGAGCAAGGGTGTTGGAAATGGGATGTGAACACAGAGGTCTTCATTGCTGGGCACCTCTCAGCCTGGCTGTTGTTCTGCCTCCTGTCAGCCATGTTGGCCTCTTGCCCCCAGTGGGTTGTAACTGTGGGGGCAGGGCCAGGCTGATTCTCCAGGGCTGATGGGGCTGGAGTGCTGGTGGGCATGAGGACAGTGTTGCTGGACTGAACTGTAAAGGAATAACCAGGGACTGCTTTCTGAGTCGGCGTCTCACAGCTCCAGGGTCTCCATCTTCCCTCGTGTCAGGGCACAAGTGACTCCATATAGGACGGAGTTGGCTGCCTGCCAACCTGTGGCTGCCGCTTGCATGTTCCCACTGACCACAACCCCAAGCATCCCAAAGTGAGGACCATGCCTTGGACGTGCTGGTCCTCAATAATTCCTCCAACCTAGACAGGCACCCACCACACACCCACTGTCTCCAGATGTCTTTTAAGAGTCCTTCAAGAGGAGGTAGTGGGTGGAATTAAGAGACTAAGGGCCTGTTTAGTCCTTGGCATTGTGCTAGAGTCTTAGCAGTCTAACTTTTTCTTTAAAGGGGCCTTCTTCATGTGTCTGAACTTCCTATGCATGAGCACAGAGAAATATGAACTTCTGCATACAGAGACATAAGAAATTAGCAGCTGGAAGTATAAGAGGGTGATATAAATAGATTTTCTGAACAAACAGGTCCATAGGGTGTATGTCTTCTGTTGGGATGGGCTAGGCTGGGCTGCATTAGCAAATGGATATTGAAATCTCTGCTGCTTAACACAATAAAATGTATCTTCCGCTCTCACCAAGTCCTGTGCGTGTCAGAGGTCCTCCAGGGTGGCTCTCCTTCAAGTGTTGGCATGGGATTCGGGCTGTTTTTGTGTTGTGATTCTTCCATCTTTGGGCTTCAAGAAGTTGTGGGTAGAGAGAAATCTGTAGGGAAGGTACACTAGATTTATAACCTTTTACTTAGAAATGGCACTTTTTTTTCTGCTCATATTTCATTGACTGGAAAGAGTGACTGGCCAAAAGAGTTTCAAAGAGCCTGGGAAATACAGAGGGGCACTGGGATGTCATGGACATTTGTCATTTGGGGCCTTTCAGGAAGAAGATATCAAGATAGATTTACAAATGTCAGAGGTCTTGGAGGTCATACCTGAGAGAGAAGAGGGGGCTGGAGCGAGATTTGGGTAGGAGGACTTTCTGACTGAGAGGTAGCTCTCAAGAAGTCTTGGCCAGACCAATGAGGAGGAATCCCATGTTGGACCCAAAGAGCCGGGCTCTAGATTCTGCACTGGGCGACTGTGGCCGGAGCTGCAGCTGTAGTGGCCGGCTGTACCTCTCCCTGTGGGTTCTCTCTTCCAAGGAGACAGACACAGCCTGTTTCTGCCACGGTGATCTGGTAGCATACATGCTGACCGAGAGGACCTTTGCACGGTCCTGGGGTTCAGACATGGATGAGATGCAGACCCTGTCCTGAAGAGCTCACCATCTAACAGGTGGTCAAGACAGACAGACAGATAGACGCAGCAGCACATGGTGCATTCCAGCTCTAATAGGCATTGACAGAGGGTGCCAGCCAGGCACCTCTCCCCAGGCTCCTGCTTGGTCATTCCCCAGGTTGTTTGGAAGTGAAGTATTACTGACTCCTTATCTCTTACTTTTTGGTTATTTATTTTGGTTTTAGGAAGGTGAGAAAATCAAATGGCACAGTTGGCCCAGGGAGCAGCTGCATGGCATCTGCTACTTTATTTTCTTCTTCTCCTTCTCCATGGTTATGTAACAACGCCCCGTGAGGCTGGTGAGATGCCTTCCCCTCTGTACCTGGCTGTCTTGGGATGAGCAGGTGTGCCAGGCTGAAAATGTAGCAGCGGGAGCCCCAGAGAGGGTCGGCATCTGCGATCTGGCGGTCTGTGGGTCTGTTCATCACTGAGACTGGGGGGAAATCTTTGCTGCCCTCTCAACTGCAGCTCGGTGGAAGACCTCTGCTCCACTGTCAGCACAGAGAGGACAGGTGCAGAGCAGTGTCTGGCTCCCTGCTGCTCCCAGGCTCCATCCCAGGGCCAGGCACAGAGCAGGAGCTCGATAAGTATTTATCGAACAAACAAATAGATCTAAAAGCCTGGATCCCAGCTCTCCAGTTATGAGTGGATTAACAAATGAGGGACGGGCTTGATCTCGATTCATTCTTTAGGGTTGATCTTTAGCATTTTATCACTTGATGCTTTTAGGGGCGAGAAAAGAGGAAAGGGTCTTGTTGATGTTCCAGTGGAAGATGATATGCCAAGCTGATGTCATCCTCCTCTTCTCTGCCCCACACACAGCATCCTCCAAGGCCCAGCAAAACCTAGGAAAGAGATGATTCCAGTGGCTGAGGAGTATCACATTCCAGGAGGCCAGTTTATTAGAGTAATGCTCTAATTAATGGAAGACTTAGGAACCAGGTTTAAAAAAAATTTTATTCTTTTTAGTTATACTTGACAAATCATACATACATGGAGGATAACTTCCATTCTTGTGGTTGTACATGATGTGGAGTTACACTGGTCCTGTATTCATATATGAACATAGGAAAGTTATGTCTAATTCATTCTACTGTCTTTCCCATTCCCTTCCTCCCTCCATTCCCCCCACTTTGCCCTGTCCAATCTGGTGAACCACCCCCATCCCTCCCCTCACCCTACATAAGAATGCTATGTGAATAAGCATTCTCACATCAGAGAGAACATTCAGGCTTTGTTTTTTTTGGGGGGGATTGGCTTATTTCCCTTAACATGCTGGTCTCCAGCTCCATTCATTTACCAACAAACACTATAATTTCATTGTTCTTTAGGGCTGAGTAATATTCCATTGTATATATGTACCACATTTTCTTTATCCACTAATTTGGTGATGTGCACCGAGGTTGGTTCCATAGCTTAGCTATTGTGAATTGAACTGCCATAAACATTGATGTGGCTGCATCACTGCAGTATGCTGATTTTAAGTCCTTTGGGTATATACCAAGGAGTGGGATAACTGGGTCATCTGGTGATTCCATTCCAAGTTTTTCGAGGAATCTCCACACTGCTTTCCAGAGCAGTTGTATCAGCTTGCAGTCCCACCAGCAATGTATGAGTGTACCTTTTCCCCCAACATCCTTGCCAACATTTATTGTTACTAGTGTTCTTTATAGTTGCTATTCTGGCTGGAGTGAGATGGAATCTCAGACTAGTTTTAATTTGTATTTCTCTAATTGCTAGAGATAGTGAATACTTTTGTCATGTATTTGTTGGCTGATCCTATTTCTTCTGTGAAGTGTCTGAGGAACCAGGTTTTGATAGTCTACCTCCAGGGAACAGGAGTGTCATTTGTGGCAGACCAGGCTCTGGTCCTAGTGGACACTGATAAGCTCCGTTCAGCCTTGGTGAGTCAAGGTCTAGTGGCAGCTCTGGGCATAGCGGGTAAAGAGGTGCCTGGAATCCTCCAAAGAGCAGACTTCTTCCAGGCTGCTCACTCCCTTGGCCAAGTCTTCTGCGCTTCCCCTCTCCATGGTGAGTACTGGCACAAGAACTGGGGAAGTTCATCCTGAAGGTGACCATCTCCCTGTTGGTGACTCCAAATCAGACAACCATGTGTGTTGGAAACACGTGTAAAGTAAGCATACATGAGCTGAGTTTGAATATGAAAATTCTTGCCTGAGTGAAAGGCATGAACATCATGATACCTTTTTGGACAGATTGAGGAAACTTTTTGCCAATTTTCTACATTTCTGGCCTTTTTGAATAGTCTATATTGCTAGAAGGAGGAAGTGTCATTGTCATCTAGAAAATTAGAGGTAGATCCAAAGTATTGAGTAAATGGACTCATCTGTCTTCATCAGTGCCTGCGTTCCACAGCGCTGGCGGAAGCAGACCCTTCTCCTGCCATCTGGCAAGGACATCATCAGTCACTGTTCTGATAAAATCCAGCCAAAGAAGGACTTTGTGGAGTGATACATTACTGCTGCTCTCGTGGCGCGAGGTCAGGCGGTGGCACCGAGAAAATGATATTTTCACACTCTGCTCATGATCCACTTGACTTTGTTCAGAGAGAACTGATTTTGAAAGCAACAGTCATACTTATAATAATCATCACCGTATTATCCAAATCGCTTTGTTTCTAGAACTACCCATTCATCGAATCTTCTCTGAAAATGCCCAGAATTGTTTCAGGAATTTAACTGGCAGACAGGGACCTGGCCACTCACTCTGGGGCACAGGACCAGAGCCATGGTAATGCCCCTACTCAGCCCAGCTCCAAGACTGCCTTGACTCTGATGGAAGGGAGATCGACTCAGCTGTCAGTCCAGCGTCCACTGGGGCCCTGTGCTCCCTGGGATATCCAGAAACATTAGGAAGCCTTAGGAGAGATTTTAATCTCATTGTCATGAACATAGGAGAAGAAAATGGGAACACTGAGTTGCAAGTGAATAGATGAAAGGAAGAGAGACCAGGACAGGATGATGTGCCTCTCCCTGGTGCTCACCATATGTCAGTCCCCAGGTGCTCATTCATTCGATCGTCACTGCAGTCTGATAAGCACACAGTTTATTGTCCACATGTTACAAATGAGGCTGAGAAAGTTTAAGTGACTTTGCTGGACCCGTGGCACACGCCTGTAATCCCAGCAACTTGGGAGGCTGAGGCAGGAGGATCACAAGTTCAAGGGCAGCCTCAGACTCTATCTCAAAAGTAAAAATTAAAAATGGCCAGGATGTAGCTCAGTGGTAGAGCACCTCTGGGTCAAACCCCTGGACAAAGAAAAAGAAAAAAAAAAGGAAGGTTAAGTGACTTATTCAATATTACAACCAACCGGTGGCAAGCTGGGATTTGAGTGCAGGAGGGTCTGACTTTGATGGCTTCAGCATGGAGTGAACCAACTGTCTCCTCCCCTAAAAGCAAACACAGTGCGGGGAGCTGGCGCTTCTTTTTCCCTCATGAAGTTCCCCCAGTGCTCGCCCCACCCCGCAGTGCGCCTGCCCTCTCCCCTCTCCCACCTCCCATCCACCCCCTCAGCCACATGCTGCTGCTCTGCTCTCTGCTCACTCCGAGTGTGTCTGTCCACACGCCAGCTCACACAAACCCTCTCTCTGCCCCCATGCACCCTGGGGACGTGCCCCTTACACACGTGTCACCTCCTGTCTTGTTGACTGAGGCGGCGGCATGTGTCTCTGTGCATCTCCCATCAGATCCTCTCTGGGGCAGGGAGGCGCCTCCTTGTACATTTGGGTCATGCTTGCTAAGCACTGGGCCAGGCCCCAGGCGCGTTCTGGGGCATGTAGAGGCAGCCTGAAATAGCTGTGTCCTCAAAGGCACGTGGGGGAGGTCACCCAAGGAGCGGTCCCTTGCAGCATGAAAAGTGCAACGGTGCAGGTGGGCTAGGGCAGCCTCAGGGCTGTCCCTGTCCCTCACTGTCCTCTGTACCCCCAGCTACAGCACCACTGGCCCAGAATGCTGCTCAGGTGTCCTCCCTGTTGGTACCTTTCAGGGATGCACCTTTGTTCTGGAAATGGGGACAAAACTTCTCCCAGGGCCTTTGAGCTCTCTGGGTCTGCTTTGTCTACTCCCATAGCCACTGCCAAGCACGCTCCCTAGGTTCCTCTGGACCCAGCAATGTGGTCCTTTCTGTCTCTTGGGTAAGCAGGCTCTTCCCTGTGCAGGGCCTTTGCACAAGATGCTTCTGCTGCCTGAAATGCTTTTGCTACTTTACTTCTTGCTTTGGCTACTTGCCCAGTCATGCTTTCTCTGTCCTCCCTGGCTGAGAAAAATCTCATATCATTTTCTCTAAGAACTGTGACCTTACCCTCTGTAGTGCTTATTCCAGTTGCAACTTGATGTCTGATGAATTATTTGACCAATGTTGGTCTTGCCTTGCTCCTCCAGGGGACCAGGAACTCCAGGAGTGCACGAACTGGTCTGTTTTGTTTCCGCACAGTGTCCAGCACACTTTCTAGCACATAATAGGTGCTCAGGAAACATCTGTAGACTGAATGAATGGAGGCTGAAGGGCCCCTGAAGCTGATGCAGATGTTGGCAATGGCTTGCTAGTGTGAGGGTGTGGGGAGACAGCCGGGCAATGTGGAAAGACATCTGGAGCCAGACAATCAGTGTATGTGTGTTCTGCTTCTCCTGAGCCACAGTGTCCTTGTCTAGAGTCATTGTGAGGATTGACATGCAACAATTCATGTAAAGCATTGACCACAGGACCCATGTCAAGGGGGCACCCACTAAATCTTCCTGTCATCATTGTGTTATAATGCATAGAAAAATGTAAAATGTTGTGTGGTCGCATAGAATATGGTTCTTCATTCAGTGGGAGATCTGTGTTTGAGGCCAGGGAAGTTATGATCTGTGTCTGAGCTATATTGAGGGTTTTCTAAGTTAAGGGCTGCTTTTAAGCCCTCTGCATTCTGGAAGGACTGGGGTGCTCTGAGGTCTCTGTGGTGAATGAACCCTGGCCCTCAGGAATGGGAGGCTGTCCCTAGTGGAGTCAATTTAGCTTTGTTTTGTCTCTGCTGGTCTTTGTCCACTGCCCCCCTGACTGGGAGTTGGACCGGCCATGAGGACAGATACATTACCTGTTTTGCATCTACTGGTCCTGGCAGCCAGGACCAAGGCTGGGGGTGCCCAGGAACATTTGGGTGTGAACACAGGCCTCTGAGTCCAGGTACCTCGCATGGTGCTTGGCATGTTGTGAGTGCCCAGCAGATGCATTTTGCCTGAGTGGCACTAAACACAATGGAAAATATCACACTTCTGGATAAAATCACAAGTGAGCCTCCAAATGGAGCAGAGGGAAAGGATGTTACGAGGCATCTGTGAAGAACGGATAGATGTGACTGAGCCCTGGATTTGAAGGTGAGAGATGTTCTGGTGTCCCCTGTGAGGAAAAAACACTTCCCCTTAATACCCAGAGACAAATCCTTTGGTCAGAGGCAGGGTAATTCAATGGCAGAGCTCTGGACCTACCGTGGTGACCTGACTATCACGCTCTCGAGTGGCTGACCTTGAATGAGTCATTGAACGCTGAACCTTAGTTTCATCATCTGTAAAATGGGAATAATAATGCATCATAGAAGTATTGTAGAGATGAGAGAGAGGGGGGGAGAGAGAGATATTAACAATTAACATGAAAGGGCTTTTAAAAGCTGTAAGGCGGTGCAGACAGAAGATGTGCCTGAAGTTGCACATGAAGAGTAATTAATTCTGAGTTGTTCTCTCAGGACCACTGCCTGTTTCCAATGGCAGCTTTGTAAAAGACTGACATGGTGTCCACGTGAGTGAGCCATTTGACCTCCTAATAAAGGAGGACACAGTATTAGATTTTCAATCCTCTGGAAATGGTTCTGCAGGGGTGGAGGTTTGGTGACCCCAGCAGGCTTTCCTACCAAAGCATCTGGAGAAGAAGCAGTTAACATGTCTTCCTCTCAGCTGTCTTATGTCTTCGGAAGTCAGCCATCATCTCTGGCAGGTGTCAGGTCCAAGAACACATCCAGACTATCCCACAAGGGTGCTAGGGCAGAAGCCTGGGGTCTGGGAGTGAGTGGGGGCTGTCAGCTCTCGGCAGTGATTTGGGATCCATGCTGGCAGTGGGGACCCAGCCGTCCACCATGGGGTTTGCTGGAGCAAAGCCTGGCAAGCCAGCTGGAGATGAGACATGCACTGACCAGCCCAGTCCCCAGCACCTGGGAAGTGGATGGCAGGCATGGCTGTGGGCTGAGCTGATGGTTTCTGTTTTCTCCAGAAGGATCTTTGACTGTCTTTGAAGGAGACTTGAGAGTGCTGGGCCAGGCAGTGTGGCAATGATGAGCCTGGCTGGATAGGTCTGGGGCCACCAGTTGCCAGCTGACCACCATGTCCTTAGAAGAGTGCTGGCCACACTCCTGTGGACCCTGAGTTTCTAGGCCATGAGCGTGGCTCTGCTCTGGTGGCTCCTGCTTCTCTGTGAGCTGTGCCTGGCAGGCCCTGATCCCAGTCTTGTGGCAGCACAGTGGGGAGAGTGACTTGACAGGTCCTTGCTGAGCCCTTTATATGCCAGGAGGGCCCTGATGGGTGGCCCTGATGGGTAGCCCTGGGCTTGCTCTTACCCCGAGCTTCCTGCCCCAGTGTGGAAAGGGTTGAGAGCTGGCTAGCTGAGTTGTTCAGAGGACTGAGGAGATGAAGCACCGCAGGTATCGGGCAGGTGCTGGGTGAGGATGGATGCGCTTCCGTTCTGGGAAAAGGGTTGCAGAATAGGCCTCTGAGAAAGGCAGGTGGGCTCTGTTTTCTGAGTCTGAGAGAATCACCTGTGGCTCGTTGGTGGCACAAATACAAAGCCTGGGAGGAAGGTGTAATTGGAACAAGGCTCTGGACTCTGGTCTGGTTCTGCAGTCCCACAACTTTCTAGAAGCCCCTCTCCTTACTCTTAGGGAGCTTTGAGGTTGCTGAGAAGCAGGCCACAGTTGTCTCAAGAACACAAAGGCCTTGGGGAGGGAAGGGGTGAGACTCCACTCCCTTCCTCTGGGATCTGAAATTGTTGGGGTGTGTCTGTGGGGTGGCACAGTCCCAAGTGGGGCCTGCTGGCAGGAAAGGGTGAAAAGAACTGAGGTGGATCCTGCTTGCAGTATGGCCGGGGTGTGGGGCATGGGGAGCAAGGCTGGGTGGAGGTGGGGCCTGACGCAGAGCCTCTGCCTGGCACCATGGGGTCCTCAGGGACGGTGGCTGTGTGCATCAGTGTAAATGGAAAGTGCTCAGTGTTGGGAACCACAGCTCCCTGTTTGTGTTTGTGCCCAGCCCCGCCCTGAGTAAGTGGCCCTGGGGATGGAGGCCTATGTCCCAGGGTTGGTCTACTCAGGGCTGAGCCTTGCCTTGGTTTCAGGGGACCCCAGTCCTCTGTAGCTACCAAGGCAACAGGGTGGTGGAGCAGAAGGGAAACATGGCCTGTCATGGGGCCTGGCTTAGAGGACTCACCAAGCCCTCAACATGGGCCACCCTGGGGATCCCCAGGCACAGGGCCAGGTGTTGCTGAGAAAGCCTGGACTGCTTTGGATATTCCAAGGAATGTGGCCCAACCTGCTGAAGTGTGAGGTCCCTTTGATTCTCATTCAGCTCTTATGAGTGGTTCTTTTCTTCCCAGGTTGTTATGAATGATGCATTTAGAATCTATAGCAAGTTCAAGCACGGCCACAATTTCTTTAATTATTGCTGAATGATAAGTCCAGGGTTAGCAGTCCACGTCAATCTACTGGAGTCAGCCCAGTGTTCCCTGCATTGCCCATAACTGTTGGTCACAGGTGACCTAGCCAGATGGGTCTGAGGTCCTGCTCACTCATGGGCCTTGAAGGATCCAGCCAGGCCCAGGGAGTCACCCATCATGGCTGCTTCTGAAGGCCTGGTGGCCAAGCCTTGGGGACGAAGAAAGGAGGAATGGTGCTGAGGTGTGTATGCTTGGTAAGACTCGTGGATGAGAAAGTGCTTTCTGTTTCATTTGCCCAAGCACCTCAGGAAAGACTCAGGTGCTTGGGCAAATGAAATGAAAGATGGTGAAGGTACGTGCTCAGCTCAGAGTACCTGGAAGTTTCGTGGGCCAGTACCCTCTAGGCCACCTTCAGCTGTCCACACAGAGGCTGTGACTTTGCTGGACATTGAGCTCCATTCAGGACAAGCATGGAACCCCTGCCTTATGCTGGGCTCTGGCATCCAAATGTGACTTGGATGTGACCTCTGACCTTAGGGAGTTCACAGGACCATGTGGACAATCCACGTACCAGCAAGTAACCCTCCTAAGATCACAGCCTAGCCGTGATTGTCCTGGGCGAGCCGCTGCTTCTCCCTGTGCCCAGTGTTCTTGTCTGTATACTGGGGCGGTGACAGTAGCACCTCCCTCCAGGATAGGTCTAAACATTGAATCTGCAAATGTTAGCTGGGGACTCCAGCACTGCCTGATGCCTCCTAAGCGCCATAGGAATGTTTGTCAAAGGAAACCAAGGAGACTTGGTGGATGGGAATAGTCTCTAGGTATGTAAGGGCCACAGGAGAGCAGACGGTTCTCCCTGGAAGGAACCTGGGAAGTGACTTGTAGCAGGCGACCTCTGAGCAGGCCTTGAAGGGCAGCAGGTTGATGTGGACAGCAGGTAGAGCCCTGTAGGAGGAGGGGCTTGTGAGTGAAATCGGGGACATGGGGGAGACTTTGAGGGGATAAAGTGCTGTCATTCAGATGTGGCTGGCACACGGTGACTGACCTCTGGAGCCACCTTGGAGGGAGAGTCAAAAGACCTGGAATAACATCCCTTTTGGTCCTTCAGGGTCTGAAAGCATATTTTAAATCAATCAGCGTGCACCAAGGGCCTCCTCAAGGTCCTAGCTTCTAGACTTGCCGTCAGCAAAGAGGCTTCCTGCTGGCTAAGCTGGAAGACACACCCTCAAGTCACCTGGGAGCCAGCAAGGTCACCTCCTGGGACATTGCAAAGCCTAGAGCATGGGAAAGAAGGTGGATTAGGCAGACTTGGAGTTCAGCCCTGGCTTTGTCGCTTCCTAGGGGTGTAGCCTCTGATAAGGCTGTAATTTACCAGCCTTGGAACTTACAAGCCTGTTAACTCAGCCAGCCTGTTTTCCATCTGCACAGTGGTGTGCTTGCCTCGCAGGGTGTCCAAGAGGCTAGGAGGAGAGTTTGTATCTCCAGAGCCCCAGCTGGAGCTTGCACAGCACGGATGCCTGAGGACATTGACCGGGAATAGGACCCAGCCTCATTTGACATGGCTTAGATTTGGGAGTGAGTCTGCCAGGAGACCATTCTAATTTTAACAATCGAAAAATGACTCAGGGTCTGGAGAGGGCCTGGAGTGATTCTAAAGCTTACTCTAAGTGTGGTCTGGAGGTGGACGGAGGGAGGCAATCAGCTTTACGTTTCTCTTGATGGCTTTCTTGATACAGGGAAGCAGAGAGCCACAGTGGGCTGGGCTGGGCTACCTGTAGGGCCTCAGCAGCCAGGAGTCAGGTGGGCAGGCCCAGCCATGCAGTCTGGGGACAGGGGCTGGTGCTCACTTCCCCAGGCCTGCCTGTCCCTGTCCTACGGGCTGATGGATGGCCAGGCTGGCTCCAGAGGAGGCTTCCCTTTTTGACATTGGGTGCCCTACACACTGTCCCCAGCACCTGTCTGTATTTGCATGTGGCAGGATATCGGAGAGGATAAAGGAGAGGGCCCCTCCTTTATCCCCCAGTGGGGGCAGATTCTTGGAGACAGCAGAGCTGCCGGGCACCTCTGTCATTTTGGATTCTAGTGATTAATCAGCCCGTCTGGAGAGGACAGAGCTCTTGCTTCCCAGCTGGGACGACGAATGGCTTTCCTTTTGAGACCTGCCAGGTTCCAGCCCTTTCACAGCCTGCCACAGATTACTTCTGCTCTGGGCAGAGTGATGGGCGGTTCCTAAAATGCACTTGGATGGAAGAGGTTCTGAGCAGAGCAATACAGAGGCTTTCTCACAAGCACTGATAAAGAAGTTGATGTATAAAGACTAAATTGGATTTTTACCAAAAAAGACTCAGTTCTGGGTGTTTAGTGAAAGAGACTTATAATGGCTTTGGGGGAGCTGCAGGGTAGGAAGGATGTGTCCAGAATACAGGTGTGGGCCTCGGAGGGCTTGGTCCTGCTCTTTCTGTGGGAATCTGGGCTCTGGGTGTCTTGGTTTCTTTACCTTTGAAATGGGAAAGGCCCACCTGCCTTCTCAAGGTGATCTGGAGCTTCTTTTGGATGATGGCGTTGGGAGCTCTGGACCAAAGCTGAGGTGGGACTATCTGCTGTCAAGCACTTGGGCGAGGGTCCCCTGAGGCCTCTGTCTGATGTAGGAGGAAGGGATCACACTAGCTTCAGAAGTCCCAGGGCTGTGAAGACCCCTTTGGGAACCAAGGAAGTCTCCTTTCTGTTTGGGGAAGAAATAGGGCACGAGATGTCAAGGCTGAGCCATCTGTTGTTGTTTTCAAGTGAGAATTTATTTTTTGGGGGGAGAAAATGCGCAGTTGGTGGCTTTTATCCTGCAAAAGTTAGAAGTCAGACCCTCGGCAGAGATTTGAGGCCCACCAGAGTAAGCAGCTTCCTGCTGGAGAGGGCTTCTGATGTGGTTTGGATGTGCCTGAGAAGCCAGTTTCAAGTTTCCAGGGCTTCCTTTGGTGTCTATAATCATAACTGCGTAACAGTGTTAGGAAGAGCATACAGTGTCGCCATTTCAACTCTTTGGGAGACAGCAGGCCCTGCAGAGCATGGGATAGCTGTGTTCAGGGGGCAGTCCTGGCCCCATGGTAGGCTGCAGCTTTGCTTTCTCCAGTATAGTTCTTGTTTGGAGTTGAGCAAGATCCTCCAGAAACTTGGGAACTGGGGATTCTGGCTGCCTTTCACCATGCACTGGGAGCAGGCAGGAGTTTGCCTAAGCCAAAGGACAGCAGGTCCTACGATTGGATCGGCATTACGGCATTGTCAGGGCGACATCCCACACTCTCAGCCTCTGCTCCAAGTCCAAGTAAATCCTCTTTTTCTCACCAAGGTCTTAGGGAGAAGGCCTTCCTGTTGTTCCCATTTTTTTCAGATGAGAAAATTGAGGCACGGGGGTGGGGGTGGTTAATGACCTGCTTACAAATATGTAGCTAATAACTAAGCTGGGATTCCAACCTAGGCTGTCCAGTGCCACACTCTCACCCCCATCCCTGACCATCATGCACCACTGACTTTGCTTCTGGCTCTCAAAGGGACCTCAAGAGATCAGAGGCCCAGTCACCTGCCCTCCACAGATAATTTGATCATTATCCCCATTTCTTCTGATGTGAAAATTAAGGCTTGTCAAAAGAGACTTGCTCAGTGAAGCCTCCCAGTGGTGTGCAGAACTGGGGCCAGAATCCGTCTTCATGACAGTGGAAACTCGCTCTAGGAATTTTGCCCTAGCCTTTTGTTGGTCTTAAACCTGCGCTCTTTTTCTCGAAGTACGAGGGCAACATTGACTTCTGGCCTCAGCAGGCCTCTCCTTTCTCATCACCACCATGCTTTGCAATCAGCCGTCTGCAAGCAACAGGTGCTCGCCCTGGCTGCCAGGACCCTCCTTGGGTGTGTCCCTCCACGCCGTCTCCAGAGGGCTGAAAGCATTCCAGGTAGGTTGGTGGGAACCTCTCGGAGCTGTGGTTCCCATGGGGGCATTTAGAGTTGGATCAATCGAGAAAGAAAGTGACGTTTGCTGGGAACACCCAAACTTCCCCAAGAGCAAGACCTGCAAGGATCACCTCATTTAGCTTGTTGAGAAGGTTATCAGACTGGGAGCTGGAACCTGGCAGATGTGAATTCCAGGAAGCTATTTGACAAAGTCTCCTCACTTTTCAACCAGGTAGGGAAGATGTCTCAGGTGAAGATGGGCATTCTTAGAGCAGCGAGTGGGACACAGTGACAGGGATTAAGGCTGGGTTTGAATTAGGTGGAAGATGGATGATCCAAAGCGGCCAGAGACTCCTTGGGATTGGGAAGTACTGAGTAAGATGCTGTTTCCCACCCAGGGTCTGGTCTGGTGAGTAGGCTTTTGCTCACCTCTGTGTCTGTGGTGGTGGGTGGTCAGTGGGTGATCAGGCCAGAGTGGCATGGTCCAATCTAACACTGGTCCCTGGCTTCGCAAGGTTAGTAATCTTTTTCTGGTGAGGTCTTGTTCTTGCTTTGCTACAATTCTGAAAATTCATTGAGAATTGGAAAGTGACAAAGTAATTTACGGATCTTGAGTGCGCTCATATATTTTGATCTTTTCCCTCAGGCTTCTTTGTCTGGCTCACAAGTTTTTCACAAGCTACCCATTCCACCCTCCAGTGGGGATGGTTCACTTAGAGACTCAGCTTTCTTCTGTATCCAATCTCTGTGTCATTGAGCACTATGGGCAGTTTCTGTCTGGGGACCTGGGCCCACAGCAGGCCGCTGGAGACCATTCTGTCTCCACCGTGGGAACTTTCCCAGCTAGGGAGGGAAATATACACTTCCAAGATCATTTGCATCTTTTGAAAAACATCTTAATGGTAAACTTCAATTTCCATATTTGGAGAGTTTGCATTAAAAATAACTTGTGTTTTTATCTTATTATAGGTGTAGTTTATGTTCATTAGAGAAAATTTGGGGCATGCAAGTAAAAAGAAAATTAAAATCACTCATAACCCCTCTAACATAATCACAGTTGATACAGTATTATTATCACATCATTAGAAAAATAAAATTCAGATCATCTGCTGCTTGTTACTGCAGTCACCACCCCCTTGCCTTTTTTTTCATACTGAGGATTGAACCAGGCTTGCTTAACCACTGAACCACATTCCCAGCCCTTTTAAATTTTGTTATTTTGAAACAGGGTCTCAGAAAGTTGCTTAGGACCTTGCTCAGTTGCTGAGGTTGGCCTTGAACTTGTAATCCTCCTGCCTCAGCCTCCTGAATCGCTGAGATTACAGGTGTGTGCCACCGTACCTGGCTTCCCCTGCCCCATGCCGCTCCCCACCATAAAAAAATGTAGTAGAATGATTTGTGTTTTCCCTTTTAATTCTATATCATGAAGAGATTTCTAGGTCTTTCAGTCTCTACTCCGTATGTTTAAGTGGCTTCCCAACCTTCCACTAGACTAGATTATCTGTTGTTGAGTACGTGAGTTGTTTATAGTGGTGGTGGTGGTGGTGGTGGTGGTGGAGGTGGGGTGGTGTGTGTGTGTGTGTGTGTGTGTGTGTGTTGGCTGTGTTGGAGACTCTAAATAATGCTGCAGTACACAGCTTTGAAACAAAATATATTCACTTCTCTCCAGTTTGTTTCTTAGAGTATTGCATTTCCTGGGCCAAAGGGGACGTGAAATTTAAATATTTTAATGGGTAGTTATCTCTGCCATTTATGGAGAACTCACTATGGGCTTTATATGCATCATCTTTAACTTCATGATGTAGCTAGGCGCTATTATTATTCCTCTTCTAGATAAAACATTCAGGGTCAGATGATTGTAATTAACTTGCCCAAGACCTCCAAGCTGGGAGGTGGTACAGAAGGCAGGAAGCCCTGGCGTCCACCTGCAGGAACAAGCTACAGTCTGTCCCAGGCTGCCTGCAGGGATGGGGGGCCAGCAGTGGGTGGGTGGGAAGTTTTCTCTGGAGTACCTAACTAGAAACTACTACTAGACAAAAAACAATCAAGCCAGGTGTGTTGGCGCAAGTGTGTAATCCCAACAGCTGGGGAGGCTGAGGCAGGAGGATTTTGAGTTCAAAGCCAGCCTTAGCAATTTGTTGAGGCTCCAAGCAACAAGCCTACAAAAAAGGGCTGGGGATGTGACTCAGTGGGTCAGTGCTCCTGAGTTCAATCCCTGAACAAACAAACAAACAAACAAACAAAAGTTCTGTCAGTTGGGTAGTCCGTAAACTTATTTTGCATTTTTTTTTTTTGGTATTAGAAAGGTCGGGGCTGGGGGTGTGGCTCAGTGTAGAATACTGGCCTAGCTTATGAGAGTCCCTGGGTTCCACCCCCAGCACTGCAGAAAAAAAGGAGAAAGTTTGAACGCATTTAGATATTCATTGAGCCCTCTCTTCTAGCAATCGACTTGGCCTGCCTCTTGCCTGTTTTTATTAATACTGGTTTCTTTCCTACTGGTTTGTGAAACTTCTTCAAATATGAACAATCGCTATATTCTGTCCCCATTCCATGTATGTAGTGGATTTTTTTTTTTTTGTTTTTCTCACATGTGACCCACTGCCTCAGTTCCCCAGAAGGCCCTGGCTCCATGACAGCCATACTTCTGCCTCTTCCATGCCATTATTTTATCTTGCCTTTTTGTCTATGGTTTCAGTTGTCTGTCATCGACACTGGGGACAGAACTGAGCAGAAGTCCTGAGCATGAGCATTCTTGTCTGCATCCTAAACTTGACAGAGTGCACTGTTGGACCAGCGCTCAGGATGCTGGCTGTTGTCTGAGTCTTGGAGGTGTCCTCTTTCTCGTTGGCTAAGAGGGTTTTGTTTTCTTTCATCTGAATCAGAAGGAAATGTTGGATTTATTAAATGCTTTTTTAGCCTTTCCCATGAATATTTTGCATTTCAAAGAGCTGTCTCTGTAGGCAGGTGATCTTCATGTCACACCTTGTAAGCATGGGGGTAAGGCCTGTCCTCAGAACATGGTCATTCATCCCCAACTATGGAGAACTGATTGACAAACAACCACCTAAAGCTAGATTCTCATCTTCCCCTGAACTGGTGCTCAGTCTGCAAGGATTGGTGCCAGTGGCTGCATATCCAGTCCTTGGCAGGAAATTTTGGAAGATGTGGAAGAGAAAGCACTGTGACAATTTGGAGGTGGGCTGACTAGGAACTTCCCCTCCCCTTGTGCATCAACTAGGAGGCCATAATTATGAGGAGGCATTGCATCTAGTTTTGTGATGAGGTTAGTATCATGTTTGCCTCAATGAGCAACTGAATCACAACGCCATAGACATTAAATTGCGGGCCCTAAAGTGCTTGTCAAGTGCTAATTGCAGCCTTGGGGAGCTGGGTATTACCAACCTCCTGATTTCACCACCTGCCATCTGGGTAGTGAGTTTTGCAGCCAGAGCACCTCACGGTGAAGGTGTGGCTGGGACCGGTGTGTTTTATTTGGTTGGAGAATTAGAGCTGCTTTCTGAATACAGTAGGTGGCCCTGGTTGGAGCAGGGCTGTTGTTGGAAGTGCCCCTGAGGCTGGGACCAGTTGTTTTGATGGAAAACAAGTTGTTCTAAAGCAATTCAGCTGAAAACAATGTGATCAAGATGAAAATTAGGTCCAAAATGAAGAGTTGACAAAAAAAAAAAAAAAAAAGAGTGGTCTCCATTAGCAGATTTTCATGCACTGGTAATTTTGGAGCCCTCTTTGTTTATTTAAAACATACTCCCCATCTACTGCGAGCCAGGTGCTGTTGGAGGTAGTGGGGAGCAGAGGAGGATTCCTCTGTGAACCCAGACCCTGTCCACAGGGAGCTGGAGTGTAAGCAGATTCCATGCGTGAAGAAACACCCCACCTCACCTAGCTAGCTGGAAACCCTCCAGGCAGCTGAGCATCCCTTGTCTGGCGTGCTTGGGACCACAAGCCTTTCAGATTTTGTATTTTGGAATATTTGCTTACACGTGAAGAGATCTCTTGGGGATGGGCCCTAAGTCTTAAACATGAAGTTCGTGTGCATTTCATATACATCTCATACACACTGTCTGAAGGTGATCTTCTACAATATTTTAAATAATTTTGTGCAGGAAATGAAGTTTGCATACATGGAATCACAGGAAGCAAAGGCGTCAGTGACTCAGCCACCCTGGGGACAGTCTGTGGTTGTTTGGTCTCACTATTACTCTTGACTTTGAGTTTTTGGATTCTGCAGCATTTCGGATTTTGGATTTTAGGATGAGGGATGTTCAACCTGTTCTAGAAAAGGATAGTCCGGGATGTGTGGTTGTGGCGTCGGTGGGTGGTTCTATCTAAACTGTCTGGAGAGGGTGCATGGAAGGAGAGAGGGCCCTGGGGCTGTTGAGGCTGGAAGGGCCTGGGGAGCTCGAGGACGAGAAGGGGGCCCTTGGCACTGGAGCAGAGCGATGGTGGTGCAGGGCCATGTGGGAGAACCAGAGGGGCCAGTGCCTGCGGAGCTTTCCAGCCGTGGGACCTTGAGGATTCTGAGCAGGGAAATGACGTGGTTGGCCTGTGTTCGGGTGCCACCTTCGATGCTCTGGTTTTAGGTATATTTTGGTTCATTTATTACACACACACACATGCACACTTTTTGGCAGAGCAGGCATAATTGGCTAAAAGTGAAAAAGACACAAAAAGGTAGAGAATGTAGCCCGAAACCACCACAAAAGCCAGAAAAACGATTCTGACAAGTTGGTGACACTGAATACCAATAAGATGCGGCAAGCCTGCCTCAGTTGCTCTCAAGTTATGAATATGGGAAAAACCAAAGTCCAGCTATTCATTTCCCACCCCGCTATGGTTAGGGTCAAGCCTGCAGCTGTCCGGGGCTGGCCAGCGAGCCTCCCTCTGCCCAGCAGCCTGGGGCTGCAGGCACCTTGCTCCCTCCCGGGATTGATATGGGGTGCGCGGATGGGATTCGCGGGACTGAGGGGCCTCAAATGAGGTTTTTGTCCTTAAACACAACCATTCTCATTTTTCTCCCCCTCAACAGGGCGGCTGGCGGCCTTCAGAGGCACAGCTGAGGTCAGACAGAGGGCTGTTGGCAGAGCGGCCCTGGGCAGCAAAACCAGAGCCACACAGGTGACGTCGCGAGGTTGTCCATGCTCACGCGACATTCATTTACTCAGAATCTGCAGGGCTTGAATTTCATGGAGCAGAGTGTTTATTTGAGAGGAATTAAATTTTCCACATTTAAATACCACGTATTTTTTTAAAAGATTGGTCATTTGGCATTCTCTCTAAAATTCTCTTATTCCTTGCTTTTCTAACTTAGAAAACCTTTTCCCATATATATTCATTGTAGAAGAATAAACAAGGAAATACAAGCAGTGAACACTCTCCCTCACTTGCGTCTCTCAGAGATAAGATAGCATCCCTTTTTCCAAGATACAGGGCTTTTAATTTCATCTTTTATTCATGATGATGTGACTAGAAGACATCATGCACTATAACTCTTGAGTATAGAAAGTGCTGTGTGAGCTGGGTGTGGTGGCATGCACCTGTGATCCTTGCTACTCTGGAGGCTAAGGCAGGAGGATTGCAAGTTGGAGGCCAGCCTCAGCCACTTAGCATGACTGTCTCAAAATAAAAATGAATAGGCAATGACAGAAAGAATGAAAGAGAGAAAGATCTGGGGATGAGACTCAGTGGCAGAGCACCTCTGGGTTCAACCCCCAGTACAGGGAGAAGAGGGAAAAAAAAAGAAGAAAGGCTTTGCGAGGTTGCTATCTACTTGGATCTGTGTTTTCTTATTCTCTTTGTGCCTTCTGGTGGTTTTTATTGCTGTCCATAAACCTTCCTTATAGTCCCTTTTCTCTCTGCAGGACCACGGTTTCATCATTCTCTGGTGCACGTCTTCCCTCAATGTTTGAATGTTTCTGAGACCAGGATGCATCTTGTCAGCAGGCAAAGGAATAAGTTCGGGTGAACATTCTCGTCTGTGTGTAGATGGGTCCTGTTTATTTTCTGCCTCGGTTGCTATGGTCACTTCTTCTGGTGGAGACCTTACACTCACTTGAATTTTAATGTTCATTCAGGCTCCTAAATTATTGCTTATGATGTGCTCTAACAGATTACACTGTAATGAAGTAATAAAATTATTGTGAATGTAGAAGATTGCCTGTCCTGTGCCTGGCAGGATGATTAAAGGCAGTAGAAATTGCCAGATCTCTCAGACTAGATCATAAAATTCTCAGAATTAAGGGAGGTTGATGTGACCAACATTTGTGCGGTGAAGGACTATAAGCTTTATGAAAAGCTTCAGATTGATTTTCAAGAGAAACTGTTTAGTTTCCATCAATAGATAATTCAATGAAAGAAGAATGAAACAGCAAATAACCAAATAGGAACTTGGGATGAAAGCCCTTTCTCTCCTTATCCTTTCTGTTTACCTGAGAAGTTTTCTGTCCATTTGACAGATGCTGAAGGGGTCCAGGTCATAAGTTCAGGTCATGAAGAGCAGGGTGTCAGCATGATGCTGTGCCTGGCTGGCCACAGCAGGCCTGACTCAGCAAGACCTTGGGAATCAGAAGCTGAAGAAACTTGAAAACCTTGAAGGGAAATCTGAGTTTGCATTGGCGGAAAAATAGTGGTTTGGGTAAACCTATGCCTTTTGCTGCTTAGTGAAAACGGAAATCTCTGTGCTTTCACTTAGAAAGGAAGGAAGTCCTGACCCACGCTGGAACAGGGGTGAAACTCAGGAGCATTCTGCCAGGTGAAGTCAGCCAATCACGAGAAGACAAGTACTGTGTCAGAGACCCAGAGGTGTCCAGGTCTCAGAGACGAAAGTAGAATGGCGGGCCACGGTGGCAGGGAAGGAGAAAATTGGGCAGTTGCTTAATGGGCATAAAGCTTCGGTTTTGCAAAGATTAAATAATTCTGGAGATTGGTGGCACAGCATTGTTAATCTACATAATACCGTCTTAACCATTTTTAGAAAATGTGCAGTTCAGTGGTATTAAATACATTCACAGTGTCATGTGGCCATTACCACCATCCATCTCCATAACTTCCTTCATCTTGCAAAACTGAAACCCTCAACATTCCACCCATTCCTACCCATGGCCCCAACAAACACCACTCTGCTTTCTGTCTCTGAGATTTGGACTCCTCCTTCTTGGAAGTGGAGTCCTACAGTATTTGTCTTTTGTGATGGCTTATTTCACTTAGCAGAGTGTCCTCAAGGTTTACCTATGTAGCATTTGCCAAAATTTCCTTCCTTTTTTAATGCTGAATACTATTCCCTCCTGGGTATACACTGCACTTTTCAATCCATTTGTCTGCTAATAGACTCTTGAGTTGCTCCCACATTTTAGCTATTGTGAATGATGAGGCACAAATACCTTCTTGAGACCTTGATTTCAGTTCTTCTGAGTATGTACCAAGAAGTGGAACTGCTGATCATATGGTAAATCTACATCTAAGTTTTTGAGGAATCACATACTGTTTTCCATAGCAGCTGGACATTTACATTCCCATGAATGGTGCACAAGGTTCTGATTCCTTCACATTCTCTCCAACGCTGCTATTTTTTTTTTCTTTCTTTAAAAAAAAATTTGTTTTGGGAGGTACCAGGGATTAAACTCTACCACTGAACCACACCCCCAGTCCTATTTTGTATTTTATTTAGAGACAGGGTTTCACTGAGTAACTTAGCACCTTGCTTTTGCAGAAGCTGGCTTTGAACTGCAATCCTCCTGCTTTAGCCTCCCAAGTTGCTGGGATTATAGGTATGCGCCACCACACCCAGCTAAAATTTTTTGAGAATAGCCATCATAATAGGTGTGGGGTAACATCTGGGGTTTCTTTCTGAAATAATGAAATGTTCTAAAATTGACCATGGTAATTGGCCATGGTTGCCTATACTTGGTAATACAGTAAAAACCATTGTATTGTCCATTGAATGACACAATTGTATGGTGCGTAAAGTACATCTCAGGTTTTAAAAAGCCTTCAAGTCTCCTAATGCTCTTAGGAGAAAGTTCACAATCCTTCAGGTGGGCCTTGGGGTCTTGCCTACCTGGCCCTGACCTTTATCCCTGGTCCATTTCAGCTGGAGACTGCAAGGGTTTGCTGGCATGCTGACCTTTGCCTGGAATGCACCTGTCAGCCCCACTGGGTCACTGGCTCAGTTCTCACTGAGATCCCTGCGGATCATAACACCTTCCTCGGAAGGCTTCCCAATGGTTTGGACGAGGTTCCCCTGTAGGCACTCTGGTCTCCTGCACCTGTGTGCTTACCTGGTTGTGTGTCCAGTGCCCGGCCCCCAGCAGCCCTGCCCCCAGTCTGTTCTGTATCCTCTGGCCCCGGCATAGTGCACTGTTTGTATTTGTGGAATGATGATTCAATAGCATCTTAGGTATTAAGATTTATGGTATTAATAATCTGCCTTCTTCCTAGAATGATTCAAAGCAGCTTAAAATAAAACAAAATAGCAGCTAATAAGATGACTTACAAAGGATATTAATTAGAATGGCATGCTGTATAACCAAAAACTGATAGACTTATCAGTGGGACAGAATAGAAACTCCAGAAGCATGCCCAAATAAATACCATAATTTAATATATGATAAATGTAGTATGTGAAATAATTGAGAAAAAACTTATTCAACAAAGGGCATGGAGGATGACTGGTTACTTGCATTAAAAAGTTAAAAGGTTAAAGCAACCCAATTCAAAATGGGCAAAGGACTTCAATAGCCATTTCTCCAAAGAAAATATCCAAATGGCCCATAAACTCATGAAGAGATGCTCAACATCACAAATGATTAGGAAACTGTGGTTCAAACGCCCTGAGATCCCACTTCACACCATTAGGGTGGCTGGAATAAAACAAAACAAGACAAAAAAACTTCCCATCAGCAAACAGAAAATAACCAGGATTGGTGAGGCGGTGGAGAAATGGAAACTCTGCCGCACTGTTGGTGGCAGAATGGCGCAGCCACTGTGGCAACAGCATGACTGTCCCCCACCTCCAATAAACAGTTATCATAAAATCCAGCCGTTCCTCTTCAACATGTGCACCTGGGGAGTAGAAAGCAAAGACTTGGACAAAAATCTGTACACCGTGTTCGTAGCTGCACTGTCCATAATGAGCCAAGAGGTGGAACAGACCATATGTTCATCCATGAAAGAATGGGGAAACACAATGCACACACACACGCGCGCGCGCACACACACACACACATGCACATGCACTAGGATATTACTGAGCCTTTAAAAGGAAAAAAAAAATCTCCTGGACACGGTGGTGTATGCCTGTAATCCCAGCTGCTCAGGAGGCTGAGGCAGGAGGATGATTGCAAGTTCAAAGCCAGCCTCAGCAACCGCGAGGTGCTAAGCAACTCAGTGAGACCCTATCTCTAAATAAAATACAAAATAAGGCTGTGGATGTGGCTCAATGGCTGAGTGCCCCTGGGTTCAATCTCTAGTACTCCCCCCCAAAAAAAGGAAAAATTCTGATAATGCTATAATATGGATGAAACGTGAGAACAGACACAATCCCCCCCCCCCAAATTTTATATGATTCTAATTTTATGAGGTACAAGGAGTTACCAGATGGAAGCAAAGTAGAATGGTGGTTGCCAGGGCCTGGGAGAGGGGGACGAAAGAATGTTGAATGACACAGAACTTCAGTTGGGGATGGTGAGGAAGTTCTGGAGATGGATAGTGGTGATGGTTATACAACTTGTGAATGAAATTTCACACCATTGGATTGTACTTAAGAACGGCTAGGATGGCAAAATTTGTTATATGTATATTCATCACAATAAAAAGGAATTCACTTCCTACAGGAAAATGATTTCCATATGTGAGCCTCCAATGTAAAAAAAAAGCCATAAAACTAGCAGCAGGAGCTCCTGATAGAATCACAGGGAGGTTCTAGGACCTTCTGAGCATTCTCCAAGGAGCTGCAACCACAATGCTAAGTTTGAGTACAAAATTTAAAAATGTCTGAAAATGAGAACCACAGTTCTGTTAAGTCAGGCGCCCGGGAAGGAGGCTCTGGGGTGGAGAGCCCCTCACATGGAGCTTGCTGGGGAGTGCTTGGAAGGGTCAGGCATTAGCAGTAGAGGACGCTGGAGAAGGCAGACGTGGGATCCACTAGCATTTCAGTGTCAACTGAAGCCACAGCTGAGCCCATAGGGAACCTGACTGGCATGACACTCAGGGCTGTACCTGTTGAGGTGAGGGAGCCAGGCCCCATTTCCCTACACCAGCCAGTCACTGGTTGCAGCCTGCCTCTGGGCATGAGGTGGTTCCCTGAGACCAAGGGCAAGTTCCACAAAGGGCTCAGTTGGGGGCTGTCAGCAGCTGCAAGACAGGCCTGTCATCCCAGCAAAGGAGCTTGGGTGGAGCCCATGGTGTTCACGACAGCTGTAAACAACTAGTGTGAATATGTCCATACAGATGTCTTGGGTCAGATTTCTTGGGAAACAGTCTAAGCAAAGATGTTCACACACTGCACACCTGTAAGAGACGGAGGGGGAAGGACTGGGCACTCTTGGGGGCCTCACTCGCCACGAGCAGCCCTACCCCTCTGATGCCTGGGGTGGCTCCCCTCCTCGCCTGCTGGGTTCTTGACACCATGACCAGGTGATTGCTGTAGCTTAAAGTTTAAAGGAACTCTCACTATTATCCCACATCAAAAGCGTTCTCCCTCAGCATCAGGCCCTCTAGACCTGTGCAGGACAATACAGTACCCACTAGCCACCGGTAACTATTTAAGTTTAAATAAAATGAAAATCCAGTTCTTCAGTTCACTAGCACTTTTAGGTGCTCAGTGGCCATGTGTGACTGTGACTACCATATTGGATGGCACAGGGTTAGAATGTTTCCAAGGTCACAGTGAGTTCTGTTGGGACAAAGCTGCTCTAGACCCTGCACCTAAAGTGCCAGCATGAGTAGTAGGAGTTCTCCAAGTGGATTGCAGTGAAGGAGCTGAGGAGGGACATTCCTGCCTCTAGCCATGGATTCCAGACCCATGTGGGGACACAGTACCATTCAGTGTTCATTCATTTGGGTTGTTCATTAGCTTCTGTCCTGGAACATGGTACCTCATCTGTGGAGGGTCATCTCCAAGCTGGTCCCTCAGCCAAGCCTTCAGAAGGTCATTCCATTGCTCTATCAGGCTGGTAGCTTTTGGGCGATTCATTCTGTGACAGGACTGGTAGACCCCGTGGCCATGTGACCACTCCTATGCCTCCCTTGCTGTGATGTAGGTGCTTTGGTTTGAAATGACATACAGGATCCTGTCAATGAGTCCAGCACTCTGAGCCTGTGGGCAGTGGTGTTGCCTAGGGTCTGTAGGCAGGACAGGTGAACCCAGACCCGGAATGTGTCTTGAGTACCATCAAGATGGATCATGGATCATTCCCCTTTCTGAGTTTGAAGGTGGTCTAATGGAATCAACTCATCTCCAGGCGACTGGTTGGATTCCTCAAGGGTTGGTGCCATATGGGGCTCAGCTTTGGTCTTTATTGCTGGCAGGTTGGCTGCTCAGCAATGTGAGAAGTTCGAACAGTCCTGGTGAGTGGGAGGCCACACTCCATCTCCACCAGGGCTCAGTAGCACATTAAGTGCTGCTTTCCGAACGCCGTGCAGTTCTCTGCTGCAGATGGCATGGCCCCGCTCCAGGACCCCAGGGTCTATGTTGTGATTCTCCTATTCAGGCTTGACACAAACTCCACATGGCATGTTCTCCCCACCAGGTCCCTCTAGTACTGTGAGGTCTGCTGGGTCATATGGCTGAATTGTCAGGGCTGCTTGGGCCACAGCCTGGACCTGCTGCGCAGACCTTTTCTGCCCTGGCATCTATTCACAGCTGGTCACATTCTCTGTCAACCAGCAAATGGGTCAGAACAGTGTTCTCAAGAGTGAAATATGCTGCTGTTGGAACCTAAGGAGGCTTCTTAGTGTTGAGAGGTGCAAGATGCACAATTAGTTCTTTACTTTGGAGAGATTATCTCAGTATATCTCAGACCATGGCATCCCTAAACACATTGCTGATGTGGTAGGCCCCAAGTCTTTGGGGACTTTATCTAATTTCCTCTGGAGTGTACATGTCTTACCAAGGTAGACTTGTTCCTTCTTGCTCCGCTGGCCCAACTAACAGAAATCCATTGACATAGAAGACCAGCATGGTGTTCTTTTCAATGTCCAGACAGTCCAGGTCCCTTCAGACTGTAACAGAATGAGAGAACAAACATAGCCCTGCACAAAGGCTGTAAATGCTTGCTGACATTTGTTTCCTTGGAATGCAAGCAGTTTCTGATCCTTCTTCCTCATGAGATGGAAAAGAGTGAATTTGGCAGCTTGGTGGCCAATACCATGTGCCTGAGGCTGTGTTAATATGGTTTAGCAAAGATACTGCTCTGGCATAGCTGTGTAGTGGGCTGGCTACTTGGCCAGGTTTGCAGTAGTTCCCTGTCACCCACCAGGATCCATCTTGTTCTTGAAGGGGCCAGACTGGGGAATTCCATGGGAACGTGATGGGAATCATCAGACCTTTGTTCTTTGGGCCTTTTACTGTTCTCTTCCCAATAAGGCAAGATTGTTTTTGACTTGCTGTCTTGGCTAGGGAAGAGGAAGATGCAGTTCCAGAAGTTTTTTCTTGGCCTTCCTCATGATGACAACTCTTCTTCCACAGGCCAAGGAACCACATGGGGGTCCTGCCAACTCTCACTGTGGCCCTTCCAATCATCCCTCTCTTGGGATGCTCATGGGGAAGTGGGGAGTGGGGTGGGCTTGTGGACTTGGTAGACTCCTTATGACCTGGATGCAGGCCAGGGTGCCTTTCATTAGCGACGGCCGTGAACATCCATTCTAACAGGGAACCATGGTGATTGTGTCTGGTGTTAATATCGACTCAGAGCCTGTATTTAACAATCCTCAAAACATCTGGGTCTTTCTTCTGCCTAAGTTTATGGTTACCTGTGTCAATTCTGCAAGTCCTCCTGGGGAAAGACAGAGGGAATTGTTATCATATGCACTTGCTCTGGTGTGACAGGATCCTTCCCCATGGGAACCCAACCTCTCCTACAAACAGAGGGTTTCAGGGCTGCAATCTGTCGTGGCTTCATAAACTGAGCGAAGGTTCATGGTGGTTTTTGTTTGTTTGTTTGTTTGTTTGAGATGGGGCATCAGTATGTTGCCCAGGCTGGCCTTGAATTCCTGGGCTCAAATGATCCTCCTACCTCAGCCTCCTGAATAGCTGAGACCACAGGTGGGCACCACCTGCCCAACTCTGCTCATTCACTCTTGATTTCTTCATTTCTTGGTTGCATGGGTTAAGCAGTGTTCTTGTTGGCTGCTCATCCCTCTTTCTCCGAGGAACTCTGTTCTGTTGAACATCGATCTCCCTAGACCTCCGTGGACCAGCCCGCTGGTGCTGCTCTGACCCTGCCACTCATTATGATAATTGTGCCCACCTTGCTTCCCACAGTTAAGTGCTGCTGTCTGGCCTCTTATTACTTGGACTCCGATCATCCCGCTGGCTGTCAAAGGGTCCAGTTCCAGGATAGCACCTTCTGCCATTAGCCTGGCGTGCAAGGGAGAGCCAGAGCTGGGAATCCACAGGATGCTGGTGCCCTTTCTCCATGTGCCCACCTGGCCCCAACCTGGGTGGACTTCTGGCCTGGGTAGCATGTCCTTCCTTCTGTGTATTATTCCCTGAGCTTTGTGGTCCCCTCCCCCACCTCTGTCCTGATGGTTTGGTCATTCCTGCTTCATTGAACTTGACAGCCATTGTGGAAGCACTTTCTCTAGGGATAAACACTGGCTCATCCCATCATCGTAAACTTGCCCTTCACCAACTTTTTGTCCCATTCTCCTTGACCCCCTATTCTGAATCCCAGCCCTCATACCACCTTATACTCCCTGCTGAATTTTGGCTGGGTCCTGCAGCTTTGGTGGATGTCACCTGTCATCCCTCCATAGCCTCTGTCTTGACTCTAGTTTTTGGTCTGATGGCCCGATGATCTGGAAGAGATGGGGCTATCAATCCTGGGGTGAGCATGTGTGGTATCATCTCTGCTTCATCTTTATCAGGGAACAACACTAGCCTGTCCCGGGGAGGAGTGGGTCACTATTGCTGGTCCAGTGGGTGCCCAGGAGAATCTGGGGATTCACAGTTTTCAAGGGAATGACTTGATGTTTCCATTCCAAGTCTTATGTTCCCATTCCCCAGTCAGGGCCCTGATTTCCACATATCAAGTTTTCCAGGGTTGATAATTCCCCTCACTCTGGAGCTTTTCTACCTTTTTATATTACTCCTGGGTCTGATCCTCAGCATTTTCTGGTCCTCACCTATGTAAGATGAGTCTCTTCACAAGCTACCAAGAAGACTCTCTGATATTTATTCTTTTCAATTAGTGGGTAAGCTTGCTTACCCTGTCTTCGTCTTTCTCCAGCACTTGGATTGTACCCAGCAACAGCTATCTGATTCTCAACTCCTTGTAATTACTGCTTTGCTGAAACCTCCCTGCTACCCGTGTGACTGCCCCCACCCACATCCCATTCCAGCTGGCCTTGGTGGAAGCTTCACCTCCCACTGTTCGGCACGCCATAGGCAGGAGCGCTCCACCTACCACGGACTACTGTGGGCTTCTCAGCACCAGCTCCACACTCTCCTTAGATTCTGTTTCCTAGGATGGCTTCTGAAGCCAGCTCCTTGGGTGGGGTTTCCTGGGAAACTGAGATTTCTCCCAAGGGCTGTCAGGAACAACCTGTAAGAGAGTGAGGGAAGTCAACTGGACAGAGGGAGACATTAAACCACTATGTGGCTGCAGTCACAGCCTTGACCAACCCCCCCCCCCCCCCGGGAGTTCTGGGGTTGTCCCTAGTCGAGGCAAGGGGCAGCCTTTATGTCCTGGGTGCAGGTTGTTCCTAGTGACAGGGAGAGCAGGGAATAATCTAGTAGGCAGTTCCTTCAGCCCAGGGCAGTTTCTAGAGAGCCTCAGCTGTGCTCTCACATAGCAAACACTCCTAGCAGCTAGGGGAAAGGGTGCCCCTTGTCCCAAAAGGGGGATCCGGGTGATGTGCCATAGCTTCTACTATGATAGTCACACGCTCTTTAAAGCACCAAAGAAAAAATGAGAAAGAGATGAACACTCCAAGGGATAGTGGGAAAAGGACCCACTGTGTAACCTTAATAATGGCCCCAGAGGTGTCCACAGCCTAGTTCCTGGATCCTGTGAATCTTACCTTACATGGTAAAAGGGATTTTGAAGATGCAATGAGGTACTTTGGTGAGATAGAGGGATGATTTATCTTGGATCATCCAGGTGGACCCAATATCATCACAAAGATCCTTGTAAGAGGGAGGCAGGAGGTCAGAGTGAGTTGTGGAGATGTGAAGATGGAATCAGGAAGTTTGAGTGACTCAAGGAAGAGACTCTGAGCCAAGGAACACAGGTGGCCTGTAGAAACTGGGAAAGGTGGGGAGTTTCCTTTCACAGGCTCTGAGAGGAACCATCCCTGCCTACATCTTGACTTTAGCTTCACGAAGCTCATTTTGGACTCTTGTCCTCCAGAATTATAAGATAATAAGTAGGTGTGGTTTCCAGACAATGCATTTGTAGTAATTTGTTGTAGCAGCAGTAGGGTACTAATTTGGACTGGAACAGGAAATTCACTAAAGAATACATGTAATTGGCCAATAAATGCAGTTAGATATAACCTAGTTACAAATAACCTAGTTACAAATACACACACACACATTTACACGCGATTAAAGAAATTAAAATCAAAGCAATAAGATGCCATTTTACCTATCAGATTGATAAAAATTTTTCCAAAAAGGTAATTCCCATTGCTGATGAGGATTAAGGAAATATGGATTTTCATACTCTCTGGTGAGAGTGTTGGGTAAATTAGTATAATTTTTCTGGAGGATGATCTGAGAATATTTATCAAATAACTTTAAAATATATATCTTCTTTGATATAGAAAATCAATTTCTAGGATATTATCCCAAGATAGTGGTTAGGGTATTATCTGTAATAGTGAAAAAATAAAAAATATTCTGAATGCTTAAGGGGAAAAGATTGATTGAATAAATATTGACATACCTATATAGTGTTTATGTACTGCTTTCTGTGTCCAATTTGACATAGAAAAATATTAGTACATTATTAAATGAAAAGGCAGGTAAAAAAAAGTGTATACTATAATCAAGATCTCTTTAAAAATAGGCATATAAAAATGTCTTAAAGGATAGGCACCATAATTTTAGTAGTGATTATTTCTGGTAAGTTACGGTTTAATATAGTTTTTAGTCTATATTACATGTCGGAAAACTATAGCACCTATTTTTTTTTAAGCCTAGAAGCTAAGAGTATTTTTTAGAACTTTAAAGTGTTGTTTAAAAAAAAAATAAGAATATGTGACAGAGACCATATGGTCTCCAAAGAATACAATATTATTATTTGGGCCTTTAGAGAAGCAGTTGCTGACCCCTGATGTTTATCTTCCAATTTTTTTCAGTAAATGAAACAATGTCAAAATATAAATGAACAAAAATTTATAAAAATTCCCACAGTATGGTGTTTTAAAATAAATCAATCAGTGGAGAATTTTAAATATGCTAAAAGGAAAATGAGAAAACAAAAGAGGAATGACATAGGTACAGAGAAATGTGTGCAAACAGCCTGGAATAGTTGCTAAAAGTAAATCAAAAATTTAACCCTGAGCTTCCTACTGGCCAAAGCAAGAATATATACAGGATTTATTTCATGATCTTTAATATCTAAAGCACCCCTGCTTCTAAGAGAAGTATAATAGTTTTTCTTATTATAATAATATCACTGTTGCAGCTTTATAAAGTGAATTTTCCATGTAATCAGACTTGGGAGTATTTTGCCCAGAGGGAGAATAAATTGGTTTTGAGTATGTGGAAGAAGAATTCTCGTAAGTCTGAAAGGCCAGGCTGTGACAACCCCAGACTGACCAGAGCCCGGTCCACTTCATTTCTGTTTCTTGTTGCTGCCAGGCCAGGGTCTTCTGGGAAGTGAGCTGGGGTTCCAAAGCTTGTGGTCATGTGGCCTGTGATCACAACGAGACTCCACTGTTACCACATGGCATTCATGAGGCCATGCATTGTCCCCGCTCCGGGGCTTTCTCCCTTCTCTATTACTTGACCAAAGGGCTCTGCACACACAGCCCTGGGAGAAAGCCTACCTCTGCAGGACATAGTCGCTGGGTTCTTGGAAGAGTCATCTCTTAGGATGCCACATTGAATAAGAACTGGTCTCTGTGTGACAGATGCTGATTCTGCCTTTGGAGGGCTGTCAGGGCAATGGATTGGAACAGGCACTTGTCTGCGTGCAGAGTGACTGCTGTAAAACAGGTCGCCGTGACAGCTTCTAATGGGAAAGTTAGCCTCTGTGCACTAGTGTTAGCCAGTTCACTCCAGTATTCATTCATTCCACGGTGGGGGGTAAGGTGGCTGCTCTCCACTGAGCTGTGCATATGGAGCACCTGGGAGCTTTAAAAATAGAGATGCCCAGACTCCACTCTATACTTACCCAGCCAGAGTGTTCCGGAGGCAGGGCCCTAGGCGTACATTTCCTAAATATCTTCCTTGATTCTCACATGTATCTCCAGTGGAAACCGACAGGGTGGTGGGCTCTGGGTTTTGGCCTCTGAATCCTCATTTCCTCATTAGTCAGATGACCTTGGGTGAACGACTTACCTTCTCTGAATCTCAGATTTCTCATCTGTGAAATGATTTTAAAAGAATACAAGTGAAACACTTGGCATGCTGTTTAATATTATAATCAGTGCTTAGTAAAAGCTGTGGGTGACTGTCATCATTAGAATCATTGTCACTGAGTCTGCTAAGTTGGCCCTTACCCTGGATCCTGGTTCTAACAACTGAACATGGGCCTCGGTTGTGGCTGTGACTTCTTTGCATCCCTTTTCCCTTCACTGGGTCCCCTCCTTATAGGGGAAGATATAAGACCTAGGCCTGAGTGCCTTGACAGCTTGCAAACTCAAGAGCATGGGGACCAGCGGGGACAGGGCAGAGAAAGTAGACACAAGTGCGGAGCAGATGAGGGGGACAGACAGACAGACTTACATTTTGGGTATTACACTTGTATGAATAGATTTGAATGCTGCTGAGAAATAAGCCCTCTCCATTTTTCTTGGAAACATACAGTCCTCTTGGTTTGTGTTTTGTTTTTCCACTTTTAATAAAGACATGAATACAGAGAAATATTTTTTTCACTGTGAAAAAAAAACCTACTCTGTAATTTCAGTGATTCGTGTCAGCTGAAGGTGGAGTTGGGAAAACTGCAAGGAAGGGCAGTTATGGGACCAAGTTTCAGAAGAAGAGCAAAGGCTACTTAGCTGTGACTCCTCCTCCCCACAAGGGGAGGTGACCCATTTTAGCCAGATCTACTGATTTCTCAACAGAAGTCAGAAATTTGGATTTTCAAAATGTTGGCTCAGTTTTTTCTTTTTTTTAAATAGCACTGCGTGGATCAAATAAAATATATTTTAAGGTTGAATTTATTTCGTTTGCAACCTTTAATCCAGTCAAGGACCTGCTGGCTCTTGCCAGTTCCCTCTCCCCAGCTGCCTGCCAAGGGACCCCCCCGCCTCAACTGTTGACTCCTCCCCGTCCTCTGACTCCCCCATTTTTCACATTTCACTTGACAATGACTCGCCCTCCTGCTGGGACCCCCCATTCCTCCATGCATTCTGGAAATGTGGCTTTCCTCCGATGGGTTTCTTAAGAATGGATGAAATGAGTTAAGGCACAACTGGTAATTGGCTCACTGTTATTTGGCAATGGAAAAATATTCCTTGCCAATAATTTCTCTCAACACTTTTTTTCAGGCAAAGCAACATACGGGGTAATTATTTTTAGATCAGAAATAATTTGGGTGTTATAATGTCAGTGTACATAAACCTGGTAAGATTATAGGAAGGTTTTTAAATGAGTTTTGAAACTAGTGACATATAAATTAAATGTTGAAGTACTTGCCCACTTATTACTCAAAATATCAGCTCAAATGGGCTTTTTTTTTCCCTCTTTATAAGACAGCAACACAAAGCTGGGCTTTGCCCGGTGATGGAGGCCTGTCACATGCACTTGCAGCATCTTGGGCTCTGTTCCAGAGTCCTGATTTCCTCTGGGACCCCTGATCCAGTATATAGCACTATCACCCATCCATTTCTGCAAACCAGAGGCTGGCCTCCACACCTGTTCGTCCTCACCACCCCATTCATTCTAGATATTTCCTGGGTCCTGGCACTTCTACTCTCCTCTGCTGCCACCTGGTCTAGTCCCCTATCTAGCTCTTGGGACTTCTGTCTCCCTGAGTCCACAGTGATCACTTGTCAGTTGGTTCTTTACATGGCGACCAGAGAGTATTTTCAAAACTGAAGTCTCCGAGCATCCCATTGCCCAGGCCCCCAGGCAGCTCTGTGTTATCCTCAGGATAAAGATCCAAATCTTCAACATCACTTTTTAAAATTTTTTTTTAGTGGTGCTGGGGATTGAACCCAGGGCCTTATGCATGTGAGGCAGGCCCTCTACCAGCTGAGCTATAACCCCAAACCCTCAATATCACTTTTAAGGTTCTGAAAGGACGGCACCTCTCCAGTCCCTTACTCTGCCTCTTGTTCTCTGGGCCCTCTCTTCTGCCCCTCACCTCCTTTTCTCAGTCTTCATTGTTTTTTGAGCAGTTTCGGGTTCACAGGAACACTGAGAGGAGGGCTTCTGCATGCTCTGCACCCTCACTTTCAACATCCCACACCTGTGTGGCACATTTGTCACAACTGAGGGACCTGCACCCACACTTCACCATCACCCCAGCCTCTGGCTCTCCTTCAGGTTCACTCTCGCCCTAGAACATTCTGTGGGTTGGGAAAACATTTAGAAACATAAACTCACCATCATAGGATCATGCAGCATTGCTACTCTGCCCTAAACCCCACGCTCCCCAGTCCTCCCTCCCCAGCCTCTGGCTGCTGCTGATCTTTTTACTGTCTCTGTAGTTTTGCCTTTTCCAGAAAGTCCCGTCATTGGAATTGTACAGTATGGAGCCTTTCCAGACTGGCTTCTGTCACTCAGTAACATGCATTTAAAGTTCTTTTCCCATGGCTTAACGACTCATTCCCTTTGAACAATGAATAATATTCCTTGTCTGTTTGTTCCACAGTTGATTTATCCATTTGTCTACTGAAGGACATTGTGGTGGCTTCCAAGTCCAGGCAGTCATGAATAAAGCTGCCACACACATCCTCGCGGACAGAAGCTTCCAGCTCCTTTCTGTGCATTCCAGGGAGGGCTGTGCCCTTCCCAGCCTCCTGTGCACTGTGCAGCACCCTCGTGGGGGTCTCCCTGCTCCCACTGCCCTGTGCCTCAGAGCTGGGCTCTGACCTCACTCCTCAGGGATACCTCCCTTGACCCTGCAGACCGGTGGTCTGCCTTTTGTTCTGTGTGTCCCATCCAGCAACTTGTTTCAGCCCGAGTAAGTTCCACACTAGCTCACTCCTAAGTCCCTACTGGCCAGCACATGGAAAGGACTCAGTAAGCGGATCAATAACTAGTTCTGAATACTAGTTCTTCCTCACCCACGTGTACCTTCAAAGGAGCTCATAGATACTTAAACAACATACCAGGGGCGAGCGGTCTGTGATGGAGCCATGTACCAGGTGCAGAGTACCCAGGGCAACAACAAGGACTTTGTTCCACAGAGCCCACCGCAGCATGGTGCAGAGCGGGCACCGCAGTTAGATGGCCATTGACGCGCACGAGCAGGCCTGTGCGGCTGGCCCACTTTCCTCAGCACGTATAGCTCTGCGTGTCCATTTTGTGTGGGTGCATGGGAGAGATGGCTGTGGCTGAGATGGAAAGACCGCTGAGTTTAGAGACTGGAAACCAGAATATAATCCCAGGAGAGTCCTCGAAAAGCTTTGTGACCTGAGCAAGTCGCTTCCTTCCTCCAAACCTGAGTTTCCTTCTGGGAGAATAGGAATAAAAACACTGGCTCTCTGTCGTTGGAGTGGGGGAACTCAAACATCCAGTTGACAGAGCATGTGAGGACATCCGTGCCCATCAGCCAGCGACAGCCAGCTCATGGCCATCTTGTTCTGTGTGACCCAGGCTACTTCCTCCTCTCCATTATTATTTTGGAGCTAATCTCACACATTGGATGGTTTTGTTTGGAAATATTTCCATTTGTATTTCTGAAAGACAAGGACTCTTAAAAACCATTATCACACCTAACAAAAAACCAACACTAATTCTTTAATAGCATAAAATATTCATCCAAGGTTCAAATTTCCAATTGTCTCATTCATGTCATAAATTTTTAAGTTTGCTTTGGACTTAGGTCCACACATTATGGGTTGGTTGGCAACTCTCTTAAGCATCTTTTTTTTTTTTAATGTGGTGAAATGCATGTAACATAAAGTTTACTATTTTGAAGTGCAAGGTTGAGTGGCATTACGTCCATTCACATTGTGCAGCCATCACCACCATCTATCTCTAGAACATTTCCATCATCTCAACTGAAACTCTGCACCCATTACACATTAACTCCCCATTTCCCACCCACCCCAGCCCCTGGCTTCCACCATTTTGCTTTCTGTCTATGAATTTGAGTATATGCTAGCTACCTCCTATAAATAGAATCATACGGTTGTTTTTGTGACTGGCTTATTTAACATAATATCATCAAAGCTTCCTTCATGTTGTAGCACCACACTAGAATTTTTTTAAGGCTGAAAAATATTCTGATGTATTTATTTACCTCCACCTGTTTACCCATTCATCTGTTGACCTGCAGTTGGGTTGTTTCCACCTTTTGGTTTTTGTGAGTAATACTGCTGTGAACATGGGTGTACAAATACCTCTTAAGCATCTTTTAATCTAAAGGCTCCCCCTTCATCTCCCTCCTCCATTCTCTTTTTTTTCCTCCTTGCAATTTATTTGTCGGTGAAACTGGGTCATTTGTCCTGTAGTGTTCCCCTCTATCTGGGATTTTGCTGATGACCTCATTAACTTTTGGATTGGCAAAGGTATTTTAGAATTTGTCAATTATATTGTACTTATTCTGTGCCAGGCACAATTCTAAGTCCTTAAAAAATGCGAAATGAGTTAACCCTGTGATTTGAGTACTATTCTTTCAATCTCCATTTTAAAGACAGAGAAACTGAGATGAAATTGAACTTAAGGGACTCAGCCTCAGTCCCCCAGCCAGCAAGTGGCAGAACCAGGATTCTGACCTGGGCAGTCCGGTTTGTTGATGCTACCCTGCTGCTCTTGGGAGGGTGTTCGTCAGCTACAAGGAGACGATGGCTTTGATTCCTGGGAAGAGAGGACAAAAACAGGTGAAAGATTAAAATGAACAAATAAATAAAAGATGGAGATAGAAATCCCACAAACAGAGGCAATGTAGTTGGCCCACGCTTGGTGAGCTTCAGGGTGAGCAGTGCATACTGGGATGTCGGGGTGATGATGGGAGAGGCCCCTCAGAGCACTCACTGTGGACGGGTGAGTCCATCACCTCAGTGTGTGTGGTTTACAGAGTGTGCGTGCTCACTGTTGGAGAAAACATCCAAAATAGCTGGTCTTGTTATTTAGTGGAAATAAAGTGAGGAGAATGGCTCCCTCCATCTTCCTGGTAGCCCCCAAAAGCCCCTTTCCAAGAGCTTCATATATTTTTTTAAACAACATGACACTCTGGGAAAATGGAGAATGAAATCATTAATTCAACCCCTCACGCTGTCTGTTCACCCTATTTTTCTCAGATCTTTCCATGGTTGCAGCACCTTAAAACTGGGAGTCATGTGTCCAATGAACTAGAACTGTAGTCTCTGGTCCTGCAGATCGAGGAGGAGGGATTTCTTCTTCTCTTACTGCTATTTGTATCCCACCACCCTGTGCGTTTTGGGTTTAAAAAAAAAAAAAAATGAAGCCATTGTCCAGGATTCTTTGGCCACCAAGGGATCCCTGGGAGAAACTGAGTCAAGTTGGTGGCAGTGGGGAGTGATGGAAAGGAGGCTCTTTGGGGGACTGGGGGCTGGAGAGCAGCAGCACACAGATTTCCAGTGTGATCTCAGAAGGTCACTCACTGCCTCTGGGGGTCCGGATGAGGTAAAACTCAGTGACTTCTAGGTTGTTCCAGCTTTGACATTCCTGGATGCTTGGATTCTAATAAAAATCACTTTTTTTTTTTTTTTTTTTTTAAAAAAGGAGGAAATTTAAATTTTCCCCAGCTGTAAAGAAAGCTTTAAGGTTATATTTCTGAAAAAAGAACTCATCTTTTGTAGGAGAAAAATTGGCCAAATTGAGTCTTCCTCACTGGTGAGTTAAATCAGTTAGATTTAAATCAAACCCATGCAGCCCTGCCCTTTCATCACCGAGAGATGAAGCAGGAGAAATCTACCTTTGAAACTGACCTGGATTTGGAGACATTCTTTTTAATGGACCTTTAGAATGTGGACTTTCCTCTGGGTTCTCTCTGAGTTTTCTGCTGATGCCTGTGAATGAAGGAAAATGACGTCCGGCCTGGCCCATTTCAAAAGATCATACTTAGGAAAATGGAAAAGAACTCAGATGCGTGGAAATTAGGGAATGATTAAAATCATTACCAAGTATCTGTTCTGTGAGGTCATCATCCAAAAGGTAGCAGATCAACTCTCAAAGGAACTTAACAGTGTCCTCTATTCCAGCTGATCTATGGCCAGACATGGGACTGAGTCCCCCTCAAGGGGAGGGTCTTGCTAAATTCAAATTCCCAGGCTGTGCTGTAGGTTGGGTGAGTCCTGGTACTCTGGGTATTTAAAAGCTCCTTCATTGATTATAATGCTAACTGAGCTGGGTTTGGAAACCCCTGAGCTAGTCCAACCCATCACTGTACTAAGAAGAAAGCTGAGATCCAGAGAGGGGACCGGGAAGAGTCACCCAGTGGCAGAATGACCTAGAGAGGTGATCTCCAGCACTCACCATCCTCGTACTCCCTGGAAAGCAGCAGGTATCGGGATGATGCTGAGACACAGAGATGCATCTTTGAAATGCTATGAAGTGTGTCCTTCATGATTACAGACTCGCAAATACATGTATTTAATGATAGAATGCAGAGGGACTTAGAGAAGCATCCTGAATTTGGGTAGACACCTGTTGGAAGTGGTGTTTCCTGTTGCTGTGAACTTGCTTAGAAGAAAAAAAAAAAAAAACCTCAAGCATTTCATAAATAATTAGCATTTCCATTGACTAGTAAAATGATATTCATTCTTATGTAACAGAAGTTGAACTTGAGTAACTGGGACCTTTTCTTGACTAACCTCCATAGACTCAAGGTAAGGAGGTCAAATATCTTAACACCATTTGGGTAAAAACTTCTACATTTATTTAACTTGTGAACAAAAGATGTGATTGGAGACCTTATTACCCTCTTGTATTTCTTCTCAATGTAATTAACCTAATTCTCCCTCCTGGTGGTGGAGTGAAGAAGGAAAAGTAGGTGGCCTATTCATAAAACTGGTACATCCAGCGGGCAGGGCACAGTCTGCCAAGTTCCAGGCCCAGGGCCAGGTGCAGGCTTCTTGCAATCTCCCAGGCCCCTGTTATTCACACATACTGGAACTGAGAGTCAGAGAGCTTATGGAACTTGCTGGAATCCCAGAGGTAGTGTGGGGTAGAGTTGAGATTGAAGCTGAGGCCATCTGTTTAAAGCCCACTATGTCTTCGCTGCTGTGCCCGTGTCTTTCCTGGGCTGGGCTTCCTTTGGAGAGTGATAGAGAGAGAGGAGGTTAGGGAAGGAGTGCAGTGGGCCTGGCAGGATGCTGGCCTGGCACCATCAGGTCCATGACCACCAACTCTCCTGCCAGATGCTGGGAGGCAGGCTTTGCTTGAGCTTGCCTGGTGATGGCTGCACAGCAAGGCCCCCTCCTAGATGAGAGCACCCTGGGACAGGGACTGTGTCTGATTCTTCTGGCATCCTCAGCACCCCAAGACCCACCTGTGTTCAGTTCCTTCACACCCCATTACCAAAAGGCATACCCTGGTACTGCGGTTCCCTAGATGGCAGCAGCAACATGTCCCCTGACCCCCATCTCCTGTACTCATGACTGGTACTGCCTGGAACAGACCAGGGTGATCCCTGCATGAAAAGTCAAGAGACCCAAGTTCTAGTTCTGGAGAAGATTAGGCCACAATTCTGAGCCTTAGTTTCCCTGTAAGTAAAGCAACATTGCTGGGCCTACTGATTGCTGAGGGCCCACTTCTGATGCTCCAAGAGGCCAAGATGGTTCCTCAAAAGCCCTGCCAGCCTTGGCCCCAGGTCAGTCCAGGGCTGGTCAACCCTCTCTGAGGTACATTGAAACACCAACAATGACCTGATGCAACATAAGTAGGGACCTGAAAACCGTCACCAAAACCAGCTGAGCCCAGACATTCTATGAAAGTCTTTCAGATAATTAGCTTTAGAACTTCTGAGGATGTATTGGGAGCCCCAAGACCATCTCCAGGTTTGATAATCTCAAGGAGGACCCACAAAAAACCTATGCTTGTATTCATAGTTATGATTTATGACAGCAAAAGCCTACAAATACAAAATAATTCAACCAAGACAAAAGTCTCATGGGGGACATCCAGTGGAATCCGGGTGTGACCTTCCAGGAGGGTTGTCTCAGAGGAGTCACGCAGGTCATGCTCAATTCCTCTAGCAACAATGACAACAACATCTGTGGATACTGGAAAACTCGGTAGTCTCAGTGTCCAGGGTTGTCACTAGGGGCTGGTCACATAGGTACCCTCTGCCTGGCACACACCTAAATCCACACTCCCAAAGGGAAATCAGTTATTCTGTACAAACAGTACTGTTCCCACAATTTAGGCTCCGTGAGCTGCTCTAACAGGAGTGTAATTACTCCTGATATCCAAGTTCTCAGATCCCAGGCAAGGGCCAACCTCTCTAGCAGAATTTTCTAAACACACAGTCTCAGACCTGCTGTCCAAACCCTTTCCTGCTCAGAGGATGTACCTTGCACAGGAGTCAGCAGTGGGGAATGCTGGAGCCAGATTGCCTGGGTTTGTGTCCTGGCCTGCCATTTGCTAGATAGGGAATTGAGGGCAGGTCATTTAATCTTTCTGTGCCTCTGTTTCTTTATCTAAAACAAGAATAACGATGGTGCCCACCTCATAGAGATGGTGTGGGGATTGAAGGAGCTGGTCTGTGTAAAGCACTTGAATAGCACCTGGCACATGGGCAGCACTTGGTGGCACATAGAGCTTGGCTACTGTTATTATTACAATTGTTGGTGTTTTTTAAGGTTCAGTGGTACTGAAGATATGTGTTTGGTTGCAAAAAAAAGTTTCCCAAAGGAACCCACCATACTCTTGCTAACTGGAAATATCCTGCCTGTACTGCAGGTGGTCCAAGCAGGGCTGGAACGTGACTTTGGCATACACAGGGGCATTTTGAACCTTTGGGGGTGGGGTGGGGACTCAGTCACTGAGAGTCTCCTGAACACTGGAGAATTCACACTGGAGAAATCCTGATGAGGGTGGCTGATGGATGTAGGAAAAGCTGAGTGTGTGGGGAGCTGTCCAACTCCCAAGTCCACCAACAGAAACAGGGTGAGCTTGGCCTTCTAGCTTCTAACCTGTGCCGCAGGAAGAGCACCAACTTCTTGTTCCAGTGATGTCATCAGCTTGCTGGTGACTGTGGGCCAGCCCTGCCACTCCCCAAGAGTGGAGGAGATATTCCTAGTCCCCCAGCTGTGACAAACTGGGTTTCTAGGTGTGGAGCCAGTTGTCTGCATGCTGGCTCCATTTCTGCCCACTGCACCTTGGGCTACACTGCTACGACTTGCCTGAGCCTAGGAGACAAAACACATGCCCACATTGCATAAAGCAGGTTTATTACTTACAAAGTAGCAGCAAGTGACAGCCTAGGACTGGTGATGGGCCAGTCTCCCAATGCATGAGAAAGCTGCCTGGGATGGATGGAGTCTCCAGAGCATGCCCACCTTCCCTGCAGCTGAGGCACCCCAGAAAGCAGCTCACCCTGGGCTTTCTACCTTGGGTGCCATATGACATGCTGGGCTCTAGGGTTGAAGGTCATCTTGGTTTCAGCAGAACAGGAAGAAAGCTGGGCTACTCTGGCCAGCCCCCCTTATCTCAGGGGGTTGCATGCCCTGTAACTCCACAGTGATCCTTGAGAAGCACAGGAGAGAAATGGGGAGAACTGGGTCAGCCCAAGGCCACCTGGAGAACTGTACTGCACAAGGGGCCTCTCTGGAGCTGAATCTGGGTTAACATGCTGGCAAGTTCCAAGGGCTCGGAGTTAGAACCCAGGGTTCCTTTTAGACTGACCCAGACAATCCAGATATGCCTCCTTTCCTGGTCTTGTCCTTTCTGCTCTTTGCTACCTGTCCTCTGCATATGTGACTGTCCACTATATCTGGTTTGGAGGTCATGGCTAAGACCGCCAAACCAGACATAGATGTCTATGTCTGCCAGTGGCCAGGAACTGCTGTGGCCTGGGAAGTATGTCTGGGTAGCACCCTACCATCACTCTCTCTAGACTCTGTCTTTTCTCTATTGAGTGACAGGCAGCATAGAGGTACAGAGGGGTCACCCTCCGTGGGATAGTGCAGTGAGGGATAAAAAGCAGGCTGCCTGGATGGGATTCTGGGTTGCAAGTGACAGAAACTGGGTTCAAGCTAACTTCAAGGGAAAGAAGAGGTCGACTGGCTCAGAACTGAATCTTTCAGAGGCTTTGGGAAGGCTGGCCCCAGGGGCTCTGGCTTCGTCACCAAGACCTGGATCCCCTCTCCCCTCTCTTCCTCTCTGTTTACTGTGTTCTTTGATTTCTTTTCTCCTCTCGGTGGCAAGATGACAGACAGCAACTCACAGCAATACCAGCAACAAAGTGATTCTTTTTCCTAACACACACACAAAAACCATGCCCTTTGATTGAGTCTCAGTGGACCTATTGGTGTCAGTGTCCATCTCTGTCCTGGTCACTGTGGCCACAGAGATGCAGTTGGCTAATGTGGACTGAGAGTAAAGGAAGGATTATTCCCCAAGGAGAAGATGGGTTTTGTTTCCAGGAAGAAGAAGGTGTGGATGTCAAGCTAATCTGCTCCCTCCCTTAAGGAGCTCCCCGTCTTCTTGGGGGAAACAGACACAGAAGTAGACAGAGAAACGGAAAAGGGGCTCGAGCTAAAGTAAACAGATGCAAGTTAATAGAGCAGAATGGACTCTCTGCTCTGTTAAAATCTTTACGTCAGTGAATTTCAAGGATGAAAATAATGGAAGGAATGTCTCCTGCACAAGTGGAACCATGATGTGTGTGTGTGTGCGTGAACACTCAGCATGCATGCGCATTGAGAATGGTGGAGTGTACAGGTGGAGTTCATGGAGGAGGTGACCTTTGTCTTAAGTGGCTGTCACTGTGGCTGCCCCACTCAGATCCCCTGGGCATTCACTTTGCCCTTCCATGCTGCCCCTGGCAATTTCCATGTGCCAGGATCTTGCAGCAATAGCTGCCAGGGGTGGGTGGACGAATATCCCAGCTCCCTGGAGTCCCAGAGTTCCCAGTGGGATGGAACTCCAGTTGCCCACAGGAGGAGCCCACTCAAGGGTGCACCTGGGTCAGCTGCACTTCCTATTGTTTCCTGGCTGCATTTTCTTACCCATGCTTTTTGGGGTCACCTCACAAATCAGCATCCTTGTCTCAGGGTCTGCTTTTGGGGGAAACTAGCTAAGACAGCCTGGAAGAATGCCTAAGATTTGGGTGGATGGAGGTATGTATGGGAGAGGAGCAGAAGCGGGAACAGTGAGCAGCAAACAGAGAAGAAAAACAGTGAATCCAGTCTGGCCTAAACGGTGTTTTTCAAATCTTTCTAACTGTGATCCATGGGAAGATGTGTGTTTTATAATGCGATATGGTGCTTCACACCTACACACACACATACACACCCACACACACACATCTAAAACAGAATTATCATGAAATGAAAGCTTCCTGTATACAATGCATTCCTATTCTGTGTTGTTAAAAATTCCAGCTCAAAACCTGCTAAATTAAATTGACATCTTACCAATAGGGTAGCATCTGCAGCTTGAGAAAACACTGGGTGAAAGGGAAGGGTGTGGAATCACAGTAGTGGAAGATGAGGAAGAAAGTCAGGTTAGAGCAGACCTCAGGGGGCCTCGAATGTCCAGCTGAAATATTTGCACTTGACTCTGGAGCTGTGGGGAGCCATTGCAGGCTTTTGAGAAAGGGTATGAGAAGTTCCTCCCTGAGCCTCAGGGAGACTCACAGTGGCCTGGGAGATGGGCTAGAGGAGAGAAGGGGTCTGCTGAGGAGCCTGTTGCCTGGATCCAGCTGAAAAACCACAGGTCTGCCTTGGTGCTGGGGCAGGTGGATGGACAGGGCTGACAGCGGGCGCCTGGGCCTCAGTGATTGATTGGAGGAGAGAAGGAAGCCAAGTGGGTGAAGCCATGAGCCACAGGGATCCAGGCCGGCTGGCTGACTGGGAGGGGGAGGGGCCACCCCTTGGTTCCTGATGAACTATTTATCAGGGCATGAAACTTTCATTAATATTATTCCAGTCTGAGAGCCTGCAAATGTCATAAAGGACTTGTTGAGCGGTCAAGCACCTGGCACACTGTACGTGCAGGAAGCTGAACTGTTCCCTGGGCGCCATAAGAGCAAAGTAGCCGCGCTGGCGGAGGCTTGCTTCTTGATGGATTTCATTCTTATGACTCCTCCAAGTGCTGCTGCTCTCCCCTTGGATGAGGCCTTCGGGGTCCCCCCAGTCCATCGACCTACTTCCTACACCATTAACAGCGAGCCAGGCTGAGGGGCTGCGGGGTGGTGCTGCCTGTTCTCCTTTGTTTCACAAATCACTTACCTGGTGAGGGACCACTGGTCACTGGGGATGTTCATTGGGAACCTCCCCTTATGAAGCTCATGGTCCTGTTGGGAGAAGCAGACACAGAGATAGACATAGAGACATATATGAGGCAGAATGGATTCTCTGCTCTATTCAAACCTGTGCAAGCAGTGAATTTCAGGAAGGAAGATAGAGAAAGGAAGAGGAACTATGAGCAGTAACTATGGGTGTGTGGTACTAGCTGCTTTGTGTACTGGATAACTTAAGTTTTATAGTTAGCTCAATTGGTGTTTTATGAGTCATGGGAACCCCACCCCCAGGAATGTCCTCTGTGTGTCTGTCGGGGAGAGGGAGAGAGGCCATGCATTAAAACATATTTTTGGGTCCTGTCTTAGAACCAGACTCTGGATGTGCTTGTATAGGAGTGGAAGGAGGAAGAAGAAAGCTGGGGAATCTGCATTTTTAATCATGCTACCAGGCTATTCTTATGTGTGCCAAAGCATGAGAATCACTGAAGAGGCAGACCTTATTATCCCCATTTTGCAGATGAGGAAACTTAGGCTTCAAAAGTTCTGGCAACCCAGCCATGCTGTCTGTGAATATCTTACTCCAAACCCTTCACTTCAGACCTACCAATCTGCTAGTGCTTCTCTGGGCACCGTGCCTGGTCTGGGAACCTCAGCCTCAGCAGGGCTTCCTTCCACCTTGCACACTAACCTGCCCACTCTATTCAGATGGAACCTCCTCCATGAAGTCTTCCAGGCCTTCCCACACTCCCCTTCCTTAGTGGGTTAGGCTTCTCCTTGCTCTGGGCTCTCAAAGCATAGCTTGTCTGCAGCCTAGGGTGATCTTGTCTGTAGCAAATCTTTCTCCCCAGGGGGCATCTCATACATTTCCTGCATGCTCAATTTCTGGCACCTGATAGGATTGCTCAGGGACCACTCGAGGAGTGGTTAATTCTGATTGGCAGGAGGGGACATCAGGTTTTTCATGGGGGGGGGCATATCTGAGCAGAGTCTTGCAGGATGAGGAGAAAATGAGGATTTTGTAGTCTTTGGTGCTGCTGGTGGGTTTACGCCCCCCCCCCCCCCCCCCATAGTCATTGGTGGTTAGCAATTGAATGTAGAGAGCCAGCAAGTTCCCTAGGGTCTGTGGGCTCAGATAAGGTTGGGGATCAAATTCAGTTCATCACACATTACTTAAAAGCCCTTACTTAGTGCCATAGGTGCAGCAGATCCAGAGATGAATAAGACCCTGCCCCTGCCATAGCAAGGGGACTCCTAGCTTTTTGGAGGAAATATCAGATTATATATATGTACAATTCTCCAAAACTTAAAAAAGTATCCAAGTGAAATTGAGGTCTTAAAGGTTTAAATTAGTGGAATTTGGCCAAAAATCCTTTTAAAGGAAAATGAGTTGATCACAGGGAAGAAGTCAGAATTGAGAGGGACTCAGAGTCAGCTCCAGGGTATGGAAATTCACCTGTCCTGCTGCAACCACCTTGCTCTTCACTGACTTGGAGAGAGGGATCTCAGCAGGCAGGTCCCAGAGTCAGCAGAGCACCTCCCAGGCAAAGCTGTTTTTAAGGGACCACTGGGACCTTGGGGAGTTAGCAGTGGGATGCTGGCTGTGTAGGTGGCATAGCCAGATCTCTAGGAACAGTCTCTGGGTGGAGAGAGGGGCAGGTGAAAGGTGCTCTCTAAAGCAGAGTGTGCAAAGCCAGGATTTTCCTGAACCATTGTGAATGGTCTGTACTTGCAATTTTTTTCTCTGCATATGCCTGTGTGAGAGCAGCGGTTGATGATGAGACACGAGTCTGAGATTTGTGCCAGGCTAATTGAATGGTGTTCCTTGGAAAAGTGTGTTGCTGTAAGTGTGCTTTTCTTCTTCTAATGGAGAGAGGCACTGGGTCCCAAAAGTCCACTTCCAGGGCAATGCCAGGCTCCTGGCAGAGCCATCATCATCAGTGCAATGGCATAGTTCAACCCAAACGTGCAAGTGGTGACAGATGCCAGCACCGGTAATGGATGCTTGGGGTGAACATGGCGTATCCCAGTCCTGACTGCTGGACTTTTTAGGACCAAGAGGCCCAGTGGGTGAGGGTACCGCTTTGAGACATGGTAGGCACAGCCCTCCCAGCTGTCTCTTTATCTCTGTGCCCTGGATGGAGTGACTTACCAGTCTAAACTCTAATGAGCTGTCACCAACTCTACCAGAAGGAGGGAGGGAAGACCAGACTGGGGGCATGGAGAATAAGAGCTGGGGTCTCCATGGAGGCCTGGGACTGTATGTATGGGAAACTCTGAGCCAGGTGTTTGAAGGAGGCTTTTTACCATGGGATGGGGTGGGGGTTGACCCCAAAGATCATCTGCCCTTGACCTGCCTGCTCCTGAAGCATTTTCACTCTGAAATCCACGTTTGCTTTTCTAAAATAAGACAAAATGCCTATTTCAACCCCTGTAGGTAGCTCTTTGAGGGACTGACCCCCTTCAAGGGCATGATTCCACTGCCAGGGAGATCTTGGGACTGAACCCCATGAAATCCTGAAATGACTAGGGGACTCTGTTTTTGCAAAGTACAGGTGGGCTCGAGGGTCAGTGAGAGAGTGGGAAGCCCCACAAGTCACTGCGCCGCCTGCAGAGGTAATTTCTGATAAATTCTTTGCTTTTCATTTTCGTCAAGTACCTTGATGGAGACTTGAGATCGGTTTTCTTTCCCCAGTGTATCTTTGGAGATGAACTTAAATTGCCAGAGTTCTGGCATAACCTAATATGTTGTCATACCACCCACACCATTTTCCATAATGGAGAAAGGTGAGAAGCTGCTACTACTTCCCAGGGGGCGTTTAAAGCCCCTGCCTTGGTGTCATCGCGGGAACATGTTGATGAAGCTGAGGCCTTGGCGGCCCGCAACCAGGGATCAGGATGCAGGGGCGTGGGGCACGCCAGGGCAAGGCTGGGGTCTGCTTGGGAGACAGACCGGTGATTTCTCATGAAGGGCAAGGTTCGGGAACCACCACAGATGCTCAGTTCCATGAGGGGGGGAGGCGCTAAGGAGAGGAGATCTTTGCTCGGTGTAAGAGTACCTCTCAGTTTGCCACCCCACCTCCTCGCACATGCCCCTCCTCCAGCTACACTGACCTGTCATTTCTCCAATAGGCTCTGAAGGAGGAGTAGCTATGTTGCCCTTGCCTGGTTCCTATGGGCTGCTCCCTCCCCTTTTTCCGGATTGACCCTTCTGATTTAAAGGCCTGACCTACAGACACCTCCTTCTGGAAGCCTGCCCTGATTCCACCTCAGCAGGCTGCCACACCTCTTGCCTCTGTGTCTTTCTCTTTAAATGACAGCATGACAGTTCATTGAGTCACGCCTGAAGGATCAGGAAGTATTTTTGGCTAGTCTCCCTCGCTGTTGCTCTGGGAGTAACCTGATGGTGATTATTCTCATTTTCTTTTTCTACAGTTCCTAACTCCCCCCGCACCCCTCCTTCCCCATCATCCCCGGCCCCCAGCCATGGCCAGCCCAAGCCCAGGCGCCTCAGGGCTACCCTCTAGAGGTCTGTGAAATGAAGGGACCACTTTCCCTGGGTCTGGGTTTGCTGTGCCCGCTCAGCCTCAGTGACTGTCCCCAAATGCCCTGTGGTTGCTAGAAGCTCTGGGTGTGCCAGTTCTGTGAGCGTCTGATGAAAATAGAGTCAGAGCAGTATGCTAATCAGGGAAAGATTGTCTTTATAGAGTACAGCTGATAAGATGATTTGCATATCCTGGTTCATTGTTGTATTTGGAGTAAGTTACATTATTCCTTGAGGAACTGGTACTGAGTAGCCTGCAGGAAGATTGAGCAGAAAACGGCTGTCAAGACAGGATGGGACCCAGGAAACAAAGGCAGGCTGAAGCTGGAACACAAGGGACAGATCCTTCAGGTCAGAATGGGGAAGGGCATGGACAGTCGCCGGGAGGTGATAACTTCCCTGGGCGATGGAGGTGCAAGCAGAAGCCCAAAGAGCTCTTGCTCAGAGGTATGATCCAGGCTGCAGATGTGGGTCTCGTGCATTCTGGTTTCAGGAGTCAATCCTGCTCCGAGATCTTCCCTCTGCCCGCCCAGGGATGTCTACAATTTTGACCGGTGTGGAATAGTTTATTAGCTTCTTGTGGCTACAATGATAAATCGACACAGCCTGGGGGGCCTGAAGCAGTAGAAATGTATTTTCTCACAGTCATGGGGATTCTGTACAAAGCTAAGGTGTCGGGAGGGCCCTGCTCCCTGTGAGGACTCGAGCAGAGGCTCCTCTCAGCCTCTTCCTGCTTCTGGTGGCTCTTGTGTCCTTTGGATTGGGGCTTCAGCACGGTGTCTCTACCTGTCTTCATGTGGTCTTCTTTCTCCCCTGTCCCACCAGTCACTGAGTTTAGGACACACCCTGAAGGTCCTTATTAATTGCATCAGCAACGAAACTAAAATTTCCAAATGTCACCTTCTTAGTTAGGTTCCAGGTGGACATGGATTTTGGGGGAGACTCTTCAGCCCACTACAAATTGGTATAAGAAATGCCACCAGAGCAGGGGGCTCGTATTCCAATGCTATGCCCCAGGAAGGTCCATATTCTTCTGGGACCAGCCTCCCCACGTGTTCAGGCTGAAGTAGTGTGAATGTTTCATCCTAGGCCGGGGCCACGGGGGACAGGGTTGGGAGGTGAGCTGATGCTCTGTGCCCTTGCGCCTGAGGTCAGCTGCAGTCCTGTGCACGTGGTCTGTGCCTGCCTCAAGGGCCCATTACCCTTTCCTGGGTCTATGTCTCATGGTCACTGGGTCCCAGGTGGCAACTCTGAAAATGCACCTCTACCATCTCCCAGGAGTGGCAAGTGCGACTGATCACACTGAAGTCATCACCACTTCTGTTCTGAGGCTGAGCTTCGAGTAGACATCTCCCTACCAGGACTGAGGAGAGCGGCGCACAAAGGCCGGCCATCCCTGGGAGCCCAGCACACCCCTCCTGGGTACCTTTGGCTCCAGGACTCCCACCCACAGTGCTGAGCACCCCAGGACTGCACTGCTGGCTCCAGCTCTCTAGCTGCCTGCCCTCCTGCTTGGCCACCCCTGCACTCAGGGCCACCTGCATTGTGAGCTGATGCCTCCCGGCCCCTGGCTCTTTGCTTACTCTCTCTTACCAGAGTGGCCTCTCTGATAGCTCTTGCACTTCTAATCCTGCCCTGGCATCTGCTTCTCAGAGGAACCCAGCCAACCTGGGGATACATGCCTCAGTCTCTCATCTGTCGGATGCACTGTTCTGAGATGCATTCGAGATGGTTCCTCAACTGCCCACAGCAGTAAGCAGCTCAGCAACACTCGGTGCTCCCTTTTCCTGTGTCCTGTCCTTGGGTCACCTCTCTGCCCTCAAGCTAGCTCTGCCTTTAGAGAAACCAGTGCAGACTCAGCCAGCTGCACCTTTGGAGGAGCCCAGGTGTTATAGTTACAGTGTGGAGTCCTAGAAATGTAGAACTGGGCACGGCCCTGTTTTCCAGATGGGTCAGCCTTGGCCCCAGAAAGACTCAGACATTGTACTTGACCATTTTCCTTTGGTGGGGGAGGGATATGCATGGTGTATCCTTCAATTTTTAAAACTTTCTTTTGTCAGGCATGGTTCTAGATGGCCCTTCTGGTTTCCTCTCCCCTTCAGTGTGGGTGACTGTCTTTTCCATTTAACTGTCTCCTCCCCTGTCCCTCCAAGCTTTACCTCTCTACGACCTCCCCACACCCTCCCCCTTTAATCCATCCCTGTGGCAGGCGATCTGATCCACTCGTGTTTCCCTGTGGCTTCTTACTCAGGTGGCCTTCTTTCTAGAAGGGGGGTTAGATCAGCAGTACACCTGACCCCCCTTGCTCTGGTCTCCTCTGCGGTTTTCCCAAACTGCACTTATTGTTAGCAATTGCTCTTACTCAGAGACTTTATTTTTCTTCTTTCACGTAATTTGAGATTCGGGGAAATCTCTGTCTTCTAGCTATATTGAGGGTTTTTATTTTATTTGTTCTTTATTTTTCTTGGAGAAAATATGGGGAGTTTGGATTTAAATAGCCGCCATGACTTTCACCACCCAGAATCTCCCTCACCCCTGACAATTTGTCTGGTTGTACCTCTTAGACCAGAATGTGGTCCTTAGATGGTGATGTTCTTAGGCCCCAAGAGCTGATGTTAAATTCTCAGGAATTTTCCAAACTGGCTGACTTCACATCCAGAGCTTGCAATCTGCAGTGATAAGACCGTCCACACCATGGGTATCAGGAAGCACTAGCCAGGGCTTCCCCATGCCCCACTGCCTACGGAATGGCCACAGGCACAGCATGAGCTGCTTATGCTTGTATTTGTGTCTCTGCACTAGCCCACACTTCCCGAGGCTCCCAGGGCTCACTGCATTAATTTGGTTATAAAAGGCCCCAGTGAACATTGAGAGGATGTTCACTGGGATGTTCACTGGATGTACACTACTGAGTGTACATGGGATGTTCACTGGATGTACACTACTGAGTGTACCAGTTACGTATCTCTGTAACAAACCATCCCCAACGTAGTAACAAATGTCGCATCATTTTATTATGCTCAGAGAACCTGGAGCTCAGAAATTCAGATGGATCATAGCCAGGCGGACCTCTGCCCCACGATGACTGGCCCTCAGCTGGGAGGACCTGATGGGCTAGGTGGACTCAAAGGCTGAGCCTCACTGAGACAGCTGACCAGAGGACCTACATGCAGCCTCTCCATGTGGTCCTGGCTTCTCACCACATGCAGGTTTTTGGAGGGAGAATTCCAAGCGAGAACCCTGAGTTTGCATGTTCCAAGAGCCAGGCACAGCTGCATGACCTCATGAAACCTTGTCTCAGGTCATAGAATGCCATTCCCACCATCCCCTGGGGTTAAAGCAGTCAAGGCTGTTGGATCCAGGAGGAGGGACACAGACCTCGCTTCTCAAGGGGGAAGTGTCTAAGAGATTTGGTATTATGGTTTGAAACTACTGCACTGAATAAACCAAGGAGCTGCATGTATTGAACACTTCCTATATGTCAGACACTTTTCATAAATGACCTCTACTTCTTCACAACTACCTTGAAGATACTGTGATTATTTCCATTTTACAGGTGAGGAAACTGAGGCTGAGAGAGGTTAAGGGTCTTGCTTAAAGTCACACAGCCATAATTCATTATGACCCACCAGGACTCCCTTCACTCATTTGTGGAGGGTGCTATCACTTTTGTTAGGCTTGGGGAGACAAGGATAATGAGACCCAGTCTGACTTCAGAGAACACAGAATAAACTCAGCCAGTTTATGCATCCCTGGGGCTTCCTTGTGTCCAGTCAATTGGGACTGGGTGTTAGGAGTCTCTTCGCTATTTCTAAAAGTCAGTCAAAGCAATTTGTGCAGAAAGTGCTGAGTAATTGCTCTTGTCCAGGCTAATTCAGCTTTATAACCTCAAATCTGAAGTCAGTAGTGTAGAGTACTTTAAATTAGCTGTAAAATTTCAATCCAATTGCTAAACTGCCTAAATTATCAAGTTTGCTCATTGCTAGTTGAATGCATGCATAATTAATTTTTTCTAAAGTCTGGACTAAAAGCTGCTGAAATCAGATCTTTTTCTTGAATTAGATTCAAATGCCATAGGAAGTCTTTGGTTGGATGATGTAACCCAAAGTGGTACACCAGTTTCGAGACGTCTTAGTGAGGATTATATCTGGTGGGGAGATGAGTTAGAAGACTGAGTTGCTTTAAGATTGAAGTTGTGTTTTTACTGACTAAGAGCTGAACCTCACCTTCATTAAGGACCGACGTGAATCCTAGAGCTGTCCTGGCTGTTAATATTGTTATCAGCAGTAATAGCTAACATTTACTAACATCTTTTAGAATGGAAGCTCTTTGAAGACAGAGATGTCTATCTGTTTTATTCCCAATATGTAGAATAAATAGCAGTTGGTCCATAGCGCTCAACACATGGGAGTTGAATGGACTTGCCTACATCGCGACGATGGAAGCAGCAACCCTGTAAAATAGAAACTTTTATTATCATCGTACAGATGAGGAAGCTGAGGCTGACGAAAGTTAATTATCCTTTCCAGAGTTCCTTAGGTAGGAAGTATGAGAGTCAAGAATCAGTCCAGATTTTAAGATTCTTTGCTCTGTGTTTTTTCTTAAGTGTATGCACACACCACTGAAATCTGTGAGGTATTTTTGAGTTGAGAACCTACTGAATCTTATTTTGATGGGTCATTGCTGGTTTTTGTAGTAATTTAGCATGTCATGATGTTTTTTTATTCCCCAGTAGTGTCATGCAATACATCATTCCATGGTGATAGAGCTGTTCTTTATTTGTGCTAAGATGGTAGCTACTAGTCACTGTGGCAAGAGAGTACTTGAAATGGGGCTAATATAATCAATGAATTAAGTTTTTTATTTAACTTAATTTGAATCAATTGAAATGCAGATAATAGCCACACGTGGCTTGTGGCTTCCATGCTGGACAGTACAGCTATAGTTTAAAATATTAGTAGGATATTGGACCCTTAAAAGTCATCTTATTCAACCTTTCCTTTTTGTTTTTATCTTTTACAGACAGAGACTTTGAGGCCCAAGAGGAAAAGAGACTTCCCAGGGGCTTGCAATAAATTAGTCATAGATGTGGGCCGGGATCCCTAGGTCCTGCTTCCCACACTGACTCTTTCCCTTTATCATGTGGTCTTTGCTTCCTGGAAAATTTAGTTCACCAATTCCCAATAGTCTTCCAATTTAGAAAAAGAAAAAACTCCCTTTGTTTCTTTTCTTTTTAGACTAGGTGTGTTTTGATTATTTCTCTGACCTTGTTGCTGAGCCAAAGAAATAAAACTCAAAAGGAAGTGAACATGGAGTCAGTCCTGCCTGCCTTGGGTCTTTGGGCCACTGTCCAAGCTCGCAGGCCACCCCACACTTCAGTGGGTTCCCTGTTGCCAGCTACCTCCAGCCACACCTGGGCCTTTGTAGCAGACGCTTGTCGGGAGGGCTTTTGAGTGATCTCTCCATGAGGTGGTGCTATCCCCACTGCACGCAAGAAAACTTAAGACCCAGGAAGGTACTAAGGGGGATTTAAGGCAAGGTCTGGCCAATTTCGGCCTCGGGCTCATCTGCTTTCTCTGGATGCTTCTTTCCCTGTGCTCTGTTGAGCCTGTTATCCCAGGGAATCTGGAGACTCTTGGCTGCAGGAATAAAAAAGCCACTCCAAGTGTCACAAACGATCAGGAGACTGATGGGCTCCCGAGGAGAAGTCTTGAGGACGAATGGGACTCAGGGCCACCTCGACCCCATAATAGGACCAACTTGTCCATGAGTCACAAGGCCACAAAAATGTTTTAATTTATTTTAAAATAAGAGGAAAACAACTTGTAGGTTGGAGAAAATGTTTTGATATAGAATATCATCTTTCTGCCAATGCACTAGGAAAATTTAAGTTCATATATAATTTATGCATAACAATATATAACAGTATATGTATGTGAGTGTGTGTGTGTGTGTTCATTTCACTTCAGTAGATTTTTTTTAGTGGATGAAGGGGCTCAGGAAGGCGAAAATGCCTGAACCCCCTTGAGTTACAGTGTGGCACCTTTTCTTCATTGTTCACTGACCCAAACATTCCAAGTATTTGACTTCAGGGAATTGTGGGTTCTCATTGGCTCACTCAGGAGCCAATCACAATCAAGGAAGATGGGCTCAAACACAAGCACTTTGCTGGAATGCACCAGTGTCCTGTGTGGCATGGGTCCTGTCCAATGGAGGGATAAGTCCACTGAAAACCTGGGTCTATCTGGAACTTCAGGGAGGGAGTTGGGTGCCCCACAGGCGACCTCAGCATCCACTACATCCACTCTACAGTATGGTGAGCGGGGCGGAAGCTGTCAGGGGTGTGGGTAAAGGAGAGCCACTCCTTTGAGATCTGGTTTCTATAATCTCATCTTAAGGAAAAGAAAACTGCTGATAATTTAAGGAACATCCCACAGTGAACGTCCTTCCTTAGCTAAATGATTAAAATCAACATAGGTAGAGATAAGACCAAGAAGACATTTTAAGTTCGCCATCTGATCGCTTGTGACCTTTTCTATGAAAATTAACATTCTTTATTCAAGTAATAGCACAAACCTGCGTAATCTCTATTTTCTCCTTATAAATAAAGGGTCACAGATGAATGGTTTAAGAAAATGTGGTCTGTATACACATTGGAGCTCTACTCAGTCATAAAGAAGAACGAATTATGGCATTTGCTGGTAAATGGATGGAAATGACAACATCATGCTAAGTGGAATAAGCCAGGCTCAGAAAGTCAAGGGTTGGATGTTTTCTCTCTTATGCAGAAACCAGAGCAAACAAAATAAAACAAAACAAAAACTCTGGGGAGCGGGGAACACCATGAAAATGGAAGGGAGACCAGTAGAGTGGAGAAGGGAGGTTGAGGTGGGGGGAGGGGTGGGAAAGGGGAGCAGCGGTGGACTGAGGTGGACCAATTTATGCTGTGCGCATGTGTGAGTGTGCACGGCGAGTGCCACCTCCATGTATACCTACAAAATGCCAATGTACAAAAACAATAGATGAGGAAAGCCAGGGGTGTGGAGGAAGAAGGTGGGGGAGGAGGTACTGAGGACTGAAATGGAACCAATCCTGTGCATGTGGGATTATGTCAAAATGAACCCCACTATTATGTACAGCTATTATGCACCAATAAAGCATGAAAACATAAAGACGCACATAATTCTGGAGCACATTCAAAAAATATAAATATTAAGTACCAACAAATTCCTATGCTCATTACACCTGGGCTCCTGTCTCTGTTTAGGTGAACGCTCATGTTTAGGACCAGGTGTGTGTGAGACCTACTCCTTCCTACCCAGAGTGGTTTTTTCAAATATAAACCCCTTGGTTCTGATTTAGACTCAGTTTCAAATTTGGTAACAAATTTAACACTGATCAAGAGAGGGCACAGTTGGGCGCAAGAACGAAGTGGTTGGGGAGCTGCAGCAGCTTTGGGGGTGTGTGTGTGCGTGCATCTGTCTGTACCCACGCACCCCAACATGCACGTGTCCTTTTCACTGAGGGAGGAAGCGAGAGACTGGTAGACAAGAGAAATTGGTTGGCGGGGACCCGCACTCTGTCACGCAGCAACCTTGCCCTTTCCTCTTGTGGGGAACAGCTAGGGAATTAGTTGGCAGGAGGTGTTGGAGGCAGGACAGTGAGATCAGGGCAAGAGGTCTCTTTCATTTCCAGGTGTGGCCGGGATGAAATGAAGCAGAGAGCAAGGTGCAGTTGCTTGGAGGAAAAGTCAGGTTCAGTGAGGAAGCTAACAGAAAAGCTTTGAAAAAGCAACAAATGTACTTTTTGTGTAAAGGAGAGGTGGGGGGAGGAGAGAAAGAAAAGTGTTGTCACTTGAAGTGGGCAGTTTCACAGCAAGCTCAGGGTTTTGTTGCCAAGTGGTGTCCTGGGGGTGGGAAAACTCTTGCAAGTGCCCAGAGAAAGCTCTGATCTCAGGAAGTGAATTGTGGGGCAGTTTGTAACCAGTGAGCTGCTTAGATAATAAGCTACCCTTCCTTTCAAAATCATCCCTGCCTTTAAGACACATGCTTTGGATGTGAGGTGTCCCCCAAAAGCTCACATGTGGGACAATGCAAGAGGGTTCCGAGGGGAAATGATTGGGTTTTGAGAGCCTTGACCCAAGCAGTGAGTTAATCACCTGATTGGATTGAGTGCTAATTGGGGGCAGGTGGGGTGTGGTTGCAGGAGGCAGGTCTTTGTGGGGTGGCTTGGGGTATATATTTTGTATTTGGCAAGACCTCTCTCTCTGCTTTCTGATCATCATGTGAGCCACTTTCCTCTGCCACACTCTTCTGCCATGATGTTCAGCCTCACCTTGAGCCCTAAGGAATGGAGCCTGCTGTCTATGGACTGAGACCTCTGAAACCCTGAGCCCCTAAATAGATCTTTCCTCCTCTATAGTTGCTCTGGTTGGGTCTTTAAGGCACCCAGTGAAAAAGCTGACTAAAACACATGGCATAACTGTTAACGCCCTAGTAGGTTCAGGGTTTAGGTTTGGAGTCAACCTGGGTTTCTAGTTCTTGTTTTTCTGAAGTCTCCCCAGTTCCCACCCACCTCTCTGGCAAAATAGGGCCAAAATTAGAACCATTTATTATTGGGTCTGGTAGGACACTTTTTAAAAATTTATTTTTATTTTTTAAATTTATTTATTTTTACAGACTGCATTGAGATTCATTATACACAAATGGGGTACAACTTTTCATTTCTGTGGTTGTGCACTATGTAGATCCATACCATTTGTGTAATCATACATGTACATGGGGTGATGATGTCTGTCTCATTCCACCATCTTTCCTACCCCTGCCCCTTCCTCCCTCTCACTTCCCTCTTGGCTGAGTAATATTCCACTGTGTATATACCACAGTTTCTTTATCCATTCCTCTATTGAGGGGCATCTAGGTTGGTTCCACAGGCTAGCTATTGTGAATTGAGCAGCTATGAACATTGATGTGGCTGCATCACTGTAGTAATCTGATTTTAAGTCCTTTGGGTATAAACTAAGGGTGGAATACTTTTAAACAGATGTAAGTCATTATTGTGAAACTTTTTGAAGTTTACTCTGATTGCTATAAATTCTCCCAGATACATCCTTCTCTGACTAAAAACCATTTGGCTACACTTGGAAACAAAAAGTCTTGAAACAGATTTTTTTCCAGCAGAAAGCCTGGCTGCTAACGTCAACTTCAGGCCCAATTGAACACTTGGATTTGAGACTCCAGGCTCTTGCCCTGAATAGCTGTGAGGCCTCGGGCAAATTAACTTCTCATCTGTGAAATCCAATTTTTCCTTGGTAAAATAGGGGGCTGGGCAATATGACTTCTGAGGTCCCTTCTAGCTCATTTAGTTTGTGATGTTTGTAGTTGACTGAACCTTGGGTTGAGGGGACAGAAACCAAGAAAAATGGACATGGGACTCCACAGAGGTCAGCCAGGGTGGGAGCCCCCTTCAGAATACCTTGATGGTGCTCATCCACTTGTGTGGTCATCTCTGGGGACAGGGAAGTCACTACCACAGAGGAGCCTTACTCTGTTCAGTTACTCAGGTGGTGTTGATAATAAGACAAATGAACCCACAGGTGGTGTAGCCACAAAGTCCTCTAAATGCAACACTTCACGTGAATGTTCCAGATGATTCCGGAATGAGCTAGAAGGATGGACAAGTAGTAGGGGAGTAGCTTGTCCCAACTCTCTTGATCACCCCTAAACCTTGGAGGCCTACTTCTTGGGCACAGGGGACTATTCTCCCAGCCTCTTGCTCTGGAACCTAAAGGCAAGGTGTCCATCCTTAGGATGAATGAGGCCACCAAGGGCAGGTGTCAGCTTTTCCACTGCTTGGTCTCTAGTCTTAGTAGCTTATTCACGGAGGAAGCCCAGGAGTCAGGGTGGACTCAGAGCATCATGTAGGCCTCTAAAATTGGTATTGCCCCTCCAAATTGGCCTATTGGTGACTGAATCTGAATCCCACATCTTTAGCCAAGGACGCCTCATGGTGGTCAGTGGAGCAAATCTCAGAGCCCAGGAAGCAGAGGAAGTGTCTGATAAAGGTCCACGTTTCTCCTCGTAGCCCTTTCTCAGGAGAGGGGGCTTCACACCTGCCACCTTGGTGTCACCCATCCTGACATCTTATTCCCCAGGCCACAGTCTTAGAATTCCCTTCCTCGTAACTTCTCAGCAGGTTCAGCTCTCCAGAAGAGAATCCACAATCCTCCTAAGAATCCAAAAGAAAAGTTCAAGGCAGAGGCCAAAACACGTGCTTGTTGACTGACTAAAGGAAGGCATCTTTCCTCCAAAGGGGAAGCATTTCAGGCCACCATGTGGTGCCACAGCATGCAAAGTGGCTCCAGCTTGGTGTTTCTTCAGGTGATAGAAATAAAGCAACGCCCATCTAGAGCTGAGGGTGAGCTGTCTTTGAAGTATAGGTATTGACATCACTTAACTCAAACCTTATGACCCTCAGAGTAAGTATTGTTATCCCTGTTGTATAAATAGGGAAACTGAGGCAGGGGGTTAAGTACTTGCCCAAGACCACACAGAGAGCAAGTAGAGCAGGATTTGAACCCAGGCTGGTGACTACTAAGACTTCACTTTGCATTAATCCAGAATTATACCCATTTCCTTGTTGTAATAACAGCTCCTTTAGCTATCCTACACACAGCATATAATTCACCCATTTGAAGTGTGTGATCTAATGGTTTTTGGTACACTCACAGAGTTGTGCAACCATTACCCCAATCAATTTAGGAGCATCTTCCTCACCCCCAAAGAAAAACCTTCATCACCCCTGTAGCCATGAGCAGTCACTCCCCCCTACCCCTGGCACCCCAGTACCTGGCAACCACTGATCTACTTTCTTTCTGTTTGAGATTGCCTGTCTCAAATGGTTCCTGTCAATGGAATTGTTATGGTTTGGATATGAAGAGTCCCCCAGAAACTTCTGTATTAACGCAGGAATTTTGGGTGTGAAATGATTGGACTGTGAGAGCTGTAACCTGATCAGTCCCTCCTAGTTTGAATGGCCCCTTGAGGCCCACTCTAGGCAGGTGGCACACAGCTGCAGGAGGGGTCAGGGGCCGTGCCCTGGAAAGGTGCATCTTCTCCATGGGCCTTTCCCTTCTCTCTCTCTCTGCATCCTGGCTGCCAAGAGCTGAGCAGTTTTCCTGGGGCCATCACGGCCCTTCGTCGTGATGTTCGGCCTCACTCAGGCCCAGATCTATGGAATTGGCCAATCATAGACTGAACCTCTGAAACCATGAACCAAAATAAACTTCCTCCTTGGAGTTGTTCTTGTTGGGTATTTTGGTCACAGCTCTGCAAAGCTGACTAACACAGGAACAATGCGATATGCGGTCCTTTGCAACTGGCTTCTTTCACTGAGCATGCTTTCAAAGTTCATTTCTAGGTCTTTGCTCACGGTCCCCCTGCCCACACTGCCCCTTCTCCTGGGTGTCAGGGAGCATTCCCTCTGCTGTTCTCAATGGACTCTACAGCATGTCTCTACAGCATGTCCCTTAGTCTGGCCTCTCTGTTGAAGGCATGTCCCCTGCTCAGGCTTTGGAGGACTTGGTGAGAATCCACGTCACTACATACTGTACGCTCTTTGGCAAACACCTTAATCTCTGAGTGTCAGTCCCTTTACCCTCTTCTTGAGGCTGCTCTGAGGGCTAAAGGAGAGTTGACTGAATACCTTTCTTCCAGAGCCATGCACAGTAGGGCACACTTGTAATCCCAGCCAGTTGGGAGGCTGAGGCAGGAGAGTCCCGAGTTCCAGGCCAGCCTCAGCAACTTAGCGAGACCCTGTCTCAGGATAAAAAATATAAAGGGTTGGGGAATGTAGCTCAGGTAGCAGAGTGCCCTTGAGTTCAATCCTCAGTGCTGCCCTCCAAAAAAGGAAAAGAAAAAATGTCCCTCTAGTGTGTGACTGGCCCATGGCATAGAAAGAATATGGATGTGATTCATCTGAGGTTTTTCTTCAAAACTCAGAGACACCTCTGAAGCCATAGTTTGAAGTGATCAACAAGGAGTGATCCTAACCACAATGGTTAGGAGCAGGCTGCAGGATGGTCACCTTGGTATCCCATTTAACTCAGCAACCTGGTGAGGCAGGTGTCACTGCCACCCCCAGAGCAGAGGCTCAGAATCTTCCCCAAGAACGCAGGAGGAAGTGGCAGAGGCAGTTCCTACCCAAGCCCACATTCACTCTGCCCTAGGGTCCCTTGGGCCTTGCCCTTGTCTGAAGACACCCTGCAGTTGGCAGGAGAGGAGGATCCCAGCAGTGTGGATGCTGGAGTCTCCCAGGCAGCCTGGAGCCTCAGGCGAGGTGTTGGTGGTCTGGGCTGTCCTTCCCTGAGTAGGGGAGTGGAGATGGAGGAGAGGGTGGGGGCAGGGTGAGCTGGCCACTGGGACGCTTGGCATGCTGTGTGGTGACTGGGGTGTGGGCTGATTTCAGGGCTCTTCAGGGGCCTCTGCTGGGCCTTCACATGTGGCCTGGAAGTGTGTGGTGCCCTGGCACATGGTTCCCAGGTGTCCTGGCTACACACCAGAAGTGCTTCCTGGGTGGAGGCAGCTGTGAAACCTCCAGGGCTGGGAGGAAGACTCAGTGGCAGTGACCAGGCCAGGCGAGAAGGAAACAGGGTTCCCTGTTGCAGAAAACCCTGTGGAGAACAGGCCCACCCCTTCTCCCGTGTCTCCCCACCAATACCCATGCAGAGACTGAAACCCAGGGAGGGAAAAGCACCTGCCCAGGTCCTGCAGAAAACCTGACAGGCCACCTGGCCAGCTGTGGCCTGGGCCACCGCTTATTCCAGCCCATCCTTGGTGTCCAGACTCAGCACCCCGTGGCTTCCACCTTCAGCCACAGCAGCCAGAGACTCCCTGCGGTCTCCTCTTCCTCCAGTTCCCCAGAGACTCCCTTCCTCCCTCCCTTCCTCCTGCTCTCGCTCTTTGTTATAACCAGCCGCCCACCTTTTGTTTAACATCTCATTTCTTTTCTACTGGAAGACAGTATTTGAACAATTAGGATAATTGAAGTTTTCTCCCCCACAATTCTGGCCAAAATGTATCAACTTTTCAAGGAACTGGGGAAGAGCATCAGTGTCCCAGTGGAGGCCTGGGTCTCTAGGTTGGTTCCCTGGGACGTGGCAGGCTGTGAGGGTGAAGGCGTCCCTGCTCAGCCTGCGCCCTCCAGGTGGGGAGCCCCCCACCCCCAGCTGTAGATAGGAGGCCTGCCTGCTGCCGCCATCCTGCCCGAACTGCTTGAGGTCCTGGAAGCTGGGCTCCCCCAATGCTCAGGTCAAGTTCAAGTTCTTCCTGCTCAGAACCCTGGCCAGCCCATCTCCCCTGCTTGCAGGCTGCCCCTCCTGCTGTTTCCCACCATCCTTGGCGCTCCAGCTGGATCCCACGTCTCTGCACATGCTGGGCAGCTTACAGGGAAGGCCACTTGCAAAGCCTAGAAATGTACAGATGGGCTCTATGCCTCAGGTTCCCCAGCAGGAAAATGGATAAGAAGAGGGCTGTGGAGGCAGAGTGGTGGCCCCGAAGATGTCCACTCTGGATCCCACAGGCTGTGAAAGTTACTGTACAGGGGAAAGGGACTATGCAGGTGTGACCAAGTTAAGGAGCCAGAGCTGGGGAGATGCACCTGCTATGTTGATGGGCCCCTGAGAAGGGAGGCAAAGGGGTCAGTTGGAGGAGGGTGGCAATGGAGGGCTGGGGCAGGGTCCCAGAGCTTGGAAGATGCCATGCTGCTGGAGAAGAGGGAGGAAGGGGCCCCAAGCTGAGGACTCCAGGCCACGTCTAGAAGCTGGAAAAAACAAGGGAACCACTTTGCCCTCAGAAGGAACCAGCCCTGCTGACACCTTGCTTTTAGCCCCCATAGCTGAGACCCCTGTTGGACTTCTGACCTCCAGAACTGTAAGATAATCACACATCTCTGTTTTATAAAAAAGACTTTTTAAATGATGAAGGCTTTTCTTAGCATAATTTTAGATTCACAATAAAAAGGAGAGGAAGCTGCAGAAGAAATCTGCATGCCCCAGTCTCCGCATGGACATGCCCTCCCCCATCAGCAACAGCTCCCCCTCCCCCTGCCAGTGTACACTTGTTATAGCAGACAGACACACACCCATACATCATTATTCCCCAGAGTCTATGGTTTACGCCAGGGTTACTCTTGGTGTTGGACATTCTGTGGATTCAGATACAGGTGTGATGACATGTACCCACCGTTATAGTGTTTTATGGAGTGATTTTATTGCCCTGAAATTCTCTGTCATTGATGTTGTTTTTAAGCCACTGTGTTTGGGGTGGTTTGTTACAGAGCCATGGGAATTGAATGCAAGTCACTACCTCCTAGGTGATTATGCCAGGTGCTTGGAAGACTGCCTGGCACACAGGTGCTCAGTGCACACAGGCATCATCATCATCATCATCATCATCATCATCATCACCATTATCGTCATCATCGACACATCTCATTTAGGGTGCAGTCTCCCACCAGAAACGCCCTCCACCCAGCCTGGTCACTTGGCTGTTCTCTGCCCTTCGTGACATTGTACACATCACTCCTCCAGGCAGCTCCCCTGACTTCTGCCTCCCCAGCCTGGAGCCAGAGTGCTGCCCGTCCCCATTGCCATGGCAACTCTGCTGGCTCACAGCACCTGTCACCTTGCATGGGAATTTTCTGTTCCTGTGCTCATCTTGTCTCCCCCCACACCAGATCCTTCAGTCATTCAACAAATATTCCCTAAATATGTCCCACTCTTAGCATGGGCACAAGTTTCACACAAAAAGATGGGAAGCTCTGGCCCCATGGAACTTACCTTCCATTCTAGTGAGGGGAGACAGACAAGCAAATAAACTGATAGATTTCACAGTTAGCTAGAAGTAACATGGAAAAAACCGGAAGCAGGCCATGCATGGGGAATGGTGGGGGGGGGTGTTGCAATTTTGTGAAGTGTAACTAGGAAGCCCTCACTGAGGAGGTGACATTCTTGCAAAGACCTGGAGATGATGAATGGATCCATGTGGTCACATGGGGGAAGAATCTTGGAGACAGCGAACATGGCAAGGGCAAGGGCCCTGAGGTTTGGTTTTCGTAGTAGGTTGAATTGCAGCCCCTAAAAGGATATGCCAGAGTCCCAAGTGCCAATATCTGAATGTGACCTTGTTTGGAAATGGGGTCATTGCAGTTGTAATTAGTTAGGCGAGGTCCTATTGGAGTAGGGTGCCCCTACTCCAGTGGGACTGGTGTTCTTACAAGAAGAGCAGAGGAAACAGGAGACACAGGGGGCAGAGTGCCATGGAACAGCCGAGGGGAGATTGAAGTGTTGCATCTACAGGCCAAGAACACCAGCAGCCATTAGAAGCTAAGAGAAAGGCGCGGACAGTTCTGCCCGAGAGTCTTCAGAGAGCAGGGCCCTGCACACATCTTGACCTTGGGTTTCCAGCCTCCAGAACCATGAGAGCATAAATGGTTGTCAAAGGCCCTTGGTGGTGGCCATGGCTACGGCAACCTGGGAACTTGTATGAGGAACAGTGAAGAAGCTCGGGTGCCGAGGAGTGAGGGGTGACGTCTAGAGGCACTACACCAGGGCACATCTCAAGGATCTGGGGCTGCTGGGAGTCTTCGGCTCTGACTACAAGTGAGAGGGGCTGTTGTGGTCTGGCAGATGAACCGCTGCTGAGAGTCCTGAGGACAGGGCTTGGTCTCCCAGCAACTTGCCCAGACCTTGCAGTGTGGCTCACACTGAACAGACATGGACTGCTTTCTTGCCCTCCTGTTGTGGCTGTGGGTTCTGATTTGGTGGTTTTGAAATATATAATGTAGAGGGGAAAAGGGAAGGATGATGGGTCCTTGGAACATGAAAGATACTCTAATAGTTGTAATATTGGATCATTAAAAGGATACATCATTAGCCGGGCGTGGTGGCACACACCTATAATCTCTGTGACTTGGAGGCTGAGGCAGGAGGATCACGAGTTCAAAGCCAGCCTCTGCAAAAGTGAGGCGCTAAGCAACTCAGTGAGACCCTGTCTCTAAATAAAATACAAAATAGGGCTGGGGATGTGGCTCAGTGGTTGAGTGCTCCTGAGTTTAATCCCCTGTTCCAAAGGGAAAAGAAAAACATTATTTACTTAAGACGCTTACAAACATTTTTTTTGTGTGTGTGGCAAGATGTACTTTTTGTTTTAAAACCTCATAGTTGGTTATTTTGTATTTTGATTAAAAAACAGTGTGTTTTTGGTGCCAGGCCCTGAGGAATTGACTTCCACATTCTCAGCGTGGTGCAGATGAGCTTCCACTCCTTCTCCCTGAACCTCTCAGTGCCGGATATCTGCAGGCACGTTATTACAGTGAAGCATCGATTTTTGCCAAGCGCAATATGCCTTCTCTTTGAGGAAATGAAAATCATGACAAATGAACAGTCATTTTTCAAAGTGACTTTGATTCTTGGAGTTTGGGATTCATAAATGAAGCCTGGGAGACGGAACCCTAGTTTTGGGTGCTAATTATTCAGCTGCACATGTGAAGCACATTTCTATAGAAGGAGTCCTCAGTGGGCAGCCGAACCAAAGGGCAGTGGGCGCTTTGATCACACAGCGCTTTGCGGTCTTGGCACCTCTGTGTTCTCAGGAGGCTGCCGAGGTGGAGGGTCCATGTTCCATCGCACTACGTGGGGACCAGGTTCAACAAGCGGTCTCTTTCCTGGGGCCACATGGTACATGCAGGGTCTGCCCAGATTTGGCTGGTCACTTAGTGGACTGAAATAAGCCATGAAGCATCTTCTTGGGGCAGAATGTATGGAGAACACGATGCTCTGGCAACAGAACATGATCTGGTAATGTCTGTGACCAGCTGGTGGCCTCAGCCAATCTGTTCAACCTCTCTGAGCCTCCTGGACCCCTCTCTAAAGTGGGATGAACGTCCCCTGCTGCCCTCCCTGGACTGCTGTGCATTCCCCAGGAGATAATGGAGAAAGTGCTTCAGGAATTGTCAAGGGCTCTTCACAAAGGGAGGATAATTACTGAGCAGATGAGAGCTTTGTAGAGATTGTAATTTCTGCAACATTAATAACAATGATAGCTTTTTAAAAATGGAATCATGACTGCCATGGTGCCTAGCGCATCACAGGGATTATTGCATTTCATGCTAACTAGGGCCCTGAGGTCGGTGCTTATGTTAGCACACCCATTTTGCAGATGAGGAGACTGAGGCTTAGAGACATGAAATGATTTATCAAAAGATACAGATCTAGCAGAGTGGAGTTTAAACTGGGGTCCATGTGACTCCAAAGCCTGTGGGTCCCACTCAGCTTCCTCCAATAGAGTAATAAAGAATCCCTAGATGAGCTAGTGCCAACTCTCCATTACAGATGGGGAAAACATCTGCAAGGCTCCAGCCCAACTCCAACATCCTTCTTGCCCTGCCTTTTCAACTCATCACACACTTTGTGCCTGCTGACCCGGAGGCATGTCTTTTCCCATGCTGTTTATAAATCAAGGATTAGGAGGTGAAAAGCGTGGACAGGCAAATGTCCTGTGTGAACTTGGTTTTACTTTAGGTTTAAAAAACACCATACATTTTAAAATAATTGGGAAATGATAAATATGGATTTATTTTGGATAATAATATTTTACAAATATTCCTTTTTAAAAAGTATAGTAGGAACATATATGGGAGTGCCTTTATTTTTAGGAAATATACCACAAAATATTAGGGTAAAGTGGTCTTATGTTCACAAACCACACTCAAATAATTGAGGGGAAAAAAGAGAGAGAAAGAAGCATATATGGGAAAATATTAATGATTGGTGAGTCGATAAAAGGCATATGAGTTTTAATTGTGGGATTCTTTCAATTTTTCCATGGGATTTGAAAATTTTGAAATAAAATGTAGCACTGGAGGGAAACTCAATCCAGGGGTTAGGGGGAGATGGGCATTTGCTGAGCACCTTTTATGAGCCAGGCTCTGGCCCAGGCACTTACAGGGCCTATCCTCTCTCCTTTGCTCCTCATAGCCTCTCAGTAAGGTAGGTGTTGTTATCCCCATTTTGCAAATGACCCAACAAAGCACAGAGAGGGTAGGTGGCCTGCAAAAATCACACAGTGGGTGAGTGGTGAGGTAGGTGAGTGCTGAGCCAGAGTTTATACAGGTCTGTGTGAAGCTTACAAAACTTTTGGCTAAATCACAACGAACCCTCCTCCCTCATCTGCCTGGAGACTCTTCTTCTCTGGTCTTTTTCATAATGGGAGTTCATACAGAAATGCCTTTTTATATCTCAACAGGAACTCCAAATGCTTCGTTATAAACACCCTACACACTTTAGACTAGGAGTAGAAGGTAGTGAAGGGAGGGGTATGGGGGCAGGAAGGATAGTAGAGTGAAACAGACATTACCTCATGGACATATATGACTGACCTATATGGAATATGTACAATCAGAAAAATGAGAGATTACACTCCATTTATGTATTATTTTTCAAAATGCATAAATGCATTCTACTGTCGTGTATAACTAATTAGAACAAATAAAAAAAATTTTTAAAAACTACCCTCCACTCTGCATCTGGACCCTCAATCGAAAGCATGGAAAACAAGCCACTTCACATATCAAAAGTTCCATCCACAGGCTGGAGGCCCCTCCAGAAGGAGAGTTCTGGAAAAATACATGTTGACACTTGGCACCTCAGGAGCACCGATTTCAAAAGGCACTTTAAATCAAAATTGACTTCACAGAAATCAATATTGAAAAGTCAGACTTGGATTCCAATGAAGTATCAGTCTTCTGATGTTTGTTGACTTGGGAAAATGTTGGCATTTTCAGCCCAGAATTAAAATAGCAGAATTTTAGAGCGGGATGGGACCTCAGAGATCATCCTGTTACCCACTCATACTTCTTTCTAGGCTCTGCTCGACTGGACATTGCTTCTGCAATGTTCTCTAGCTCTTCTAGAACTGTGTTGAGTTTTATAAATCTCCCTTGAATCTTGGTTCCATAGGCACAAGGTCTAATTAAAATTTTATTTTTTGAAAAGAAGAGCCAGGATAGGCTGAAACTAGACCTGTGACTTTACAGAGAAGGAAACCAACAGAGGAGGGGAGGGACTTGCCTGAGTTCACTGAGCTGGGGGCCAAGCGAAGGCTACACTCCCTGTCTGGTCGAGCTCCTCTGAGTCCATCAGTCATGTTCAAGTGTAAAGTCAGCAATGGTTTGTTCCCCTCGGTGAGGTGGGAGCCATGTTCAACAGATGTCAACTGGAGAGAGAAGAGAAAGAGTGACAGACAGACAGAGATAAAGACATGCACTCAGAGAGATGGGGTGCCACGGATACTCTGCATTTGGAGGATGCATCTTCCAGATAAGATGCAGAACGTGCCATTACATTCGAGATGCTATTGTCCCTCCCAAAGTGCTGGTTAAATACTGCACACAAACCCCAACTATTGTGATCAAACAGTCCCACAAACTCAAGGCCACATAAAGGGCAAAGATTGGTGTTTACACAGAGGGCAGGTCCCCTTTTGAGGGCACTGCGACAAAGCCATTCAGACGAACCCTGTGGAAGAAAGGTGGGTGTCCTTTCTGACCTCTGAGACCAGAGACTGGAGCCCCTGTGGGAATGTCAGTCTCTGACCCATGTAAAGTCACATGTCTTACTGATGGCAAGAATAGGAATGATGGCTACTCTATTTGAGCACTTCCTGTATCCCAGCACCAGGCTAAGTTTTGTGTGTGTGTGTGTGCACTCGCACGCGCGCGCCCTTTTAGTCCTCACGGACAACCCAGTTGGATGGGTTGGGTTTTATAGATGAGGAAACATAGAGGCTCAGATGGGGAAGGGAACTTGCTCAAGGTCATGCAGGCTGCAGCAGCGGAGCCGGGCTGGGTGCAGGTCACTTGACCGGTTGCCCACTCTGGGTGCCGCCTCCATCACCCACACAGTCCCCAGGCTTGCACCTCAGGATTGAGGTTTGTAAGAGTGTTTGACCCTTGAACAGCTCCCTGCCTCGCCAAGGCTGTTCCTTCAGCCTGGAGTCCTTGCAGAGCCACATTAGGTCCAGGCAGAATCCATGGCCCTGGAACCACACTGAGTCCACCATGGCCCTATCCCTGCCATGACTTCAGCTACAAGTTTACTGAAGTGCTTTTGTGATGATCAATGGTCTCTGTGTCCCAGATTTGCTGCAGGAGAAGTAAGGAGTCCAGTGTTATTGACTTGAGTGGTCTCATCAGGAACCAGAGTGAGCTGACTGCAGGGGAAGCTATGTCCCCACCCCCTGCCATCTCCTGCGCAGGATCTAGGATTCTTGTGTGGGCCTTGCTCTGTATTGATGTTATGCTTTCATTATGATTCCAATGAGCACAAGAATGTCACTATGGAACAAGCATCAGAAATTCAGTAGTCCTTGGGGTCCCAAATCAACCAGTGCCACCAGCTCTCCTGGGCTGCCTTTATGGCTCCTTCCTCTGGCGTCCCCAACTCCTTTCTGACTCTCTCACTTAGCTTCTCGGGCTGCCTTTTATTTCTCTGTGCCCACGTCACCTCACTGACCAGACCCTCCCCTCCTCCGAGACCAGCTGGGTCTTGCTCACCTTGGGACCCCCGGGATGTGCCCAGAGCCGTCTCCAGAGCGTGCTTGGTTTGTGGCATGGTTTAGTATTCAGACACGCGCATGTCTGGCAGAAACTTGTGATCATGCATCCTAAAGAGGATTTATTGTGGTGAGCTGGGAAGCTGTTTACATGCAACACAGCACCTGGTAAAGATTCTAGGTCTCGTTCGCACCTTCAGAATGTGTGGAGGAGCGTGAAGGAGGGCAGCTCCGCGCGGTACCTGGGGAAGCCCCGGATGTGGATTTACGCCGTCAGAGCGATTGCAATGCATAGTTCTGCATTTTGAGGGCAGCACAATTACAAAATGCTGAAATCAGTAGCTGTAGTGTTAGAACGTAGAAAATGGGTTCCTACACTAATGCCTCACATCTCCAGAGCACACCTCCTCTGCTCGGCGCCCGGCCGGGAACGTGCATGTTGAAGTGGAAGGTCGGAAGGTCGTCAGGAAGACGTCCAGCTCGGGCTCCGCGCGGCGCCTGGCTGTGTTATCCTGGGTGCTCTTCTCAACTGCAGTGTGAGATCTGATTTCTGGTCTATAGCAAATCGACCCATTAGGGATGGTGTAGGGATGCAGAGGCACGTTGGCAGCAGCAAGAAGTGACAGCTCACCGTCCGACCCAGAGGGTGAGGGGGGAATACATCAAGAAGATCTGAGAATTAAATCTTGGGAAACTAGGATGGAGGGCAGAATGTCACTAGATAGCCTGTACCTTCGTGTTAGTCAGCTTTCTGTCACTGTGATATCAACCTAAAAGGAAGGGAGTTTTATTTTGGTTTATAGTTTCAGAAGAGGTTTCAGGCCATGGTCACGTTTTCCTGTTGCTTTGGGCCACAGTACATCGTGGTGGAGCACGTGGCGGAGCAGGTCTGCTCGCCTCCTGGCGGCCAGGAAGCAGAGGGAGACAGGAAGAGACCTGGGTCCCTACATCCCCCTCAAGGACACGCCCCCAATGACCTGACTTCCCTCCTCTAGGCCCCGCCTCCTAAAGGTTCCACCACCTCCCAATAGCACCACAGTCTGGTAACCGGCCCTTTAGTTTGGGGGACATTCCAGATCTGAACTATAGCAACCTTCCAGGGGGCTTCATGTGTTCCCAGTGGGACCATGACTTCACTTTCAAAACCACCTGCTGGATTTGGTAAGTCACTTGACCTTTGTGAGCCTCAGTTTCCTTGTTTGTAAAATAGGAACAGCTTATTGGGTTTTGATGTGTCGAGGCCTGGTCTCAGCTCTTTACATGTAAACCAAAGAAATGTGCCCAAGGCCTGGCGGTCAGGCTCCAGAGCCCCACTCCTGGCTGTGACTCCTGTTCTGGGATCTGTAGTCACTCCTCCACCACAAACTTGTGGACAGTTAATTAAATAGGAGTGAAGGAGCCCAGCATAGTTCTGTGGGCACCGAGGGGTCTGAACGGAAGGAGCTGGGCTGGGTACAGGACCCTTTGTTTAGGAGAGCAGGGAGACCACAGTGCTTATTCCTGGAAGGCAAGGTTGGAGGGAAGGGCAGGACAGGGAACCTTCATTTCCCATTTTATACGTTACTATATTATTGGAATTTTCTACAGCTGTGTTACTTTAGCAATTTAAAAAATGTTCTTGGGGGGAAAAGAGAAAGCACTGTAAACAATAAGGCCTTGTCTGAAACCTGCAGGGATGTCTAAATGTAGATTGCAGTTTTTAAATGAGTCTATTGGAAACGACGTGCAGGTTGGTGTATTTAAAGCCATGCCCTTCAATGCATGGTGTCCAAAAACATTTGGTGTCCTGTCATGGGCCCCGCTGTAGACATGACCTGTCACTGTGCCCAGATGGGCTTGTGTCTGTCCTGGTTCCTCAGTATCTCTTGGTGCCTCTGAGTTTAGAACTGGGTGTCCAGACTCCTATGGGCAGTGGTGATGTACTCAGGTGGTGCCCTGCTGGGGACTGGGGATCAGACGTGGATTGGACAGCAGCCTTGTCTCTGGAGCTCTTTGGTGGGAGACAGAGGTGACTCAGTAGCCCAGGAATGGAGTGAGTTGCTCTGATGGAGGTCTCTGGGAGGTGACGTGTCAGCTAAGCCTAGGAGGAGAAGGGTGTTGATAGGAAAGAATGCAGGATGAGAAGCTGTTCCAGACTGAAAGAATAACATAGGCAGAGATGAAGGTCTGCTAGCATGAGAGTCCATCTCTGGGCAATGAAATCACTCAGACCTGCATTAACAAGAGCCAGGCCCTGGGTGTCCTGGGTGTCACCTCTATCTCTGGCGGAGTTCTGCAGGACTGATCTTCCTGCGTACCTGCTGCCTTCTTTCCTTCCTTCCTTCCTCCCTCCCTCTTTCTCTCCTCCCATCTCTCTCTTCCCCCTCCTGTTTTTATGGTCCCCAAGATTTGTTTAATCAAGTGTAATAAGATACAGACACAGAGATGACTGTCATGAAGGAAGAAGTTTTTATGCAGATTCCTAGAGGAGGAGGCAGCATCCCACACTTGGCCACGAAGAGGCCACACAGTCACCCCACTCAGGGCCACGGAGGAGGTAGGGCAGAGGGGCGAGGGGAAATGTGGGCAAGAACTCTATTGTGGTTTGCACAGAAAGGAATGGAAGGAGGCGTGAACGGGTTTAGGCTTGACTTGTTTGAATAACTTGTGTGGCTCTGGGGCCCAGGGTCAGTCTCTGGTTGCTGGTAGCTGACTTTAGGGTGATTCGGGCAGGTGGATAGTGGCCCAGGGTTTGGGAACCTATACAGGAGGAGGTGGGGTGTGGGCTGCGGGGTGTAGCTGGTCAGGTATAAAAGACTCAGAGGCAAGTTGTTCCCTATGGTAGGACTCGCTCACGCTGGGATGGGATCCCTCCTGGGTGGGCAAGGACAAGGATGTCAAAGCATCAGAATAAAGAAAAATAAAAGACATAGCTAGTCCTCCCTCCCTCCCTTCTTGCCTTCCTTCCTTCCAACTTTAAAACACAGCACTGTTTCAAACACACCTGCCTCCAAAAAAATAAAATAAAATAAAAAACCAAAACAACAACAACAACCAAACACCACAAAAAACAGCATAACTGTAATGCAGCTTCTACCTACACTCAATTTGGAAAATGTGCCTGTTTTCCTCTTATTTTTCAAAAAAGGAATTATGTAGACACAGCCACCTTCTCCCCTTCCCATCCCTGCCTTCTTCCCTCCACAGAAATAACAGCTATCTGAAAGACAGCTGTATTTTGTCACGTCTCTATTTTTATATTTTACTATAGATGTACACATCCATAAACAATATAGTATTTTTAAGTTTTATGCAAACATCATACTACGTAACATTCTGCAGCCCAGTTTGCTCTGCTCATTTTATTGTGCCTTTTCCTAGGTGGCTTTACTTGGTTCATATTTATTGTGATGGCTGACATACTTCTACCATCTTATTTTGGTGGTTCCTTCTGCCACCCGTTTTCCTCTGCTGATGTGGTTATAACACATTAACATTTTAGCATACATTCTAAATTAATTTATTTATTTTTATTAAAATCCAAAGCTATTCAATATCTTTCTCTTATACAAAATCTGGTAAAAATTGTAACAATGTCTAATGATCCATTAATGCTTGCCCTGAATTTCTTAGCATGTCCCAGAATTTTGTTTCCCAAAATTTAAGTTGCAATTATTTTTATTGTTAGTAGTTGATTAAATTTGCCAACAGATTTTACCAGTGCATTTCCTCACATGGTTTTTTGAACCCCACTCTTTGTCCAGGATTCATTTCTCCTTTTGCAATGTTCATACTTAGGCTGTACTTAGTGTATTTGGTGAAGGTCAAGGGTAGTCAACTTTGACTATTTGGATGTCATAAACTCTCCCTGTTTTCTTTTCTCTCTTGAGGAATAGATTAGCAGGGTATAGAATTCTGGGAAAATAGCTATTTACCTTCAAAACATTGTCATTTGAATCTCTTATAGATGAGAACTCTGCTGTCCATCCCATTATCAATTCATCCTAAGTTGTCTGTCTTTCCCAGGATGAGTTTCCACTCACTTCGATCATATACTCTTGGCCACATCAAGCACAGACAACTCAGATTCAGGATATGGGAAAGTAGACTCCACCTTTCAATGGGAAGAGCTGCAAAGTCATATTACCAAGGCCATGGTGCAGGGAGGGGGAAATGATTAGGGTCACTTTTGCATTTAGTCTATCACTCTGTTTGGCCTTCTTGGCTTGCCATCCTGAGCACACAGCTCTCTCCTCATGAGTGGAGGTGTCTGTTCTCTACCTGCTGTGCTCTAGCTGCTCTTTTCAAATAATGAGACTGGTTTTGGTCCCACTTTGTATGAATGTGGCTTTGACCCAGCTTTTACTGGGGGTGCTATGAGCCTCTATTATCCTGCTGTTTTCCTGATGCCAGGTAGGCACCTCTATCTGTTTTGCACTCAGAGCCCATCAGATCCACAGCTTCATCTCCTTATACCACATTTTGAGGTTGTTTTTTTTTTTCCCTTGAGGATTTTATCTTATCTTTGAATAATATTATTTTTCAAATTTTCTATTTTTATATTTCAGCTATCATTGCTGTGCATTTTGTGCAACAGGGAGGAGGAGACCTCAAAATGTGCACTTAATTTGTGATCCCACTTTGGCTGGGATCTTTGTTTACTTTCTTCCTAAAGCAGTGCTTGTCACATTCTCCAGGAAACAAGATGTTGTGACAGCACATTAGAATGTATGTCCTTGTAATAGAAAAAAAACAGACTCCCAGGGTGACAGGGCCTCCAGTGCTTGAACCCCCCTCTACCTGGCCACAGGTGAGGTCAATGCTGGGACGCGTCCAGCATGGCTGGCCCACCACTGCTTCACCCCGTCTCTGCATAGCTCTGCCTTTACAAAGGGCACCGTTCCTCTTTAGCTGAGGCCTGCCACCCTGTAGTGTCTCTGGCACGTATGAGGGTCTGTGGCTGGATCCTGCGCACCAGGGTGAGCATGGGACAAGGTGGGGACAGGAGGTGGCAGTGCCAGACCATACAAGCCTCCAAGGTGATGGGAGGACTTTGTACTAGGGATTGAACCCAGGGATGCTTAACCATTGACAACATCCCCAGTCCCTTTTGTAACTTATTTTGAGACAGGGTCTCACTGAGTTGCTTAATGCCTCCCTAAGTTGCAGAGGCTTAATTTGAGCTTGAGATCCTCTTGCCTCAGCCTCCTGAGTGGCTGGGATTACAGGCGTGCCACGACACCCAACTGAGGCTTTGATCTTAATGCTGGTCTTCATCCTGGGCTGGGTGGCTGCAGGTGGACAGGGACGGATGGCCAGGAGGGAGAAGGCAGGATGCAGGTGCTGGAGGTGCTAGAGAGAGCAGGCATGATGTGAGGGATCTGAGAAAGGAGCAGAAGGTGGGAGAAGGTGATGTTGAGGGGGCGCCCTGTGTCCGTTTTCTGTAACTTCTGTGACAAAGCCACAAATTAATTGGTTGACAACAACACACATTTTTCTGACAGTTCTGGAGGCCAGAAGTCCAAAATCAACGCATTGGCAGTACTGGGCTCCCTCTGAGGGCCCTGGGAGGATGGGGCCTTCCCACCTCTTGCAGCTGCTGGGGGCTCTGTTCCTTCCTGAGCCCTGGACTTCCGCCTCTGCTGCAGTTGCACTGTCTCCTTCTCCATCTGTCTGACTGCTGCCTCCTTCAGGGAACTTGGGCCCAGCTGGGAGTCCAGGATGCACTTCTCCTCTCACAGTCTTAGTGAACTGACATTTTGCCATATAAGGCCATGGTCACTTTTTCCCCCATGTAAGTTAACACTCGCAGTTCCAGGAGTTGGGATGTGGATGTATCTTTCTGTGGGCCACCATTTGGCCACTGCGGTGCTTAAGGACAGTGATGACATAAGCTGGCACTCACAGAGTGTTGACCACACACCAGGCTGTGTCCTGACGGCTGCAGGTGTCTGGACTCACTGAAATCCCAGGGCCACCTTAGGAGGGAGGCACTATTTTTGTCCTCTGGATAGGTGAAAACTGAGATTCAGAGAGGTCAGATGCATCTGCTGCCACCACCAGGAAGCCATGGAGCTGGGATTTGAACCTAGGTGTCTGGCTCCTAACCAGTAGGCTGTACCTCCTCTCTGCGCTGAGATGAGGAAGCTGGACAGAGGCCCAGGGATAGAAGGGAGGATGGGAGTGGTTTAGGAGATACTGAGCCACAACCCCTAATGGCTACATTTTCCTTTCTCCTGCCTCATTGCCAAGCACAGCCTCTGCGTCCAGGTTTCTGATCTGCCCACAACTCCTCTACCCTTTTAGCATGGGGGGAAATGTCTCCCAGCATGGGGGAGGCCAGCCTTCTTCAGAAACACCTGCCCTACTGTCCAGCCTTCTTCCCTGGGTACTAGTTTTGGGCTATCAGTGGTCATGCAGACCAGGTAGCCGGAAGGCCATCACAATGACCTTCAGGATGTAAGGGCCTGGCTACAGGAACCCAGGGAGCCTGGAGCCCAGCATTGCCCCAGGCCACTCTCCTGAGGGGCAGAAACCTGCAGGCTGCTGCCTGCCTGCCCTCGCCACCGTCTTTCCTACATCTCCGCTCACTACCAGACAACCATCTTGGAACACTGCCTTCAACCCCAGTCCTGCTCCCTCCCTGTCTAGGGCTTAGGGCTCAGCTTACATCCAGATGGGTCATGACTGGGAGCAGGTATGTGCTTTGTTAGGGAAAAAGTACCCAATTAAATGTCTGGAGAATCATTCCTACCCTTCTGCCACTTTCACCTGAGATATGGGTCAGCTGTAGACTGGGTGGAAGAGGGAGGGCATTTGGGGTGCAAGACGCTGACAGAAGTTGGGGAGTAAAGGCAGAGGTGGGAGAAGATAGATTATGTTTGGGAAATGCCAGTTGCAAGATGACTGATGTGGGGTGCTGGCGGCAGGGTAGGGGACAGATTCCAGGGCCTCTGCAAGGCCAGTCAGAAGGAAGGGAAGGGTTGTTTTATGAGAAATGATTCTGATGCAGTTGCAGAGATTCTCTGCTGGAGTAGTGTTTGTACTTTTTTTTTTTTTTTTTTAAGGAATGTGGTAATTAAAAAGAATGATCGTAGGTACCGCAGTGCTTATGATGCTGGGCATTGTTCCAGGCTGTTTATATGTATTTTCTCATTTCCGCTGATGCTCCCATCTACTCTGGGAGGGTAGGTCCCACTGTCCCCACTTAGAGATGCAGAATTGGGGTGGCCTGAGGTTAAGCGAAGTGCCACTTTCATGGCTCCTCCTCTGATATCACATGGTTTAAAGCCCAAGTTAAAGGAAGATTTGAAAGTGGCATCCGAGAGGCACTCCTGGCCAGGACTCCAAATAGCAGGGACAGCCTCTAGACCCTCAGTAGATCAATTATGGAAAGCTAAAGATGCTTGGCCCCCGAAGAGTCGAGGGATCTCTGATCCTTAGGCGGGGCTTGTGAGTTTCCCCATCAAGTCCCCGTGGACGTCCCAGTGACTCTGTACTGCAGGCGAAGTTGGAAACCAGAGCTGCAGATGGAAGCTGAAGCTCCAGCAACGCCTGCCCCGCTGCTGATCTGCAGCACGGCCCTGGGCCGTGACAGCTGGCACCGGTACTTCCTTGTTCCACCTTGTCTGGAAAATTCTCCCGTTCACTGGGAGCTGTTTCCTCTGCCCCTCAACCCTCCACCTCTGGGACTTACAGCCCCTGAGGCTGGGAGGGCAGTTGCACTTAGCTTCCTGACCTGGGAATGCTGTCTGGTGGCTCCCTGGCACCGCCCATCACTGAATTGGAGCATGAGCTCTGCAGCCAGCTAGTTGGAGGCCCTCAAGGAAAAAACTTAACCTCTGAGAGGCCTCAGTTTCCCATTTGTGCAGCAGGTGTGTCCTGCATGTTACAGATGATGGCAGGAGTCCAAGGGAGAAGTGTGGCATGTCCTTGTAAACCGGAAAGGGCTTTATATAATAATCTTTATCAGGAGCACTATGCTGTTAGGACTGGTGTCCAGGAGCGGTCAGTAAGTGCATATTAAGGAATGACCTTCCAGCGCTGGTTCTAGTGTCACCAGGCGCTGGTCAGCCAATGAACAGTTTCTGAGGGTCTGCGATGCTCTGTGCCAGCTTCAGCACTTCTCAGGAAAACCTCATCTTCTGGACAAAAGCAAGTCCTAGGAGTCTGAAGGGTGGCAGCGGCCATTTCAGCAGGGACGAGGGGAGACCCAGACCCAGAGAGCTTTGGAGGGCCCACAGTGACCCCCAGGGAGCTGCAGTGAGTGCATGTGTGTGTGAGGGGTGGGGAGGGGGAGAGGCTGAGCAAGCTCCTCGGCAGGGCGGCGAGCTGGGCGCACCAGATCATCATCAGGGGCACTTATTAAAAATGGAGCAGCCCCAGAGATTCCGATTTTGTAGGTCTGTTACAAAGCTTGGCAAGTGGCATTTTAACAAGCCCCAAGGTGTTCTGCTACTATGGTCTGTGCTTTTGAAAAGGACCACCCTGTGCCTTGGGCAAGCCTCTGGGCCCCAGCTTTTGGTTGTCAAAACCTCACCAAACAGAGCTCCTTAAAATACACCAGAGACAGTAGCAGTCTCTATCTATTTGTCTATTCTGGACACTTTTTTTTTTTTTTAACATTCATGTGCATGGGACGGGTTAATTGTATGTTACATGACTTATATCTCAATAAAGCTGTTTCTAACAGAAGCACAGAAAACAATGGAAGTGCCCTAATCTGCCTTCTCAGTGATATTTTCAAATGCAACGGGAGATTATTTTTGTCCACATTGGCAAGAAGGTTCTTGGAGTTGAGCGAATCGGTGCTGAGGCTATGGCTCCACACTGCTCTAATTATGGTCCCTGAAGCTCTCAGTGGGAAGTAAAAACCAGAATATTCTTTCTGAAGCTTTTGTGTGCTACCCTGGAAGGTCTGTTTTGCAAAATTAATCAGCTTTGGGCCAGTTTCAGATCCTGAACCGGTTGGGAATTCTGATCCACAGTTAGAGAAAACTTGCTGGGGGAGAAGAATTTCTTCTTTTTGTGTTTGTTTCCAGTGCATTAGCTTCATCCAGCTGGTGTGCCAGGCCCAGGGGTGGGATGCAAAACTCAGAGAAGTGATCCCTGCCCTTGAGGGAGGACCCAAAATAGCAAACCTTCAGCTAGAATGTGAAGGAGAGCAGAAGAAGTGTTGTTGGAAGGCTTAGGGAGGGTCTTCAGAGAACAACACCCACCCAGGGGAGAATGGATGAAAATCAATTACAAAATCTCCAGGAGTAAACTGCTCCCTAAAAAGCAATTAGAAATATTAAATTCCTCCTCTCGCTAGCATGAATGAATGTTGGCCATTGAGGAAACACAGTGGGAACATTCCAGACCCAAACCGTGGCTTGCGAAGGTCCACTCAAATGCTGGTTGCAGCAGGCAGTGAGGAAGCTGCTGGAAGAATTATTTACAGCCTTTGGGGATCTCGTTTATCTCTCTGAAACAGGGAATGCCTTGGCAAGTGAAATGAGGTGCTCTATAGGAGACAGAGCAGAGAGAGCCGGGTATTTATTGACAGCCATTTCTCGGTTAGTCCAAACTTGCTGAGTGTCAGGTCTTATGAGCAATAATAATAACAACCATGCTGGCAGCAGTCCCCAGGATTGCTCAGTCCTGCAGTTTTCAGAGTCTCTGTCCTTCTGTCCCTGCTTATAGCCCTAGAAGGCAGGTAGAAAAGGAACCACTGTGCTGGATGGAGGAAGACCCTGGGGGGACAGGGCGAAGTGACTTGCACAAGATGTTTTAGTCAGTTTTTTTGCTGCTGTGCCCAGAGGCCTGCCAAGAATAATTTTAGAGGAAGAAAAGTTTATTTGGGGCTCAGGATTTCAGAGGTCTCGGTCCATAGATGGTTGACTCCTTTGCTCTGGGCCTGAGGTGCGGCAGAACATCATGGAGTTAGGGTGTGGAGGAGGAAAGCAGCTCAGGACATGGCACCAAGAAGGAGATAGAGAGAGAGAGAGAGAGAGATATCACAAGGATAAAATATAAGCCCCAAAGGCACGCTATGGTGACTTATCTTTTCCAATCACTCCCTACCTGCCTAGTTACTGCCTATTAATCCATATCAGTGGATTAATTTTTTGATTAGGTTAAAGCTCTTCTAACCCACTCATTTCACCTCCAAACTTTTTGCATCATCTGACATATGAGTTTTGGGGACACCTCCTATCCAAGCCATGACACAAGGCCACCCACCGTGCCTACTTCTGACTGCAGCATACTGGACTCTGTACTGAGATGTGAGCCCCCCACTTTGTGGCAGGTGACAGATGTGAGGTAGCTTGCTAAAAATGGAAACTGAGTATCTCTGGCAGCTTTAGGCGCTTTTCCTTCAATTTCCTCTCTCCCATTGAACCAATCAGCAATCATGGTTGTTGCCTAGTGCTTGGGCAGGTTTGTTTTATTATTATTATTATTGTTATTATTGGAAGTGTGATTCCTGAGTGATACCAGAAGGAACTGTTGTTCAAGTATGATCTTCTAAGTCCCACTCGGCACTTGGCAAGGGCTTTCCGGTGACTGAGTGGTTGGTGCTGTCCTAGCTGTGGCCTCCCCAGGCAGTGGGGCATGGGGAAGTCACAGCACCCTGCACGTGGGCCTGGTCCAGCTCAGCTGGAGGCCATCCCAGCTTCCCAAGGATGTCCATAGCGGCCAGCCCTTGGCCCACACTGGGCTTGGCAGGGATCTGACAGGTCATGGCAACAGGAGAGAAATAAGCATGCATTCTTCATAGGGCTGACTCTGTGGTTTTAGAGAATCCCTAGACTTCAACACAGGCCTTCCTTTTCCTCATGTCCTTCTTCCTTCCTTCCTTGTCATGTCCTTTTGAAATTAAAACCATAGTGAAAGATGTTAGGAATTTCTTAGTTTTCTTGTTTGTTTTTTAAGATTGATACAGTTCTTATTAAATCTAAGAACTTTTTTATTTAAAAAGTGAATAGGCAGCCAGATGCAGTGGCTCATGCCTGTAATCTCAGTGGCTCGGGAGGCTGAGGCAGGAGGATGGTGAATTCAAAGCCAGCCTTAGCAATTTAGCGAGGTGCTAAGCAGCTTAGTGAGACCCTGTCTCTAAATAAAACATTAAAACGGGGGTATGGCTCAGTGGTTAAGCACTCCTGAGTTCAATCTCTGGTGCCAAAAAAAAAAGTGAATAGGCAATCAATAGAATGCAGAACCATTACACACACACACACACACACACACACATGCGTGCATGTATTTATGGACAGAATGTGCCCTCATGCAATATTGATAATATTGAAATAACTCCTACTAATCAATAAGAAAAAAGTGCATAATACAATTAAAACAGAGTTGAACAGACACTTTACAAATGGCCAAGACACAAACAGTGGTGCCCAACATTAGTATTTATCACAGAAAAGCAAATGCCAGCTTTCAATGAGATGTCATTAGATATGCACCAGAATGGTGAAAATAAAAAAGACTAACAGTAACAAGTGCTGGTGAGAATGTGGGGTCACCAAAATGCTAGTGTGATTTGTTTTATAATGTCCCTACTTGAGGGAAAAAAATTTGGCAACTCTGATTTTGTTGTTGTTATTGAAATTATATGTCTTACAACAGCTCACAGTCTGGGCATTGCTATTGGTGGTGGGGGTGTAAAGGGTGTTGAGGTTGGCAGGGCACTAGTGGTTAGGTGAGTTCACTTTGATCAGGGAGAATTTGAAACAGGAAGTGGCATCTGAGCTGTGCCTTGGAAGGTGACATGAGATGTTCTCACCAGGGGACGGGAGGGCCTTCAGCTTTTCATGCTAGGGACATGGCTAGAGGGAAGGGCCAGGGAGGAGTCAGGCAGGGCTGGGAGCAGAGCCTCTGTCTGTAGCCTGGGAGCAGCGGATGGGTCTGGGCCTGGGCAGGTGGGGTGGAAAGGTGGCACAGTTCCTCAGGTGCTCAGCAATGAGACCTACAGGACTAGGGACTGACTGGGTGTGAGAGCTCATGTGAAGTGGGAAACTCAGTCAGCTCCTCATTTTCTGGCTTGGGGACCTGCAGAGGGACAGGTTGGTACAGTACTAATGCAAAGACAGTAGCACCGATGACTGCTGCTGGTCACTGAGCACTTGCTGGGATTGGGCGCTTGCTGGGATTGGGCGCTCGCGGAGCACCACGCTGATGTGGAGACCTTACAGAGGAAGCAGTGTTCTCTAGGTCTGAATCTGGAGTCCCTCTTACCTGGTCACATTGCTATTCCACCTTCCGGGGCATTGATGGGGACTCAGGGGAAGGGGCTGAGTCTGGGTTTGGCCTTGTGGGTCCCTGTGTGACCTGGTGCTGAGGGAAGTGCAGGGGTGGAAGCTGGAGCTTGGGGTCATCGGGCTGTAGGTGCAGCCTGCAAGGCCTCCTAGAGATCCTGCCGAGGAGAACACTGCACAGAAGAGAAGCCAGAGCTGCCCCACCTTGGTAGCCCTGCCACACCTTCCCAGCTGTGATTTGGGCACATGGTTGTCTGTTTCCCGCAGGTGAGCCTGGAAGGTTGAAAGGGGAGACATGAGGGTCACCTGGGCTCTTTCATTCATTGTTGAGCTTTTGTTTGTGGCAAAACTCAGCCTCTGCTGATCCTGGAAATGCACTGCATAGAGACAGTGGGCTGAACAGCCTCAGTGAGCCTGTCACCAGCTTCAGTTGTGACCATGCCTGGGTTGTCCCTTTCTTTCTTTCTTTAAATTAAAAAAAGAAAAAAATTCTTTTGGAATTGAACCCAGGGATACTTTACCACTGAACTATATCCCCAACTTTTTTTATTCTTTATTTTGAGACAGAGTCTCATTAAGTTGCTGAGGCTGGTCTTGAACTTGGGATCCTCATGCTTCAGCCTCCCAAATCACTGGAATTACTGGCATGCGCTGCCGCACCTGGCTCGGGCTGCCCCTTTCCTAGCTGACCTCCTGGCACCACAGCCCTGTGGGCACTTTCGACTCCAGGGATCACCTCTGTCCATTTCTCCTACCTTCTGCCTCAGCAAGACCAGCTGGAGGCCTGTCCCCTGCCTCTTGCCCATCTGACCTCTCTTGACAGTCCTGAACACCAGCCCCCTTCCTCCTCAGCTGGGAAGATCCTCCTGGTACCTGGGTGGGGTCCCAAGGTCTGGTTTGTGCTCTGGGTTGACACCTGTATACATCTCCACACACTTGCAGAGCCTATCAGCACTCCCATGTGCTATAAGTCAAGGATCTGGGGGCCACATGCTCCATAGGACAAAGTGGCCTTCCCAGCCTAGCATTCAAGGCCATTTATAATTCAGCCCCAGCTGGATCAAGAGAAAACCCTGGCCCCTCGCCCTCTGCTGGAACTCCAAGTTTGCATTTGTCTCCTGGGGTTTTGTTTTGTTTAGTTTATTCTGTTTCCGATGGCCAGACCCAGTGAACCTCTCGTAGGCAGAGCTTTCCTGCCACAGAAGCCTCTGGGCTGAGGGGACTCAAGTGAATGGGATAAACCGTGACCACCATAACCTGGTCACCTGAGGGCCTCTCTCATCTCCTGGTGTCTGCTCTTCTGCTTGTCTATAGGATCCTCCATTCAGATAAAAATTTCTAGAAGTCCATGTGTGGAATCTTCAGGAGGGAGCACTCCTGGTCAGATGGCAGGGGAGACCCAGAACTCTGACCAGTAGGGTCCCACTATGTCAGTCTCCCTCCAGGGGGCATCCTGGGAACAGGTTGAAATCCCTAGGTTGGAGTCCTTACTTCAAGTACACCAAAGACCCTACCCAGGAACAACACCCTCCCTCTGCGTCCCCATGATGCCCATCTTGTGTCATGATTGATTTCAGGGTCAGGGCCAGGAGAGGTGGCTCAGGGGTGGTTGTTGCCCTCAGGCAGGCCCACCTTGGGGTGTGGGGTGGCAGGGGAGCTGCCATGCCAACAGCCTGGCTAATAAAAGACAGAGTGAAGCCCACGCAGAGGGCGAGGTGGAAACTGACAAAGCAGAGAAAGTTCTGTCCCTCTGCCAAGGTCTGTGGCAGGTTCAGGGCCGGAGGGGGGCGGGTGCGGCTGTCCCCCAGGTAGCTGCAGTCATGGGTGCTGGCTGGGCTTTCAGAGCCGTGGAAATGCATCTGGGCATGGTCTGCTGCTCCCTGCCCCTTGGTGGGCCTGCCAGAGAGCAGGAGGTGGCCGTCCATCCCATCGGCCCTGAGTTAGATCTGGTATGCTGTGCACAAATTTGAGGATTTTTTTCTTCTTTCCTATGTGAAGTTTCAGTTTTTCAGTAAACAGTAATTAAAACTAACATACGCAGAGACAACAATGCCACATTTTAATTTATTTATTTCAGCTGACTGCATCAGCCTGCCTCCTCGTGAAAGTCCTTTGTTTTCTTGTGTCATGCACCATGTCGGGAGACACCTCCCAGTGTGGCTGTGTTGCTTCTGTCTCCAGAGAACGTGGGGAATGCAGTATAATGGATGTGAGCTCAGGACTGAGCCCCAGGAGCTTTGTACCTCCAGGGTGGGGGTTGCAGTTCCCAGGCTCCTGTCCTGCTCAAAACCCTCCTCCTCCAAGAAGGTCCTAGCCAGAGGCCTCTTCTAGGAAACCTCCAAGGTGGCTGTTGTCATTGATGGGACTAGCTCAGTGCGTGGCTTTTGGGACTCACCTGTAGGTAAACACTCTGCCCTGCTTTCCCCTGGCATGAGCCCTTCCCCTTTCCTGGCGTGGATTCATTCTTACTTCTCTGAGCACATTTCTGGAAGTTTCTGGGGCTGTGCCATTACTCCCAGTGGCTCTGAAGATTCCAGGAGGACAGGGATACATGCTGACATCTCATCCTTTATGTTCCCTCCCCAGGCCTTGTGAGTCTGAGGGAGTGTGGGGACGGGCTGGGTCTAGGCTCTAAGCCAGTTCCTCTTTTACCAACAGCATGTCCTTGAGTTGGTTACATGAACTCTTGAGATTCTCTTCCAAATCTGTGAAATGGGGATGCTGTGGCAACATGGGGACACGAGATGATGTTTGTGAAGTGTGAGTGTTTGCAGAGCACACAGCAGGCCTCAGGAATTGGGAGTTAGTATAATTACTTTTTAGGGTGTCATTCTGCCCTGGCAGGTACTCTATCCACGTGCATTGTCCCTGGCTGATGTTTGTGATTGCCAGTTTCCTGACTTAAAAATCAGATTCTGTGTGCCCTGCTGCTGTGGAGAACCCAGCACGTCCTTGAACATCTATTTTAGAGCAGTGTGAATGAGATCTTGGTGAGGTGTCGGGATCCTGGGCTGACACGGGTGGGGGTCCTGTGAGCTCAGACCAGAGGCAGCCCGGGGGCCCCCCAGCAGTGTGAGGCAGCTCTTGGCCCAGATGACCCCAAGAGTCCCTCTTGATCTGATACTTCCTGAACTGTGGGCACCTGGTGACAGCACGGATGTGTTGGGCCCCCCTGGTTGGGAGGGTGAGTTGGCACCGGAATTTCATGGAAGCTTTGAGATGGGAGTCCTGCCTCCCTCTGTGCTTGCCTGCACCCCACTTTCAGGCTTTGGGGAGCTGAGCTGCCTGTTCCCACGCACATGTCAAGAAGGGATGCGGAGGGGAACATCCCATCTGCTGCCTGCCCTATCTCAAAGGGAGCAGGTCTCTACAGGATCTGTGGAAATGAGTCCACCAGCTGGGAGGCAGGTGGATGGAGACTGGGCCTCACAGAATGTGCTTGCAAGGATGAAGATGGGTGGCAGGGTCAGGAAGCCTGGTTGTCCTGTCAACAGATTGGCCTGAAATAGCAAGGGGGCAGGTCCCTGTATGGTCCTGTCGTGATCATACCACCGACTCCTTCCAGCATGACTGAAGCTGGACCAGGCTTTTTATAGGAATGAATGGGAGGCTGTGAGGATAGCCTCTTCCCTTTTCTTCAGGACGGACCAGACAGGGTCATTGCTATCCTTGGGTCTCTATTGCTATATAAATATGAAGGCTGAGAAGGAAACCCACAAGCCAGAACCCACGCCCCCAACTGGGCTATGACTCTCTTCATGCCATCCTTTGGACACATGCAGAGAACTTGCTGAGCTCCCGAGGGGCAGGCGGGGGGTCCTGGGGCCATAAATGGAAACACCACAGTTCTCAATCATGTGCAGGTGCACCCCCCGCCCCAGTGCTTTAAATGAATGGATCACTGAACCCTCACCACTGTAAGAGGTAGAAGTTTACTGTCCTTGTATGAGGGAGGAAACTGAGGCACAGAGAGGCTGGTGTCTGCCCAAGGGCTTCAGCTGGCAGGACGGGGACTTGAACTGAAGCATCTGACTCCAGAGCCAGACCCTTGACCATTATGAGACAGAGATAGCTCCCCCCTGTGCTGGATCCCTAGGAGGACACCACCCCCCAGCCCTCCCTCAGCAGAGGCTTCCAGGAGGAAGCCACTTGCACAGGACCTGGCCAGGCCAAGGGGGTGGGACATGCCGTCACGGCAGAGGCCTCCTGCCATCTCAGGGTTGGGAGTTAGGTGAGGGGCCCAGGGCCTGGTGGGGGCTCTGCTGGAGCCAGGAGACCCCGCATGCTGTGGGCAACTCCCTGCCTCTCTCTCAACTCCGGTTTCATCACCAGTGGAGGCTTCTAGGCTCCTGTCTGCCTGGGAATCCGGCCTCCAGACCTGAAGCCATGCCGTGCATCAGTGTGGTCATTATTTGGTTGCATTTCGACTTTTCTTTAGTTTCATTGTAAAGCCTGGTTTGAAAAATGCTCTCCTGACCTGGCAGAGAAAAAGACATGCATTCTCTAACCACACTCCAGGTTCAGAGAACAGGAAGGAATGCATTTCTTCCCCATTTTGTGGATTAGGAAACTGAGGCCCAGGGAAGCAGCAAGACTCGTCCTGGGCAGATTTTACCTTCTGCCTTTTAAATAAGCTGTGGTTCATATGCATGGCCAAGCACTTATCTGTTAGCCATTTTTAAGTGTGCCGCTCAGTGGTGGTATCACTTTACTGTGCAATGGTCACCTCTGTCCCCCCCCTGAACTTTTTCACCTTCCCACACTGAAACTCTGCATCCATTAACTAGTTCCCAGCACCTCCTCCAGCCCCTGGTGGCCACCTCTGGGTTCTGTCCCTGTGAATTGGACGCATCTGGTGCTTCAGGTGAGACACCTTGGTCTTTTCCCCTCTGCCTTGTTTCACTTCTTGCTTGTTCCCGTTTCTTTTTTTAATTGTGAGGAAAAAAAACATGTTGGAATAGTTTTCAAGGCTCAGGAAGAATTTGTAAGCCTAAAAAGAAAACAAAGTAACAATTTCACAGCAAGGCTGCTACTCAGGGGATTTTTTTCCCCCTTGAAAATGAATAAACTCTGAAGAGCCTCCTCTCGGGATTGCAGAATTCATGAAAGTGAAATGTCCTTGGCCCTCAGACCTGGCGAAGGGCCCGGGAAGCTGTGACAAGTGTTTATGGGCGGAGTCCCAGGAAGAGGCAGAGTGGGGGTGCCGTGCAGCCCTGCTTCCCTGGGTGTCTGGACAGGTACCCACTCCGGGGCCTGGAACCTAGACCCAGCTTTGGGAGGGGAGTTCTTGCAGGTCTTCCTCTAGAGACACAGACTACCATATGTAGGAAATTTCCCAAATCCTTGGAGTTCAGGCAGCCCCAGAGACAATCCTGGATGAGGATCCTGAGGCTCAGAGATGGCAGGTGCCCACCCCAAGGTCACCCAGCAAACAGCCAACACATGAGTCCCTGGTGGCAAGGCAACCTCAGCTTTAGCTCCAGGTATGAAATTGCGTGGCCATCCATTGTCTTTCCAATCCCACCTGATCTCCTGTCTGTCATGCAGGGAGGGAGACTCATTAGACCTTGGTTTTCAAGAAGCTCAGGAATGTCACCATCCACCCAGGGGTCACCAGCCAGGAGTTGCCAGAGGTAAGGTAGGGGCTGGGACCTGACTCCTGGCCCAGGCAGAAGCGGGGTTCCCGTGCTCTCCCTGCAGAGTTCACGGGCGCCCCATGCTGCCAGCGGCCGGTGGCCCTGCCAGCCTGCCTGGCTGTGGCCTTCTTGAGCACCGTCACTGTGAGTGCACATTCTACTCACCTCTGCAATTTGACATTTACTAAAATTTTTCCTTATTTATTCTGCCCTACTGGAATGGCAGTTCTCCAAGGGCAGGGATTTTGTTCCCTGTGATGTCCCTGACAGTGCAATGACTGACAGAAAGTAAGCTCTCAACAAATTCTGCCAGAGTGAGTGGGTGGGTGAGTGGGTGACTGAGTGCCCTTCTCGCAGTGGATGAGGGTGCCCTTCTCGCAGTGGCCACCCTCATCCACCCCTCCATCTGCTGTCTTCCTCTTATGCATCCAGACTCAGTGTCAGCACCAAGGCCCCTCCTGCAGGAAGCCCTCTCTGATTCCTGAACCCACAGCCTCCTCTGGCCCCATTCTCTGCCCCTTTCATGGAACACTTTCCCACCATCCATGTCTCCATGCTTGTGTGTCCCAAAGTCACCTGTTGAAATTCTGATGCCCATGGCGATGGCCTTAGGAAATAGGGCCTAGATCAAAGATGGAGCCCTCATGGATGGGTTAGTGTCCTTATAAAAGAGACCCAAGGGAGCATGTTCTAACCTCCTGCCGTGTGAGGGTGTGTGAGAAGTTTCCAACTATGATCTCAGCAATGGATGCTGACCAGAGAAGGAGCCGTCTATAAACCCAGAAATGAGTGCCCACCAACAAGTCCAACTTGACCTCTGACTCCCTAGTCCCCAGAACTGCAGGAGATAGATCTTCACTGTTTATAAGCCACTTGGTAGAGCATCCTGAGGGGACCAAGGCCATTCTGTGCTGTGGTCTCTCGTTGGCCCCCTCCCGTCCCCTCTGGCTGTGAGGACAGGCTTTGATTTGGCTCCTCCTGCCTGCCCACTGCTTGGCAGAGCTTATATCAGAAGAGGGCCTCAGTAAATGCCTAATTTGGGAAACTGAGTAAACATGGCACCGTGGCTGACCAAAGGCCCAGGCCCCAACCCCCATGACCGCTTGGTGGCCTGCGGTTAGGCCTTCCGGGTGTCGGCTTCCCATCACTTCAGTGAGAATCCAGGGCAGGCTACCAAGGGAGTAAAGAGAAGTGAGTTGAACCCACAGTCATGGAGGCCCAAAGGCCAAGGTCAGGCAGGAAGGGGGACCATGGTTGGGCCTCTGGTGAGGGTGGCAGGTGGCAGCACACCGAGGCGAATGACCAGAGGGGCCAATGGTCACATCTCAGTCCTCTGCTGGGACCTCCCAGGAGTCCCAGGAACACTCCCTCTAAGGTGTGTCCCCATGGCCAAGGACCTCTGGGAGGTTCCGCAGCACCTCACACATCAGCACCCGCACCAAGTCTTTAACGTATGCATCGCTGGGGACATAAACATCTATCCCTGCCCAAACCACAGTACCTTCCCAGTATCACTTACCTGTGTTCCAAAGGGAAACTGAGGCATGAGCCCCCTGCCAGGCTGGGGTGGCTGCACCTCCCCTGGTCCTCCTGGGGCTGCATCCTGCACAGGGCTTCCCAGGCCAGGCCTCAGTCCTGGATGTAGTGGTCCCAGCCTGCTGCCTCAGGGCCCACTGCAGCCTCCCCTCGCCGTGTTCAAAGGAACCCCACGGGCGCCTCTCCTGTCCTCCCAGCATGGCTGGCACCTGTTAGCTGATCTGTGGTTTAGCTTGCTTCACACTGAAGCCTCTCTGCCCTCTTTCCTAGGCCAGGGAACCTCACACTCTTCACAGGCAGGCCAGACCCAGGCATGGCAGTCTGGGTGGGCACAGCTGAGATGGACTCAGGGACCACTTAGCAGGACCTCGGCCACTGAATGGGCCAGAGTCCTGGGACATTAGGACTCCGACTTAGGGATCTGGAGTCTGGAACAGGATGTTAACAGTACTCTCAAATTCCACTGTACCTTTCAAGTGAGAGCAGTATCATGCCTGTGGGATCAGGGGCAATCGGGTGGGAGTTAGGAATGTCGCCTCTTAGAGGGACCTCGGGAACCAGGTACCTGCAGCAGCTCATGCTGCAGGATTTGTGGCAGGTCCTGGAAATTGGCAGTTCCCTTGAGTAGAGTCCTCTGGTCACAGAGATGTGTGACAGGGGCCCAGCCCTCATCCATCAGCCTGGGAGTGGCCATCGTGTCCCCAGCTGGAGGACAAGGGAAGCACATAATTGGTTGCAGCTGAGCTGCCGCTGAGGCAGGGAGGCAGCTGCCTGAGGCGCAGGAGGAGCCGCTGCCCAGGGGCATGATGGTCCACGCTGTAGTCACCCATCATCTCTGTGCCCAGTGAACATTTGTGTTTATACCTTGGGCCTATGGGTGATCCACAGGGACAGCTCTAGCTTGTGTCCCAGGAAAGACTGTTGGATTTGGGGATGTGACTTCCCAGGGGAAGTTGGCAGAGTGGGTGGCCAGCCTCACCTGCCTTGCACCATGTGCTGGGCTTGGTGGTGTCCCCGGGGCCCAGTGTCCCCTCCTGGCAGCTCTACTGCAGCCACCAGGACTCTCGGGGTCCCTGGAAGAAGCTGAGACACCCCTCTCCCTCCAAGGCCTCCATGCCTCTGCTCCTCACACTGCCCTTCCTGGGCACTGGACCTCCGTGGACCACGGTGCTGTTCACACCCATCTCTTCCCCTGCCTCTCCTCCCCCTTGATGCCTTTCAAGTGGCTGCTCAGGTCCCCACATCAGCTCTGGTGATGTCACTGTTAGGTTGAAGTGCATTTAATAATCTACAGGCTGGGCACGATGGCATGGGCCTGTAATTCCAGTAGCTCAAAAGGTTGAGGCAACAGGGTCTCAAGTTCAAAGCCAGCCTCAGCAACAGTGAGATGCTAAGCAACTCAGTGAGACCCTGTCTCTAAATAAAATACAAAATAGGGCTGGGGATGTGGCTCAGGGGTTAAGCACCACCACTCCCCGGGTTCAATCCCAGTACCCAAAAAACAAACCGAAGTTTAATGAGCATGGAACTTTTTCTGTTGGAGATGATGAAGTTCTGTAAATAGGTAGTGGTGCCATCTATTAAGTGGTGCACTTAATGCCACCAAATTGTACACCTGAAAATGATTAGAATGGTAATACAAATCCCCCCAGGGCTTAGAATAAGGTGCATCCCCTTGTTCTGGCATGCCTGCCCCCAGGCTCATCTCCCCTTCTCCCAGGTTCCCAGGTAGTGGCCAATGCAGAGGACCACTCTCTGTCCCTAAGACTTACCTTTACTTTTCCTGTCTCTCTGCCTTTCTTCTGGATTCTCAGGATTACAGTCTAATTCCTTTACTTGGTGAAATCAATCCTGTAGTACCTTCCTGCAAGATTCCCAGCATCCTCTATGGCATTTCACTCTTCCCCCAGTCAGCTCTAAAGACAGTTCTCCCTGAAAGCATATGGTTTGAAGTGTCTTGGTTGGGGCATGAGTACAGGCGTTGTGACTTACAAGTCATGTGACCTTGACTTTTAAGTTAAGCTCCCTGAACCTCAATTTCCTTCTCTGTTCCATGAGGGTTAATAACTGTATCGACCTCCTAGGGTCATTGCAAATACTGAATAAGATACATTGTGAATAAGACATGAGATAATGCATGGAAAAAATTGAGCTGAGCACTGGGCACATGGGTCAGTGCTGAATAAGTGTTAGCTGGATGTGTCTAAATTGACTTGGAATCTGGCCTTGAGCACAGACAAAACCCCAGGCTGTTAGGGCTGGAAGGGGTCTGAAAGATCAGCTGTGGATGGCAGCAGGGGTTTCCTGCCACCTCCTTCTCCTCTCCTGTGGGCCACGTCCTAAGTTGCACCCTGTGTCCTGTGTACTTGGGTGGGGCCCATGTGTCTCACAGAGAGCATGGTCAGTGAGGTCCACGAGTGCTGGTCGAGCCCCTCCACACCATTCCTTTTCTTCTTTCTTGGCAACTGGCAGCATTCAAGATGGCAGCCCTGCATCAGCTGGGACCCTCCATGTCTGTGATATGTCGAGCCTCCTTGCTGAAGGAGAAATCAATGTCCTAGGGTGATCCACTGAGATTTGGGGGTTGTCATTGCCACAGCACAGACAACTCCTCTTGACTGACTCGACCTTCTTGTTAATTGAGGGCAGATGAAGAGGGGATACAGAGGGAGGTGGGGCAGGTCTGGGTCCACATCCTATGTCTGATACAGCTGGGTTTACTCCATCTTTGATCTCTTTCCCATCTCTGAGTTTCCGTGAAGGTGGCTACTGAGATTGACCCATTTGAACGGATCCTGTGAAGATCATGGCCTGTCAAACCTGTGCCTCAGAGTCCCTCAGTAAGGAGCTTCCCTCTGGACACACATCCTCCCAGCGGCACTAGGTCTGGTTGCTCACCAAACCACCCATCAGCCCCTCACTGCTGGACCATTGCGCCACCTCCCCACTGGCCTCCTCCTTCCCCTCCTCCTTTCTGGCTTCCAGAGGCACCTAGGTGAACAGGCCTGGTTCCCTCTCTCCATTCCCCTGCTGAAGGTCCTGTGGTGACCTGTTGCTGCCCAAAGGAAAGGACCACAGATGCCTGGAATTCAAGGCTCCTGGGTGCTGGCCCGAGCCTGTCCAAGCCCATCTCTGCTTTCTCCTGCCACCAAAGGGGAGACTGCATTTTTCCTTCTGGCCTGCAGCCTCCCACCCCTGAGCCTTTACTCATGCAGGTAACTCAGCCTGGTGTGCCCTCCTGCCACCTCCTTCCTGCACGCATCTTTGAAGGCATGGCTCAGATGCTACCTCCCCCAAGAAGTCTTGGAGGAATATCCAGCGTGACAGAATGTTCCTTCCTTTTGCATGACTTGCATCTCTGCCACACTTTCCACTTTTATCCTGCTTTGTGTTAAAGCTTTCATTTGAATCTTCTCTCCCCATGGTGGCTGAGCCTGGGTAACCTTTCCTGTGTCCCCAGCACCTGCTACAGGCTCTGGCTCTTCATCCCTCGGTGAGCACTGAAGCAAGGAGTGCCTGTTCTGGAGCTCCTGATCCCAACTACCATTCATTCGATGATCTCTGTGTGACTCACCCTCTAGATTATGAGTCCCCTGAGGGCAGGGACCATGGCTTACCCATTTCAGATCCCTTGTACCTAGCCAGGCCACCAGCCAGTATTGAATCAATTCACCCCTGGAAAGCAGAGGGGGAAAGGAGTGGGGATGGCTTGGGGACACACAGCAGGACAGGAGTTCTGTCCCTCATCAACAGGTGACCCAGGCGCCCATCCCTGGGGGAGCGTTGACAACGTGTGATATTTGCACAAACCTACAGAAAAGAGCACCCCTCCCCCCCAGCAGGCAGCACGCAAATTTGCATTTGTGACCCTGACTTTTGAAAATGTCACACCTGCATATGCAGCAAGATTTATTGACAGCTAATTAGGAAACACAGTTTGTATCTATCAGTCTTTGAAAAACATTTTGTAAATCAGGTAATTGGCTTTAACCGTGCAGAGGAGAGAGGTGTGCCACAGCTCCATCGGTCTCAAATAACTCTGTCTGCGGCTGGCCAAGAACTCGGAGTGACAGCTCCAGGGAGAACTCAGAAGTGCCAGTTTTTCTCAGTGTTCGGGACGGACAGCCTGGCTCTCAGGAGACTTCTAGAAGCAGATGGTCCGTCCATCACCCCGGGGAAGGGGTGTGAAAAACTCAAGCTGGCTGGAGTTAATAGGCTCTTTGGGACACGGCTCTGGAGGCGACTACTTTTATTTCAGGCTGGACCCATCCGTGGGGACCGTACCTGCCAGGCAGCAGCAGTGCCAGCCGGCCTGCATGCAGTCACCACCCGCTGGGGCCTGGCCCTTTGCTGGGCACAGAGAGAAGGAGGAGGGGTGGGGCAGGGAGGCCTGGAAGGAGGGGCGCTCCTGGGGAGCACGGGGCTGTGACTGCTTCCCAGGCAGACTCCCAGGGCTCAGTGAGTGCAATGGTCCAGCTTATACTGGCCAGAAATGGGCAGGCCTTCCTACCTCCACGCTCGGCTGATGGCTGGGGTCCTGGAGGTGCTCAGCTTGTGACGTTGTCCCAGCGATGATTTCTGTCCTGGTACAGTTGTGTTCTTCCCTGATGGTCACAGGAATTTGAGGTCTGGGCCTCCCAGGTCTCTGGATTCTTTCTCACTCTGTGAGTGGGAAACGAGCACAGAATGCCACAGCTCACCTGGGCACATGTGTGTCACTCTGTCACCTTCCATCACCCAAACTGGTGGTCACACCTAATACGCAGGGGAGGCTGGGGGCGCACAGACTCTGTGTGCCCAGGAAGAATGGATCGTGAGTGTCATGCAGGGTGGACTCTGGACCTGGCCTCCTGGGCTTGACTCCTATCTCTGCCCCTTACTGTCTGTGTACAACTTTACAGGCCGCGGGAAAAGGAAAAATTAGCCAAATTATATTGTTATATTATATGCCCATACGATATGCAACAATAAATCCCACCATTATGTCCATCTGAAATGCACCAATAAAGAATATGGAAAAAGGAAAAAAATTCAGGCAAATGACTTACCTCTCTGACCCTCAGATTCTTCATCTATTAAAATATGGATAGTAATAGGTCACAGTTCATAGGGTCGTTGTGAAGCTTAGGTGAGTTAAAATATATAAAGCAATGAGATTATCCCAGCACAAACTAATGCTATATAAAGACTCACTGCTATTATTTTTGCCATTCTGATTTCCAAATTGAGCACATCAGTTAATGATTCTTGAGGACCAATTCTGTTCAGGGAATGCTTAGATGTTATATGGACTCACTGTTTCTTGGACAGCTTCTGGTACTTGGTAGATGATCATAAAGGGTTTGATTGAATTAATTGTAGTGGCAAAACAATATCGTGTGTTTAATCTAGTTGTCCATAGCACTGGCTAATTTTTAAATCATTTAGCAATAATAAATATGAAGTTCTGTTCTTGGGTTCAGAAAGTCAACCACAGAACGGGAAGAAGCAGATCTAAGTGGTGGAGAGAGCATCCTGAGTGTGGCCTGCCTTCCAGTTTAAAAGTGGCTCTTTATTAGAGTCCTATGTGTGTTTTTGAATTCAAGTAAAACAAAAAGTACTAAGAAGAGAGGCCAAAAAAAAGAAAAAAAAGCAGTCAAAAATATTACTGCTTTAACATGAGCTGACTGTCTTTCTATGCATGTTATAAGTGAGAGATGCAAAGAAATGCTTTTATAATGTGAGGTCATCATTAATCCTTTTTAAATCTGATGTTAAAAAGTATCTGCATCTAACAGAAGAAAATAAGGAAAGGGGATGCAGAAGGAATTGTTCAATGTTAAACAGTTTTGCCTTCACTACAGAACGTAGTTGTTTCTAAAATCTCTCTCTCAGGGTAACAAAAGATCACGGAAAGCAGTGAGGTTAGAATCCTGGCTTTTAAACTCCGGTGTTCAATTTTAGATGGTATCGATTACAGCTCTTCCATGACAGAAGAGGAAATTAGCCTCTTCCAATCCCCTATCCCTCCTCTGTATCCTGGAGTTGATGTTCCCTTATTATCTCCACGTTAAGTGGAACTGGCTTTCGCTATCATTCTTACTCACCGCAAGCCATTCCATTCCTGAGATCTATGTTTTGATTCATCTTTTGGTTGACCAGATTTTGTCAATTAGCTTCTCTCTCCCTCCACCACCATGAAATACTCATAGGTGTTTGGTGACCAAGACATGCACACTGAGTTTACAGTTTCTACTGACAGTCTGCATTGTATGATGTAGATGCTGAACAGAAGAACTGCAGTCTGAGGCTGCATCAGCAGAGGTCAATACCCAGACTGTGGGAGGTGATCATTTCATTCAGTTCAGTATCATTCAGAGTACTTTTAGCAAATCAATAAGGAAGCAACAAACAACCCAATAGAAAAATGGGCAGTCACCAGTCCAAAAGAGAAGGCATGAACAACTTATAAACATATGAAAAGATGGCTTACCCTCTTTAGTAATTGAAACAAAATATCAAATACCCACAAGACTGGCAAAAATTAAAGTTGGCAAGGATGGGGAGCCACGAGATCTCTCAAACACTGCTGATGGGAGTGTAGGAGGATCACTTTGAGAAAATGTGGCAAACCGTATGATTCAACAATTCCGCTTCCAGGTTCACCCCCTAGAGAACCTCTGCCTGTGTTTGCCAGGTGTGTACAGAAACGGAACCCTGGAAGCAACCCAGGTGTCCATCCCAGGGAACACACGAACGAACGGTGGTGCGCCCCGGTGGCATGCTGCTGCACCACGGAGGTGAAGGGACGACAGCTGTGCTCAGCCACAGACTCTGTCACACGTGAACCAGAGACAGGGCGGGGGTCAGTGGACACACAGCATGACTTCACTTACCTGTTGGAAACAGGTAAAATGAAACGGCAGTGTTTAGAAAACCTACACGTTTAAAACTATAAAGAAAAGCAAGGATGGCTGAATGCAGAGATCAGACTGAGCCCCGTGGGTGAGAGCAGGGCATGTGCTGGTGGCCCCCGGGGGCTTCAACCTGAGCCGGTGCTGGTTGTATCGTAGTGTCTGTTGCTATTTTTCATATCACATATAAGGTATGTGCATGGGGTGAGTTCTTTTCCCCGAATGAGCTATTTCATCATAATGAATTCTTACAAGAGTATTGTTTGTTTTTTGAGATGGGGTCTCACTGTGTTGCCCAGGCTGGTCTGGAACTCCAGGGCTCAGGGGATCCTCCCTCCTCATCCTCCCCAGCTAGGACTACAGGCATGCACCACTGTGCCCAGTTCTGAATGCTTATTTAAACTAAAATGGCATTCTTGAAGTTACAGTGCCTAGAATTGATGTGATTGTGAGCAAGTTATTTAACTTAGCCTCCTTATTAATAACATGGAAATAATAATAGTACTGACCTTTCCATAATGTGAGTACTTAGCACTGTACCTAAAACACAGTGAGGGCATGGTATGTGTTAACTCATTTTATTTTCTGTGCAGAGCAGTTGGAAGTATTTGGGAGACCATGCTAGGTGCTACATCCCAAAACATCAGTACCCCAGAGCCTTCCCAGGGAATCCCAGGAGGAGCAGGCTGTGATACTCTCTGACCTGGGATGGTGAGAAGAGCAGAAGGCGTGCAGCCTGAGGACATCTTGTGGAGTCACTCTGGCTGTTTGGGTATCTGAAGGTCTCTCATGGGGTGGAGGACTGTCCTTGTTCAATGAGGTCATAGAGCAAGGGTTGGCAAACTAGGGTGCAGGGGCCAAATCCTCTGCTGCCTGCTTTCTCAATAAAGTTTTATTGGAATGCGGCCCTGCTCACTCAGTTACCTACTGTCCATGACTGCTTGCATGTACCAGCAGCAGAGACCAGAGGGCCCAGGAAGCCTGAGGTATTTACTGTCTGTTCTTTATGAGAGATGCTTGCTCAGCCCTGCCCTAACACGAGAACTTGGAACTGGAAATGCAAAAGAAAGGGAGTTCCCCGCCAACATAAGGAAGGATTTTCTAAGAATCAGAGCTGGCCAAGGACAGATCCTTCTGCTGGTGAGGGACTGAGGTTCAGGAGAGGGGTGGGAGTAGAGGCCCAGGCTCCTCGGTGAGGGAGTCAGGAGACAGATGGACACCTTAACTTTCAAATTCTCCTTCCATTCTGAAATTCTGGAGTGAGTGATCTTCAGTTTCAAATGGGTTGTTATGAACTCTGGCATTTTCTTGGCATTTTTACATGTTAACTCTCAGCAATATTTTCTTTGAAATTTCTCAGTCCAAAAAAAATTATTTTAATTCTTTAAAAATGAGATTTAAATGAAAATGGATTTCATTCTGGAGTCTCACTTTTTTCATTAAAAAAAATTGATTTTCATGGCCGTTGGATCTGTTCCCATTTGTAAGTGCTGAATTTTAAGAGCCTATATGTGCTGGCAATGATTTGTCCACCATGGGTCCTTGTAGGAGAGGAGAAGCCATCGGCAATGCAATAGTGGGATCTGGAGGGAGCGACTGTGAGCTGCCCTGGATATGGAGTCAAAGAAGCAGGAGGGGCAGAGGAGGAGAGCGGGAGGTGACAGTTGCTGAGCTCCTGTGGGCCAGAGCCAGGCTCCAGGGGGCAGGACTGCAGATGGGAGGCTGTGGTTGGTCCCAACTGAGCTATTTTGTGAGAATCGAATGAGTGACGGAACCTTGTCCCCTCTGTACTGTTCAGGAGGTGACCATGCCAACCAGGCCGCACACCCTCTGCAGGGGTGTGGGGAAGTTTCTAAGGGGGACTTTGGGAGGGGGAGAGTAGAAGACTGTGATGAAGTCCACCTTTCTTCCAGGATGAAGGGCCCCTTCTAGGGTCTCTGAGAGCAAGTCTCCAAAGCACCATGGCTGAAGGGCAGCTGGCCATCAACAGCTCCCCAGAATGATTGTTCTGCCCAGTGAGCGGCTCTCTGAAAATAGTCAGGTGCCTTCAGCATTTCCCTGGCTTCCACAGGGGCAGGTCCACCAGAAGGGACCATCATAAACAGCCTTTAGGGGCACATCTCCAGGCAGTCTTTAGGAAGGAGGGAGATGCAAACACACTTGATATTGCCTCTCATCTGAACAGGAAGGATGGAGGCTATGAGGTGCGCCTGCTGGAGTGTCTGCGAGGCATCCCCCAGGACACCAACCCCTGGAGAAATTCCCCAGTGTCTTGGTGAACTGATCATCAGGCAAACTGATGTGCTGTGAACTCGCTGTCAGTGGGTAGCTGTTATGTCTGTGCCCAACCACCTTGTCCCAGAGACACTCACTGCCCTTCCGGAGGCTAGAGACCAAAGTCAGACTTGACAAGGACCTCTGGGGTCATTCCTTCACAGGTTTCAAGCATTATTTGCTACTAGCAAAGAAACCTTCTTTTCAGATTCAGAATTACTTGCACCCTGATGCTGTGTCTGAAACAGATCCCAGGCAGGGCTGGCTAACCCTGAGGGAAGGAGCCCCCTGCCACTGGCCCCAGGCCCCTGCTGGGCTGAATTTGAAAACCTCCAGGTTGACCCAGCTCCAAAGACTCAGCTAGAAAGTCCATCTATTTGGGACAATAACCAGGTCAGGTGAGAAGATACAGTGTCAGGAACGAGGGTGAGGGAGGACAGCCCTGAAGTGGGACAGGTCTGTCCGTGTGGCTAGCAGCCTGTTAGTCAGTGGGGAGGGTGAGTGCAATAGGTTGTCTGGGCTTCCCGCACTATTCTGGGGGAAATGGCCCTTTCTAGAATGCTTCTCTTTGCCCACTGAGTTTCCAGATGATTAGGAAACTCTAAACTGGGAATCCAGAGAGTCATTTCCTAATCCTGGCAAGAGAGCAGACAGACCCTTTCTCTCCCTCTGGGGCTCACTCTGTATCTGAAAGTGAGGGCATGGGCTAGATTAGCACCGCCCAGAGGTGCAGATTTGCACACCAAGGAAGGGGAGCCCTGCAATAGAAATTTAGCTAAGTAGGGCGCAAAACGTAACTTTACTATGTTAGCACATTAAGAACAAAACCCTCCCACCATCTATCACTGGATAACAAAAACTCTTCCACACCATATCAACTACAAAGGCCTTATCTAGAAATTAAGGATAATTCTTTGCATGGAATAAATTTAAATGTAAAGAAATATCACTACTTTGTTCTTACTTTTCCCCTTTTACCTAAGGACATTGGTATTCTATTGCTGCTGTCTCTGACTATAATAAACTTAGTGGGTCAGCCACACTATTTATTATCTCACAGTTCTCTGCCAGAAGGTTCTTGGGTACTCTGCTTAGGGCTTCATGAGGCCAAATTCAAGGTGTCAGCTGGGCTGGGTGCTTACCTGGGGGCCCAGCTGGGAAAGATTTGCTTCTGTGCTCATTCAGCGTACTGGCAGAGCTCAGTTCCTCGAGGTGTAGGTCTGAGGTCTCTGTTTCCTTGGCACCTCTTCAGCTTCAAACCACCAGTGTCACATCAAACCCACGCTGTGCTTTGAATCTCTGATTTCCCCTCTGCTACCAGCCAAAGAGCTCGGATTTTAAGGGTTTGTGCGACTGTGTTGGGCCCACCTGGATGATAATTTAAGGCCAGCAGATTAATAGCCGTCATCGCACTTGCAAAATCCCTTTTTCCGTAAAATGTAGCATTCATGGGCATCACACCAAGGAGCAAGGGTCACGGGGGCTGAACCTGCCTACCATAGGTAGTCTGGTGAACACCGGAAGCTTCTTCCAGTTCCAGTACTGGTTGTCGAATATCTTCAGATTTGTGAGTTGACGTAGCCCAGTGTGTGTGTGCGAGAAGCCCGGACACCATCGCTAACACAGAACCTTGGACCGACTGAGTATCTAGGACATGTTTGCTGAGCAAACACGTCTTAATGAGTTCAATGTTCTTAATATGATTTCAATGCAACTTTGATTATAAATCTTGTAGTACTGTCCTCAGGATTGTCATTAGATTAGAAAACAAGCCAAAAATCATTACCGAAAGGTATTAAAGCTAGAAACGATTCGGTAAATCATGGTAGGAACAATTAAAACATGAACTGCCGCATGGTGTCTGTCCTGCAGTGGAAACGGCCTTCCCTCTCTCCATTGCTTCCTTCCCTTTTTTTTTTCTTTTATCTTCCTCTTTCTTTCTTAGCAAAATAAAAATAATAAACAATTTTTAAATTAGAGAAAATCTTAAAAGTTGAATTTTCCCTCAGTTACCTACAGGATGCAATTCCAACTCCCCAACCTGTGTCCAGAGCCCTGCCTACACTTTCCACAGCCACCTGCCCACTGCCACCCACTGCTGAGGGGAAGAGGGCCATTTGTGTCCTGTCTCACTTTTCCACCTCCTTGCCTCTGCTCCAGTGCCACCCCTCTGCCCATGACTCCCTTCCCAGAGTTCTCCCTGGCTGGTCTTTGTGGTGACCCACAGCCTGGATCTGCCTCTGTATGCTGCCCATCACATGATATGGCCACTCGTGTCCTGTCTCAGGGTCCAGCTCCCAGCAGACAGGGAGCTGTCCAGGGCCAGGAACGGTGGTGGAACAGTGGTGCTGGTGAGCACCCCCCCGGGGCAGCCTGGGAGCTTCACGCTGCTGAGGGTTACATTCTAGTTAAGGAAATCAATCAATGTGCAGGCCAACAAAGATGGACAAGATGACCACAGATCATTTTAGGAACTAAGTTAGGGCATTACATAGGGCCAAGGTTGGAGAGTGACTCTGTGGGTGCCCTGCTGGATAGGGAGGCCTAAGTGACCAGAAGCAAGGGCACAGTGTTCCTGCCAAAGCAAGCAGAAAGCACAATGGCCCAGAGGCAGGAGGGAAACGGTCGTTGATTTCAAGTCATAAAAAGGAGGCAGGTGAGGCCTTACTTGCTGAGTGAGGAGAGTGGAGAGAAATCGTGCCAGCGTGGGAGACAGGGGCTGGACTCTGTGACGTCTCAGGACAGGAGTGTTAAGAAAATCATCCCAAGCTCATAAATAATGCGAAGATGTGACTGTGTGACCATTTAGCCTGCTACTTGGAGCGTGTTCTTACTAAGGCTCATCCGATGGAGGCATGGGACTCCGCCCACGGCTAAGGCCCAGGTATCTACAATTCTGTACAACCTATAGGATGTGCTAGTTGGCAGTGATTTTCTTCTCTGTCCCCAATGATTAGAGTTTTATTTCCCTGTACGATGTTAATTGATTTTGTACCTGATTTAGCAATCTCGTTCCTTATTTTTTTTTTTACTGTGAAAATCCTTTTTCTCTTATTCTCTTTTGAATCTACTTCATTATCTTACAGACCCCTTATTAATGAGTAAAATAAAGCGTTAGCATGAGTACACTCTGGATTTTCACAAGAATTTTGTTTGTTTGTTTTTTGGAGGGATTTTTGTACCAGTGATTGAACTCAGGGTCACTCAACCACTGAGCCACATCCTCAACCCCTTTATTTTCTCTTTTGAGATAGGGTCTCACTAAGTTACCGAGGTTGGCTTCGAACCTGTGATCCTCCTGCCTCAGCCTCCCAAGTCACTGGGATTATAGGCGTGCCACAGTGCCTGGCAAGAATTGTTTTTAACCTTTCAAGAATACATTCTGATAGGAATTTGCAGGTCTTTTCTTTCCTTCTCTTCTACTTGCTGTTCTGGAGGTCAGACTGGGATTTTGCACATGCTGGGCAGGCACTCTACCCCTGGATTGGACCCCCCACCTTGGAATTTGAGTTTTAAGTGCACAGAAAGCAGGAGAGTGAGGAGAACTAAGTTATGTTTGGTGAAGCACCTGCAGACTATAGGATGGTGGATGGGTTTCCTGGGCGCAAGGGAAAGCAAGATGTCCAGTAAGGAGCCAGTGCCCTGCCCAGGGGAGGGCTGACCACACAGCTGGGATGAGGTGGGTGGAGGTGGGAATGTGAGAAGTGAGCCATGACTGGCTCCTGATGCCTGCGGACATCCATAGTCTCTCTGTTTCCATGTTGGACATCTGTGTTCTGCTCCGTGGCCAGCTGTCCCCTCTAACGCATGTGTTCCTCAGTGGAGTTTGGTCCAGTCTTCGCGTTTCCACAGCACCCAGCCCTGGAGCTGAGCACAGAGCCACTTGGCAAGTGTTTGCCACGTGGATTTTCCCCTTCAGATGCGCCATCATCTTTTCTCATTTATCATTTTTAAATTTTATTTATTTATTAACTTTTTGTTCTAATTAGTTGTACATGACAGTAGAATGCATTTATGCATTTTGATAGATCATACATAAATGGAGTGTGATCTCATATTTTTCTGATTGTACATATTGTGGGATCACATGGGTCATGCAGTCATATATGTACTTGAGGTAATAGTGTCTGTTTCACTCCACCATCATCCCCTCCCCTTTGCCCCCTCCCCTCTACCTAGTTTTTCTAACTATTGTGGCAAAATACCCATTGTGTAGAACTCACCACCTTATCCACCTTTAAGCACAGAGCTCAGGGGCGGTAAGTGCATTCACACCATCGCGCAACATGGCCTCCCTGTGTCTCCAGAATGCCACCATCATTCCAAACGGAAACCCCAAGTCTATCAAACACCGACTCCCCAAGGCCCTCCTCCCCCAGTCCAGGAAGCTCCATTCTGCCTCTGAATTTGACACCTGTGGGTACCTCAGATGAGATGATTCTCCAACACGTGCCCTCTGGTGTGGCGTATCTCAGGCAGCAGGGTCTCCCGGGTGCATCCTGCTTGGTGTGGGTTAGGATGTCCTTCCTTCCTGGTGAATGACACCCGTCGTGTGTGCAGACCCGGATTCGTTCACCCCTCCTTCTGTAGATGGACATTTGTGGTGTTTCCACCTTTTGGCTGTTGTGAGTGATGCTGCTGTGAACAGGGTGTGCAAATATCTCCTGGGCGCCTGCTTTTGGTTCTTTCCACTAGAAAGAGAGGTGGAATTGCCAGACCACGTGGTCTTTCTGTGTTGACTTTCTGAGGGATGGCATGCTGATTTTTTTTCAGTGGAATTCTCTTCAGTTTCCACTAACGCTGCCCAAGGGTTCCAGATTCTCCACATCCTCGTCAATACTTACTAGTGTCTGTTATGGGAAGGGGAGACCCCAGGGTGAGGCATCCCAGACCCCAGAAAGTCATTTCCTCCATGTGCTGTGAGGGGAATTGACTGAGGAGGAGAGGTGCTCTGGAGAGGACAGCCAGGGTGGGAGATGCCAAGGCCATACTTCCCTGCCCCCAGGCTTGGGCTCTGCGCTGACTTAGAGTGGCCCACCATGGGGGAACTGAAGCCCGCAGGTTTCCCATGAGGAAAGTGTTGTGTGACTCCATGGCTGGGCTCTTGCCCCTGGGGAAAGCTGTTTCTAATTTGAGTCTCTCTTTCTCTCTCTCTCTCTCTCTCTCTCTCTCTCTCTCTCTCTCTCTCTCTCTGCTGCTTCCCAGTGTGATAATGCCAAAGGATTGAAAGCCTTCTATGATGCCATTAAATACGGCCCAAATCATCTGATGGTGTTTGGAGGTGTCTGTCCGTCTGTTACATCCATCATCGCGGAGTCCCTCCAGGGCTGGAATCTGGTGCAGGTAAGCTCCCGGCCGGCTTCCTTTGGGGAGACTGTCTTTATTGTCTGCCAGTCTTTTGCAGGAATGGTTCTCACACAGTGTGGTTCCTAAGTCACTCATGTCAGATCTCCCAGACCCTTTCCTTCTGTCCCTGACTCCTGGTCTGGTCCTCTGGCCTGGCCAAGCATGGCCTCCTCTCTGGGTCCTAATGGGCAGCCGTGAGGCTGCCACCCTGTCTTTGAAACCCAGGTGCTAACCACTGACTCCTTAGCCCACCTGCTGTCCAGCGTGGTCTCCTGCTTGGGCCGCTCACTCCAGGGCACAGATCCTCCAGGTCCTGGCCTGCTGCACAGAAACCCAGATCTTTGGGCCTCAGAGCCCTGCTCGTGCTGTTCCCTAAACAAGATGCCCCTTTGTCCACTCCCTGCCCAGCCTCTCTCCCCACTGAAGTTCTTTTGTCCTCTAAGAGGCCTTTCTCCTCAATTAAGGCTTTCCTGGGCTCTCAGCCAGTCACTCACAGATTTTAAGCACTATTGGGTGCTCACTAGTAAGGCCATGGTCTGTTGTAGGTGAGACTCACCACTGTCAGCTGGTATTTGGAAAAGGAAAGAAGAGTGCAGGAAGATACAACCATTAGAAGGGAGTGGACCACACGCATATTTACTTCTTTGCTCCAACCATCCATCCCTCCATCCATCTCTCCATCCATCCATCCTCCCTTCCTCCCTGCCTCCCTCCTTCTATCTCCCATCCTCCATCTGTCATCTACCTATCCTCCCTCTATCATCAATCCATCAGTCATTCATTCCTCCAACCAACCAACCAATATTTTAATCAATTACTTTCTGCCTAGAATCTTGGTAGGTGCTGGTGATATAGGTGCTGAACAGGACATACATGGTCCCCAGCATTTCAGAGCCATATTCTAGGAGGAAGATGGGCAATCAGCAAATAAATAAGTAGCAATACTGAGCACTAATGGCTGTATCTGTAGGGCCCAGTGTGTCCCCGACACTGTTCTGAGCACTCATGTGCATTAACTCCTTTAATCCTATAACACTGCTCAATGGTATCAGTATCATCCTTAGTTTTATAGATAAGGAAACTGAGGCATAGAAAGTCTAAGTAATTTGCCCAAGGACTCAAAGCTAACAAGTAGCAGGGCCAGAACTTCAACCCAGGTAGTCTGGCACTTAAGACTGCGCTAAGGGCACTGGGCTATAATAGAAATAAACCAGGGGATGTGGGGTACATAGTAACTGCCTTGGGGTGACCAGGAAAGGTCTCTTAGAGAGGATGCATTTGAACTAAGAGCTGAAGGGTGAGGAGGAGCCCAGCAGGAGGAGTGCATTCCCTGCCAGGGGGTAGAAGAACATGCATAGTAGGGTGGCTCGTTGGGAAGAGCCTGCGTGTCCACAGAGCAGAAGACAGGCCTGGAGGATGAGCAGCCAGGGTGGTGAGATGAGTGAAGAGGCGCAGAAGCCAGGCCACCAGGCCATGTTTTTCTCCTCTTGCCTTGACTGCAGAGCATCTCTGAATCCAGGCCTGCACACATGGGGTCATGGGGCAGAGCCCAGGGCACCACCAAGAGGGGTGGTGGCCGCGGCTGAGCTATGATGGAGGCCCCTCTCAGGCCTGGGCCAAGGGAGCTTCCCAGAGCAGGTGATGTGGCGCTGGCTGCTGGAGAAGGAGAGGGTGGGGGACAGCTGGCGTTGTGGGGGAGAGCACTGCCGGCAGAGCAAACTGGGTGTGCAAAAGTGGGAGGTGGGAAAGTGTGTGGGCCTGGAGAGCACTGAGTCACTCCTGTGGCCGGAGGAGGCCACTCTGGGTGTGGGCCGATGCAACAGGAGAGGGGGCCCAAGAGCAGCAGGTGTGCTGTGTGCAAACCTGACCATGCACCTGGGAGCTTGCATGGCTCAGTGTGCTGTGGGAGCTGGACTTCAGCCCCAGACTGCTGTGCGACCTTGGATAAGTCACTCCCCTTCTCTAGGCTTGGACCTCTGTTACTGAATACCAGGGAGCACAATCCTGGTGGTCAGTGCCAGGTCCCCTCCACTGTGCCATCGAGGGAGAAAGCAGCTGATTTCACAGAGGTTTTGTAGGCATTAAAAGATAGAAAGTAACTAGAACTGTGTCTGGCACATAATAGGCACTGATTGACAGTTACTTCTCGTTGGTGTTAGCCCTGCTCCATCTGCCGCTACTCCAAGGTGAATGAACACATGATTACTTAGCATTCTTGGTTTTTCTTGCATTTCTACCTTTCTTACACTGTTCCCATCACCCAGAACAACCCATTCTCCCTCTGTCCAGTATGGCAAGTGCTATCTGTGCTCTGAGACCCAGATTAAATGCTGTCTCCTCCAGGAAGCCTTCCTGATTGCCACTAGGAGACACCTAAAGTGGGGCCTCTTAGAAATTCTCCCTTGTTTATGGTCTCAGGTCCCTCTTGCCCCTCTTGTAGGGTTTCGTCTACATGGGAGCTTGTGTACAAATGATTATCTCCCTGCCTGGGTGGTGAGATCCTTGAGGACAGAGCCCAGGTCTGAGTTACCTTTTCATAGACTTTACTAGATGGAGAGAGGCAGGGAGGGATGAAGGATCTACAAATTGACATTTTCTCCAGTCATGAGAGGCCAAACTCCTCGGAAAACCCCTAACTCAGAAAGGAATCCAGGGAGCTTCCTGCTTCTTGGCCTCTCTTGGAACTGCCTGCCTCTCAGACTTCTTGGAGGAGCTGCAGGAACAAGTGAAGGCTAGAAGCTCCTGACTTGCTGGCCCCAGCATGAGTGAGAGAGGCCTCCACCTAGAGGACTTGAAACAAGGGGAAGTGGTTATGGGATGAGACGGACTGTGTTTGTAGCAAATCACCCCAAAACTTCGTGGCTCCAAATAGCAATATCATTTGTTATTTCATTATTTCTGCATGTCAGGATTCAGACTCGCAGAATGACTTGGTTCTGCCCCATGGTGTGTGGGGCCCGGCAGAAAGAGCTGAGGTTAGGAGGCTGTGTCATCCAAAGGCTTGACTGGGGCTGGAGGATCCGTTGCCCAGGTGGCACACTCACATGGCTGCCAGGGCAGTTCCTGTCCACGTCGCCTCTCCCTGAGGATGCTTGAGCGTACTTATGTCATGGCAGCCGAAATCCCCAATTCTGCCACATTGATTCCTCTGAAAGACCAAGCCACAGCTGGAAAGTCTCTTAGGACCTGGCTCTGGAAATTGCATCCCAATACTTCTGCTATACTCTATTGATCATGCAAATTAGCTGAGAATTAGTGTGAGAGAGAGGTACAAAGGTATGGAGGAAGGTGAAGGTCACTGGGGGCTATCTTGGAAGCTGGCTACACAGTGACTAATGTCTGAGAGGAAGAGAGGAGCTCAAATTGCCCAGGCAGGGGACTTGGCACTGAGTCCCTTCCCTGTTATGCAGAACTCCTGCTTATCCTACAAAATCCTGGACAGATTACCCTTCCTCTGTGATGCCTTCCCTGATCACTTTCCCTTGCCCCCTTTCCTTTTGCGCCTCCCATCCTCTGCCCCCAAAATAGAATTAAATATTCCTCCCTCTTCTATACCATGTATTCTCAACAGAATGTGATATTTTCCCTAAAGGGTCTGAAAATTGGTTCTTGAGCCAGAAGCAAAACAAAACAAAACAAAAACAAAAACAAAAAAACTTACTCTTTTAATGTATGAAGCATAGATATGCATACAATACATATGCACAAATATGTATCTGTGCTATTATAATGTCATGAGGGGGTAGGATTAGGAAACGATGCCTACCAAGCCTTCTTAGGAGGCCAGTAAAGAAGGTTGGAAGCACTGCCTGCCTCTTCCACATCACGTACAGTGTTCCATTGTGAAATGAATCGTGCTTGTGGACGATAATTTGTTCTATTATCTTCCCTACTGGATTATGAACTTCTTGGGGACAGGGGCCCCTGTTTCCTTCATCCCTGGGTTTTCTACCACAGAGCCTGGATCATAGATGGCCCTGCTGAACACTGACCTAAGAGTGGAGAACAGGCGGGGAGCCTGAAGCCCTCCGTGGCAGAGCCTCTTGCAGGGTGGACTTGACCCTGGAACAGTGCGGGGTGTAGAGCATGCGGATTCTCCACCTCCACCTGCACCGGATCGCTCTGCAGGCTCCAGCGTGACTCCCGTGCCTGATCCTCTGCTGCACCAGTGTTTGCTACTAACCCTGGGCCAGATGACAGTTCCAGCTGGATGTGCATAGGGGCCTCTGGGGCCTGGGAACTGGATGGTGCTCCACAGATTGGAGAGCTCTGAGGATCTGGGAGCGGAACTGTGGGATGAACCCAGGAGAGCAGGCTTCTCCCAGCCTTGTGGAGCAGGCAAGGGGGGTGGAGGAACAAAGATCTGGGTCCTGCTGCAGGAAGGTACCCTGGGAGCTGGCTTTCTGCCTCCCTCCCACTCCAGGGAATGCAGCCAAACATGTTATGAGCCAAACTCTGTGGACCTCCCAAGCTGCCCGTGCCCCTGGTCTGGGAAGCCAAGATTGTTTCTAGAGATGGTAGAGGGCTGGGTGGGTGGATCTGCAGCCTCGCAAGGGATTCAATGAATCCCTTAACTTATTCAAAACTGGGCTCCAAAATGGTTTCACAAACAAGATAATGCGTGTAATTCGTATAATTAAAGCGAAGTCCTGAAGATCCTTTAGAGGAGCAGGGCTCGCAGGACAGGGACAGCCGGGGAGTATGTCATCAGTTGTTTCTGTTCCCTGTGCCACAGAAATGGGAATTTGCAGTCACAGAGGTAAAAATTCATCTTGGTGTTAGAACTTGTTAAATTTAACTTTCATATTTTTCTGGGCTTCTTGATCCATGGTTGCTGAATAGGGAGGATGACGCTGTCATCGTGACGTGAGTCACCTAGCCACTGGGAGCCTTGGTTCCCACACCTTAATGCAAGCACCTTCAGAGTCCTGAGGCTGACCTGGAGGCAAGGTGACTCTGTCCCTCTCTGGTCTGCCCAGGGTGTGAGGCTCAGATCTAGCCTCATACAGGGAGTGACCCCCTGAGACGTGACCCAGGGAGGGTGAGGGTGTGGATGTTGAAGATCCAAGCGTGTTGAGACTGGAGAGGAGAAGGGTTGGCCTCCACAGCCACACAGCTGCCTCTGAGAGATTTTGCTGGTGCTCTGTGAGGTGGGTGGGGAAAAGTGGGAGCCATGGTGGAAGTTGGAGAGAAGCAGGGTCTTCACTCCCTACAAATGAACCCTGCTGCTGGAGACTCACAGCATGGAACAGGCTGTCTGGATGTGATGTCGAGTTGCCTGAGCATTTTGGTTTCCACCAGGTCAGTTGTTGGGGAGATTTCATACAGAGTAGAGAAGCCCAGGTAGGTGACTCCCAAACTGCATGGAAAGAGTGGTTTACGGGGCACAGGGTTATGCCTGTGTGAACAATGGAGCTCTGAGCAGGTCCAGGTTAGGGCATTCATCAAATCCCTATGGCCCCCTCATCACCTCGGTGCCAGTTCAGTGCCCACAGCTCAGGTGACCGAGGTGCACTTGCCTCCTGGAGACCTGCCAGCCTTTGTGCTTAAGGCCTGTTTATCTCCCAGGCACCTGGGCTCTTTAATAAATGCTGCTGGTGTGCAGAATGTGTGGGAAAGAGGCAGGGAGGAGAGGCCAGGGGATGCTGCTGGGTACAGCCTGGCATCGCCAGGGCAAAGCCCACACCCACGGCATGACAGTGATGCTCCATCCCCTGGCCATTGGCCCACTTCTTGTTCCTTTGTGCAGTGGGCCTCAGTACAGGCTATTTCCCTTCTCTTGGTGGTCTCTCCACCTGGTGGGACCATGCCCATCCGTCATAGCACAGCTAGGATGCCCCTTCCTCTGGGAAGCCCTCTGAGTTGCCTTCTCCCATACCCTGTTCCAGGCATTTGCTGGCTGGGAGCTGCTGGAGGTCAGAGCCTCCTGTCATTCACCCCTGACCACAGGCCTGGGCACAGGCCTAGCGCCCATGCAGAGCAGCGCTCAGGAGGTTTGCCATTGGCCAGTCAGCCCAGGGGGCCTTGGGATCCTCTCTCAAGAACCGAGGGCAGATCGTCCAACCCTGCCAGACCAGCAAGGACCCATGGGCTCTCCAGCTGCAGCTGCTCATTAAGGGAACTTGGAGGGACCTGAGATGGCCTTTGGCTCAGCCTCAGCCAGCATCTCCCACCTCTGGACCCACTTTGCTTTAGTGACCTGCTTCCTTTGCAGTGGTTTGTAGACGCCCTCAGAACCCCATCTTCAGAGATGGGAAGGTGGCTTGCTTCTAACTGTACCTGGTGCTCTTTGAGGGTGGCCCTACAGACCTCCCACCAGCCTCATCTGTCCTTTTGAAGCCTGGGGTTGGGGGAAGGCAGGACACTTTGGAGCAGAGTTGACAAGAGATGCAGGTAGAGCCCAGTGAAGATAAGAGAACTGCCAGTGAGAAGGCCTTTGACAGCTCTGTAGACCAGGATGGAACACCTGCCTCCTCTGGAGTGAGACGAGAGCAGCCTCAGCTTTCAGACAGAATGGTTCAGCTGCCCAGTATACAGTCCACTTCCTGGCAGGATGAGGGGCTGCCGACAGGGAAAGACAAACAGTTTCCTCAAGACCCGCATCCCACGGAGCCTGTCCTTTAAAAAGTGGCCGCAGCAGATGATGACATTGCAGATGTGCTTCCCCTGGCGCCCTCCCAGGCCTGCCCTCCCAGCCCACCCTGCATTCTGGCCTGCCTTGGTGCTCCCCCAGGACCTTCCTGGGGAGGAGCGCTCTGGCTTGTGTAATGGGGCTGTCTCCTTGGAGAGGCTCCTGCGAGAGAGCGGAGGCGAGGAGGACTTCCAGTAGGAGGAAGGGGAGCTCTGCAGATGGGCTGAGTGCAGTCCAGCGCATTTAGGACTTGATTTCTGAAAACTCGAAACATGCTTGGTTTTGACATTTGAAAAACCAAAGCAGTGAAAACCCCTGTCAGGCCCTTTGCTATTTGCCAAATTCCAGCGTCTCTCTCCTCTGTCAGCCGATGCCATTTTGCTTCACAGGAGCAGAAATTTTATGATCTGACTTGATTTTCCCACATGATTGTTTTACTAAACTGTAGGTTTCCTGAGAAATCACTTCTTACGTGGCTGGGGGTTGTAGAAGCTGAGATAGATGCACAGGATGGCAGGGCTGGGACAGTCTTAGCAATCTTTGGGTCCTGTGTCTCCATTGTACACATTGGGAAACTGAGGCCCAGGCAGGGATTAAGGGCAGGATTTCACCCAAGTTCTCACTGTCACAGTAACACTGGGACCCTGGGCTTGCTGTCCAGACTTTGTAATTGATGCATAGTCTTATTTTATCTCTTAGCCTCACTTTGCTTCTCTGTAAAATGGGACTAGCAAAGGCGACTTCTGTGTTTTATGCAGATGTTGTATTTTGTGTGATGTCTTTATTGCTGAGCAAAAGTGTTTTTAGAAACTGTGAAACCGTAGCTGTCGCTACAATGGTTAGGACTTCTCTGCTAGGAGCAGATCTCTGACAGTAGCTGTTGAAGTTGAAAAATTACCTCCTGATTTGCGTGCAACAAGGGTTGCTTACCCTGATGTTGCAGACCCTGAAACCAAGGGACCAGGAGCAGGATGGGAGCTCTATTAGCAAGATGCTCAATATATCCACATATCTGCCTCTCTACCTCTGGAGTCAAAGCCCACTGGCCAGAATCCTGCCACAGCCCAGCCCACATGGCTCCATGCCCTTGTCACGGAGCCTGCAATGGCTTCCAGATGCAACCCCATTTAGGAGGGGTTGTGTGACTAGGCATGGTTGGAGATTGCTGCTGTCTAAGAAAGAGAATGGAGACCAACAACCCAGGGCAGGTTGAAGCCATTTCTTGGCACTGGGCTCCAGAGGGGACATTTAGCACATTAATAATCTATGAGATGCCTCCACTTTCTGAATTCATTAAAAACAAAACAACAGAAGGAGGAGAAGATGCTATATTAAGGGCATCCTCCATGGCCAAGCAGGGACCTGGGGACTTGGGATGGTCCTTCTCGTCTGAGTCATTGGATGCAGGGTGCAATAAAGTCCTGATTTCAGAGTGGGCAGAATGTCCTGCATGAGGTGTGGAAAAGGCTGGTGATTTTTGTTTGGATATGGTTGGTAGGAGAAAGTGGGAGACCTCAGAAGGTTTTCATGACAAATGAGTCTGGGGCTCCACTTGAGGCAGGACCTGGAATGGTTTTGGCAACAGAGTGGGTTCCTGTGGTTGCTGTGGGACACAGGGCTGAGGAGCAGCAGGCGAAGCCCCTTGCAATGGTGGAGGAATAGAGAGGAGCGTGCTGGAGGCTCCATGGGAACCAGGACAGTGCTGGCTGCGCCTGCCTCTCTTATGCATTTGCCCAAATCTTCAGCTCCAGGCACCCAGAATTCCTTGAGGCTGCTCAACTGCCAGTGCTCTTCAAAGACTAAGCTTTCCCCCAGGTAGTCCTTGATGCCTGGCAGAACTTCCCTCCCTTTTCACCTGGAAAACCAAGGCCAGCCTGTAAAAGCTGGCCTCAAATTTCAATCCTTCCATGGAAACTTCCAATTTCTCTGGAGCGAGCTGCTGCCCCCTCCAAGCTCCCAGGCTTCAGTGTACTGCACTCCCTTCTCCAGCCCGCCTCTACTCCAGAGTGTCCCCATTCCTGATTCAAGGTTCATCTGTCCACTGTTCGTCTGTGGCATGCTAAGGACAGTGGCCACGTCTGATCAGTTGCTTCCTGCCTGGTCCCACCTATGGCCTGGTGCAGGACCCAGTAATGTGTGTGAGGAACAGGAGAAAAAATTCACTCTCCAGCTTTGCCCTGGCCTTGAGGATTCACTGTCCTTCATGATGAAAACCCCTGGCCTTCCACAGACAGGGTGGAGACATGTGGTCCCCGCATCCAACCTGGCTTGCACAGGTCCCTGCAAAACCACTGATCTTCAGGGGAGAGGGGTCCTCATCCATTCCTTGTACCTCGTGCTCATTTTATTCATTCATTCTCTAACTCAGCAAGTGTTGTACCTACAGTATACGCTCACAGGCTCTCCTAGACTGCTGCAATTCACCACCCAACACTGTTGCCCCTAGGAAAAGATATGACATTTTGGTGCAGTAGCCAAAATAGAGAATTGCAATTCAGAAACTCTGGATTTTTGCCCTTCTGGTGTCTGTCACTAATAGAGCAGATTTGGACAAATCAGCAGCCCCCACGGAGCCTCACTATATTCCTGCGCCTGATGGGGCTGATCCCGTCTGCCCTTCTTCTGGGGCTGTTGAGAGCATCAGCTAGGACGGGGCCCGTGGAAGCCCTCAGCAGACTGTGAGCCCTGCAGATGTAACATTAATGCTTTTGCAATCTGAGATGCCAGCCGGGCCTGGTCAGGGAACTCCTTGAAGATTTATAGGTCTCCACTTGTCTCCAGATTCAAAGCTGTGTGGATGCAATTAACCATCACAGACCATGAAGGTGATTCAGAACAGGGCAGTGAAGACGGGGGACCTGCGGCAGAGGCTCCTGTGCTTTTCCTGGTTTTCACAGACGCCGGGGCGGGTCACAGAAGAGCATGATGCTATCGAGCACACAGAAGCTTCCAATCTATTCCTGCCACAGACCCAGCCCATATCTTTCCTGTCGATCTGGGAAAAGATTCAATTCAAGGTTCTGACCCCCATTTTTAATTCAAGACCGTGGTATCTAAAGTAATATCAGTTCCCAGCGGGTAACTCCAGTGGCCTTATTGTTTATGCGTCTTTCACCGCCAGTCACCTCAACTGCTTTCTAGAAGTATACAGGGCGTAAATAATTCATTCTAAATAAATAAATCACTCCTGCCGCTGACGGTGCAGTGGAGGGGCTGGCCATCAGCACAGCCGCGGCCGCATCATTGAGTTGAGTTGGAATCGCGGGTTGAATCTGGAAGGAGCTAGAGATGGAGTGAGAAAACTAAATCCCCTCCAGGGTCACAAACATGTAAAATGGGATAATACCAACCCAATGAGCTTCGAGGAGTAGAACAGTAAAGCAGAACTAGTGCCAGGCACCCAGCAGGCGGTCAATATTTTTCTGGAAACATTAGTCCTGTGATTGGTGAGTGAAGGCTACCAGCCTTTGAGGAAGATGGCCTGCATCAGACTTTCTTTAGAGCAGCGGGTCCTGTACTTTCCTGGGACCTGGTGACAAATCAAAACCCACCAGTCCTGGCCTGATCAGTCATCCCCGTCTGCCTGGGACTCGAAGTTTCCCAGGAGATCGGGCTCTGGACTTTTGGTATTAAAGGCAGGAAAGTCCCAGTTAAACAGGGATAAATTGGTCACCCTCCCAGTTCTGGCCACACTTTCAGGAGCCCAGTCCTCTGCGCTGTGTCACACCCCAGGGCTTCGATGCAGTTAATGGTGACGGGGTGGCTCGAGGAGAGGAGGCTGAGGAGCTAAAGGCCCGTGTGAGGGGCTGGTCTAGGTGATGCTTGCCGAACTTACCCAGGTGGGAATCGTCAGGTGGGGTGGGGGAGGGGGAACCTGATCAGCATCCCCTGGGGAAGGAGCCTAGGAAACTGATCTCAGCAGGTGCCCCGGAAGTTCCAGTTGTCAGGGAGGCTTGGGGTACGCTGGTCTGGAGACCCTCTAAACCTGTGTGTCACCATGCAGCAGCAGCCCCTTGGGGGCAGTTTAGAAATGCAGACCCCCCAGGCCTGACCCCCAATGCAGACCTGCTGAGCCCAAACCTGAATTTTTAGCAAGATCCTAGATGTTTCTGGCTGCTACAGGTGCCTCTCACCAGGATTACCTGGGGGCTCTGAAGGGAGGCCAGGTGTGTGAGTGGAGTGTGGAGGCCCTAAGAGCTGCCAGCCAACTCTGAAGTTAGTCTCAGGGACATCTCATCCCTCTCCCCCAACAACCCCCATACAAGAATTCACATTTTTTTTTGGTACCAGAATTGAACCCAGGGGCACTTCAACCACTGAGCCACATCCCCAGCCTTTTAAAATATTTTGTTTAGAGACAGGGCCTCACTGAGTTGTTGAGGCTGGCTTTGAACTCATGATCCTCCTGCCTCAGCCTCCCAAGCTGCTGTGATTACAGGTGTGCACCACCGCGCCCAGCAAGGATTCACTTTTGTTGTGGGCCAAAAGGACTCTTGTCAGACCACAGTGGGGAGTATGTCCTGACTGGCTGAACTGGGAGGCTCTTTCAGCCAGAGAATCCCCACTACTTACTGGCCAGGGCCTCACAGAGGAGCTGGTGACTCCAAACAAGAAAGAGTGGAAAGAAAGGGCCCCAGGCTTGCAGGAGAAGACCTGGCTTCTGATCCTGGCTCTGATGCTTCCTGGCCAGATAGCCTTGTACCCACCACTTCATCCCCTGGACCCTGGGCATCTGCATCTGCAAGTGCTCTCCTCTCCTCCTGGGAAGATGCATGGTGAGCTGCTAGGCAGGTGCTCCAGGGACATACGCCCAGAGTCCGTGTCATAGGACAGCACTGACTGCCCCATCCCACATTCTGTTGATGAGGTGGTGTGCTCATTTGTGCAGGTGAGGCTGTGACGACCAAAGAGGCCGACCTACCCATAACAGCAGGTGGCTTGGGTCAAGCAGGCTGGCATTCACATCCAGGCTCTGGCCCTTGTTAGTTGCTGACACCAGGCAGCTTACCCAGCCCTTCCCAGTCTCCGTTCCTCATCTGTGACTTGGCAGTGGTATTGTGTGTCCCAGAGGTTGTGGTGAGGGCAGGCTGCGATGAGGCCACAAAATTGCCTGTACCAGCAGTGCTCTCCTTCTCTGTCCTGGGGGCTTCTCCTGAGGCATGGTGCTGGGATCTGGATCAGCAGTGTGATCTTAGGGGCATCCCTGTCCCCTCTGGGCCTCCTCTTGTAAGGGGAGAGGGCTAAACCAATTGATGGGTCCCGATAACCTTAGTGATGTCATGTCATTGTCCCTGTGACTCAGAGCCATCTGGGTCTGCCTCACGTCCGTCATCTTCTTTCTTGGGTCCCTGCATATGATTTCCCCTGTCTCCTAGGGCCCGGTTCCCCCCATTTCTGGATGCCATGAGAATAACCAAGCAGAAGGCCAATGGCAAAGGCCACTTGTGCTTTAACTCCATGCAGAACAGAGGCTATGGCCTTGCAGCTATGTTGAGCCCTCAGCTCGTATGTCTCTGATCTCCACCTGCGCTCTCCAGGTAGAGAACACCTTCCTCTGGTGGAGGAGAGGCCTGGCGAGATCAGACAGTCTGCGCAAGGTGGCTCTGTGGGTTGCGGCAGAGCTGGACACCAGCTTCTCTGTTGGACTCCCCCCGCTTGTCCTTTCCCCTCATGCTAAGGGACAGAGCCTACTCTCTCTAGCTCTGGAGCTGGCCCCATGCTGTCTCATGGCTAGATGCTCTCTCCACCCCTTCCTCTCCTGCCAAGACCCGTGTAGTCCCTGACACTTGGTTCAAGTGTTGCCTCCTCCTCCAAGAAGCCCCGCTCATGTCCCCACCTGCTCTCAGAGGGAAGAGGTACCCTCCGTACCTGTGCATCTTGCCCTCCTCCTTCCCTTCACCCTTTCTTCAATTCCTGACAACCTCTGATGAGGTTTCAGCATTGCCTGCCACACCGTGAACTCTAGGGCAAGGGCAGTCCTGCCCATCTGAGCCTTGGCTGTCCTAAAGGCCATGCTGGGGATCTGCCATCACACAGGTGAATGGACAGAAATCTTGACACTCCAGGACAGCCTGTTACAACACCAGCCTGAATCTTACTATCCTACACTCTGTTGGCCCATGGCATGGGCCAGTCGGGGGGCTTACCCCCATGCTGCAATAAACTCATTTACTCCACATGCCAGCCCTGTGTGGTGGACACCATTAATCTCTTCATTCCACAGATGAGGAAACTGAGGCACAGAGAGGTGGAGAGTCTTCCCAAAGGATTGGCAGTCCCAAGCGACTCCAGAGTCCCTGCTTGCAACCCATCACTACAAGGCCCATCACTCACTTCCCCCGACCCTTAGGGCAACACCAGGTAGAGGAAGAGCAGATGCTGTGCTAGTTGGGTCCACTTCCTGAACAAGAAAAGTAAGATCCAATAGGAACAGAGACTTGCCCTGCTCCCTGCTGCAATAGCAGGATGAGGTCTCCCTCTAGGAGACTCTAGGAGTGGCCTCTCCTGAGGCCAAGGAGGCTCCAGACACCATGTCTCTACAGCCCCTCTCCAGCCAGTGTGAGTAAGGGGCTTCCTGTGTGTCTTCAGAGGACCAGACCAGTACATGCCTCTTCATACGGGCACTGTTGTCTTCATGAGTCGTTCACCGCACACGCTCATGTGCACACACACCTTTTAAACTTACTACTCCTCCAGGTACTTGTGGCATATGAAAAAAATGAATGGCTCCTTTGGACTCAGAAAATTGTTGAACTGGCTGTTGATGAAAATCAATAACTATGCTAAGTATTTCAAGCATGTAGTACTTAGAGTTCTACGCTGGGTGATTTTATAATGAATGAGTTGATTTTTTTTTTAAATAGAGCATAGCCTGCATTACATTTTGAATGTATGGGGAGCCTTTGCTTCAAATCAGTTCACGAAGAAGATTAAATTATTTATTATTTCCATGATGCAGATATTGAGCCCTATGCAGTGGAAAGGGCCCCACTTAAGAAACATGATCCCAGGTTAGATAAATACTCAGACGTCATGCCCAGATGCAGACAGAAGCATGGTTCACTCCATTTTCCCCTGCTCCCACGCAAGCTATTCCACAGCACCTTCTGGGCCTTGTCTGGCTTGGCGTGTATGGAGGAATGGCTCTCTGCCTGCCTTGAGCATCTTCTGAATTGCCAGACTCCAGGAGTAATGGGCACATGGACCTTTGGCACAGCAAAGCAGCTCCAGCCATTGGTGCTAACAACAGAGAGAGAGAGAGAGAGAGAGAGAGAGAGAGAGAGAGAGAGATTGATTTCCCCCGATTCTCAGGTTCAGCACTTCTTTGGGAAACAGGCTCTCTAGAGCATGTTTCCTGTAGGCACATCCATAATCTCTCCCTACCCTACAGCACCAGCCCAAGTTCAATTCCATGGTCAGTGCCAATCTTGATTGACAGATGCTAGCTCCTCTATGGGGGTGGGACAGCATCTGCCTTTCTTCACAGCTGGAACCCTAGAGCCCAGTGCATGGCCTAGAATCTAGGGGAAGCTCCAAGAAGCTTTGTTTATCGTTTTGCTTTTGGACACTGTCTCTCTCATCTCTCTCTTCTATGTAAATGGCATCATGAATGTGTAGATTTTAAAATATATTTTTATATTTTTATATATATATATTTAAAATATATAGATTTTAAAATAATGTCTGTCACTAAAATATATTTTGATCAGTGACAGACATTATTTTCAATGCAGGCAGTGTCGTCGTTGCTCTATTTATGTGTCTACCTTGTCCTCCAGTTTTATTCCAACTTTTTTATTTTGAAAAATTTCAAACGTACCAAAAAAGTTAAAAGAGAGTACAGAATATCATATGCCCTTTACTTAGATTCACTAGTTGTTAACATTTGGCCATATTAGTTCTCTCTCTTTTCCTTTCACCTACACACACACACACACACACACACACACACACAAAGTCACTTACTTTTTTTTTTTTTGGTACCAGGGATTGAACCCAGGGGCTTTAACCACTGAGCCACATCTCCAGCCCTTTTATTAAATATTTTACTTAGAGAGAGGATCTCGCCAAGTTGCTTAGGGCCTTACTAAGTTGCTGAGGCTGGCTTTGAACCCCCAATCCTCCTGCCTCAGCCTCCTGAGCCGCTGGGATTATAGGTGCGCACAACTGGGCCTGGCTCACGTTTTTTGATGGAAAACAGTTTGCAGACAAAATGATACTTCACCCCCATACAGTAGCACAAATGTCCTAAGAACAATTCTATTCCCTTTATATAACAATCATAATTACCACATCCAAAAAACTGAACAGTGATACAATAATATTACCTAATGTTTGGTCTACACACAAACTTTTCCACTGGTCCCAGGAGCGTCCTCACTGCTATTTGTCTGCAGGTGAGAGGGGGATGCAGGTGCGCGGGGTCTAGTCCAGGAGCCCCCTGTGCACTGTCACCACCTGCTTGGTCTCCATCAGCCTAGAGCTACAGCGGACTTGTCTTTTTTTTTTTAACTTTCAGAACATAGTGGGTTTTTTTGTTTATTTATTTATTTTTTAAAACCAAAGTCAGTTGCTTCATAAAGGGTCCTACAACGTATTTGTTTGCTCCTTTATGATGAGATTCAGGTCACACGGTTTCAGCAAGATTGATACATTGTTTATAACCTGTGCCTCCCAGTGCAGGCCATCAGGAGGCATGTTGTCCGTCTGAGCTGTTCTCGATGATGCTTTGGTAAGGGGGGATCTGCCAGGTTATGGTCAGGTTACCTTTCCCCTCTGTAAGGAGAATAATCCCGGGTAAAATTCAGAGCCCATGTTAATGGCCCCTGCTCAGCCCTTCCCAGGGGCTTAGCATCTAGGTGACACTGGCCTGCCTCAGATGCACACCAGGGCTGCAGCATTTTCCCAATCTGCTTTTCTGCTTGCAGGAAGGTCTTCTTCTCTACAAGACAGTGTCCTTTTTCTGGCCCTTTCTTTCTCTCCTCCTGGCCCTTTTTCTCCCTTTTGCACTAACTTGAGCACGTAATATTTTGCCTGCCTAGTCCTGGGATGGGCCATTTCTCCAAAGAACCCTGATTCCTCCTGGTGCGGACTATTGAGTATCCAACTTCCAGATGCTGGGTGTGCTCACTGCTCAGGGGTCACTGCTTCTGAGGGCTTTTCAGTAGACTGAACTTGAAAGTCTAATTTTTAATATTTTTAACTGAAGTGTTCAAACTGACCATGAGTACATACTCAGATATGGGACATCCTGTGTCACCTGGTCTGCATTCTTCAAAATGCTTGGAAAACAACAAGAACTACCACAAAAAGACAGGGGGCTGCTCTAGATGGAAGAAGTCCAGAAACAAAACAAAGAAGAGAAACAGTCAAATGCAAAGCATGGATGTAGACTGGATCCTGAATAATCCAAACAAGAAGAGCATTTTTTGGAAAATGAAGACATTTGTGGACTCTGCATTAGATGATACTAAATTATTGTTCATGTTCACAGTGTGGTAATGGCGTTGTAATGGTACAGGAGAATGTCATTCTTAGGAGAGGCATTCTGAGCTGTTCAGGAATAAATAGCTAAGTTCTGATGATGTCTGTGAGCTAAGTTCAAACACTTTGAAACCAAGAAGTTACACGTTTGTGCATGCAGGTGTGCACAAGTCTCTGTATGCACACACACACACACACACACGCAACATAGATTTGTATTTATAGAGAGAACAACAGATGTGGAGAATGATAAATCTAAATGAAATATATACAGTGTTCACCATACTGTTCTTTCAACTTTTTTTAGGTTTCAATACTCTCACACTAAAAGCTGTGGTATGTGTTGGGGGTGGGGGCAGTTAGGGGAGAACGTTCTCCTTGGTTGGGCAATAAAAATCTGACCAAAAATCCCCTTACACATTTTTCTCCATTTGATTCTGTTAGTAACTTGATACACTCTTAGGTGTCTTTGTTCTGTTTTCAGTTTTTAGGGACTGGTTCATTTTTCTTGAATAATTTTATTTTTTCAAATACATGCAGCTTTTATGTGATTCCATAGTCGAAATTATTCAGCAAGGTGTGATAGAGAATCTGTCTCTTAACCAGGTTCCCTTCTCTTTGTCCTATGCCACCCTCTGGGGTGGACACTGATCTGTTACTTTTAAATTTATCCTAGCAGTGTTTCTTATTGCAGGTGTGTGTGAGTGTGTGTGTGTGTGTGTGTGTATTTGTGAGTGAGTGGGTGTGTGAGTGGGAGTGTGGGAGCGTGTGAGCATATGTGTGTGTGAGTGTGTGTATTTGTGTGAGTGTGAGTGGGTGTGAGTGTGCATGCGTGTGGGTGTGGGTGAGTGTGAGTGTGTATGTGTGTGTGAGTGTGTGTTCCTCTTCCCGCCATCTTACCCTGAAGACAGCATCCTATGTACCCTGCTCTCATCTAGCTGTTTTCACTTAATTTTCCTGGGCTCACTGCTTCCTATTGTAGAGAACAGTCCTTATTCCTGGTGCAGATGTGCAGCACTTTGTGTGACTGTGCCACGGCTTGTCCAGCCAGCCCCTGGGGGTAGACACTGGGGCCCTTTCCAGTCTTTTGGAATAACCTTGGCCACGTACTTGTGCCAGTGTAATTCCCAGAAGTGGGACCTCTAGGTCAAAGGAAAAATGCATCTGTAATTGCTCTGGAAAATAAATCTTTGTTGCATGAATGAGAAAACAAGTGAATGCACTTGATTCAGAAGAGCAGAAAGTAAAGGGCGAGTATCTAAGTGGGAGTATAAAGCAGTTAGGGTGAGCAAATGTCTTTGTAAAAGAGCTGGTGTGAAACCTTTCCGCCATTGTTGTCTCTCTTCTGGCAATGTTCACGTTCTCACCTAAAGAAAGAAGAAACTTTCTTTGCTTTAGAAATTAAACAGAATTACAAAAATGAAATTTCAGAGTTGAAATAAAAGCTACCCTATTATGACAATAAGGAAACTGAGACCCAGAAAGAGGATTCAGTTCCATTTCATCCAATCTGATGATCACTGAATGAAAAACTTGCTTTGCAATCAGCAGATTCCTGTTTTGAGTTTCCATGTAAAACCCACACTACAGAGAGCGCCCTCCACCCCCAGGGTGTGCTGTCAGCAGCGCTGAGGCTCAGGTCTCTGAGAGCTTGGCTGTCATGATGACATTTCCTTCAACAGCGTTCTCTTGGTGTAAGTGGATTTCGTTTCACATCTTTTGTGTTATTCTGGGATATTCAGATGTAGTCATGATGATGAATTGGATCCGGTGGAGGGTTTGCCTGGCTGTGTGCATTCCAGCTGATGATGTGGGTGGCCATGTTTGCTGAGGGTAGTCTGGAGTGACATAACCATGGCGTTGGTGGCATTCTGTTTTGATTCTGAGCTGGCATCATAGAGAAGTGAATAGATTTCACCCAGCCCAGTCCAGCCATGAACTTGGAGGGTGAGCCTGGACAAGTCCCTTCTTCATGGTCCTCTGTGTGTAAAACCAAGAGTTGGACAAGCCCAGGATAGTGCATCAATGAATGGCACCCACACCATTTCGCCTGTGTTCATGTGGACAAACTGACCCCACAGCTCACTCTCCACCCACCTCATCCACTTCTCTCTGATACTCTTGTCAGCCCACAGGTGATACTGCATAGGCCCAAGCCTATTTTACTAGATCTGGCCTAGATTGTTAATTCAGGTTACCAAATAGAATACTGGATTTTCAGTTAAATTTAAAGTTAGATAAAGATTTTTTTTTAAGTTCAAAAATGCCCTGAATATTACTAAATCTGGCAAGCCTACAACTTAGTTACTTCTCTTCATTTATTTCTCTTTTGTTGTTCCCAGTGCAATCTATTTCTTTGGCTTGAGAGATCCATCTTTTCTGTAGACTTCTGGTAGTGCCCATTTCCCCAGGGCCCAGGTAAAGTTCTGGTCATTCTCTAATTGTTCAGATTCACCTTACAACTTAATTTAACTGAAAGTGATCAAGATTTGTGTAGGATTTTTTTTCCCCCTGAGGATCATATATTCTTGTAACCTCCCTAAAGAACCTATAATCCTGCATTTCCCAGACGTCCTCATTTGCATATCACGCTCTTGAGTTTGCCAATTCATGTACCACTCGTATTATTAGCTTCTTTAGCATTTTCCTTTAAATTGACTCATTGTTTTATTTAAATCTCATGAATGGAAAATCAGTATCATTTGCCAAGAAGGTAGTAGAAAAGCGAATAAATGGAAAACTTATCTATTAAGATCTAACGCTGCTAACCTGGGGCTCCCCTGAGGTCCTTGGATGTCCTGCCCTTGGTATACATGAAACGTGACTTGGACTGATGCCACTCCCTGTTGGTTTGGGGAGGCCCCTCTACAGTTCTCACAGAGGATCCTGAGGATCTTCTTGGCTGCCTGGAGCGATGTGGAACTCAATACTTTGCAGGGTCTTGATTGGTTCTTGAATCCCTTATTGTCAGATTTCTTCTTCGTATCAATGTCTATCAACTTCCCTTTAACAGTTAGCTTTCCCTCTGGGATCCACACACAGTTTGCTCCGACGGTATTCATGCACTCGTTTGCTCATTCATTCAGCAAGTATTTGGGTGTTTGTCACGTGGTGACTTGAGGGCTTATTAAGTTTTTTTCAGAGTAAAGGAATGAAGCAATTCCGTGACAGTGTGATAAGACTCTGAGTCAGGGGTGACACCTGGGCCTAGACTGGGGGTGGGGGCACTGTTAGGAAGGCCTCTTCCTACTGAATGAGAGAGAACCTGGCTTGCTTTGGAAACCAGAAGGAGCAGTAAGAGAGAGGGAGGGAGCTGGAGAGGTAGAACAGGAGGGGAGCAAGGAGACCGGGTGGCCTGGTAGCCCTCGTTCTGCATTATGACGCAAGGTCTCCCTCTCTGTAAAGCAGTGGCACGTCCAAGCTCTCCTTCTATTTTTATCAGAGCCCTGGAGGGTTAGTCAGGGCAGGACTCATCTTCCCAGTTTCTCAGGTAGGAGGCTGCGGCTGAGGCCTCGTAGGTGTCTGGTGGGGGCTTCTGGCCGCCCCCCTAAGGAGCTGGGTCTCTCTATCCCGGAGCCCCGCAGCAGTGCCCCAGGCCTGGTGCCCACCCACGTGCAACAGCCCCTGCAGGAGCCCCAGCCCACAGGGCCTACGCTGACCTCCTCTGTCCACCAAAGGCAATGTCACCTTCTTGGAAAGCTGAGGCAAGTCTCCGTGGCCTGGAGCCTCGTGGCCAGCTGACTCCCCTCTTGCTCCCAGAAGGCTCTGGTTCACAGCGGCAACCTGGACCTAAGATGACACTTTCTTTGGGAGCTCTGGTGTGACATGGGCTGTGAGGCACCTGGTGGCCTCTGTCCTCCAGCCCTCCGTGGACCCTGGGATGGTATAGCAGTGGGCGGTGGCTGGAGGCCTCCTGGGAGTCCTGGCCTGTCTAGTTGAATGGTTCCTTGGTGTGAGCCGAATGCCCTGGACTCCACCTGCTTGAGGGGGACAGGCTCAAACCCCGCCTTCCTCGCACCTTCCTTCCCCCTCAGCTCTGGTCTGTGAGGACTGCGCTGTGTTCTCGTCCAGAGGCCAGAGCACAGGGCTGTTCTGTGATCCTGCTGTCTCCCTGTCCGTCTTCCACCTCAACTACCGAGAAGACCCAGCAAGCGCACAGGTCAATGGATGAAGTGGGCCTGCCACCAGCCCCTTCAGTGGCACTCAGCAGGAGGGGACAGTGCTGGGGACCAGGAGGAGGTGCTGGAGGTGGCCTCCATGGATGCCAGGAGCTGGCCTGAGGAACAGGAGAAGGTGTGTGCCCATGGTTGGGACAGCTGTGTCCTCTCCCCCTGCAAGAGTTGAGCTGGGGCCCAGCACACCTTCCCCGGATGACGTGACTCCAGCCTATGGAGTAATTAGAGGTGCCGCATTGACACGAGGAGACGTGATTTCTGCAGCGTGATAATTAAAAGGCAGTTGGCTTCACAGCTGTGCTCACGCGAGAACGCTTCACCCCTAAAGACATCAGCCTAACTCCAAGTGCACAGGAGCCCAGGGAACCAGAGAGGCTCCTCGTGTAATTTGTTAATTTCCTGCATTTGTCACCTGCACAGCTGCAAGGGGGGAAATGGAACATTTTACCAGAAATTTTAAGAGAAAATTAAAGACATACATCCTAATTGTGTACAATTAGGCAAGCAATATAATCATTATTATGTTTGTAATTAACAAGCCATTTAAAAATCACTAGACGAGGATGCAGCAGGCCCAGTGAAGAATGGTGTCTCTGCCTGGTAACGCCACGTCACTGTGATCCAACCCTGTCATCCAGTGAGGCCTCTCAGCTGTGAAGTGGGTACACTCACCCCACCTGCCTTCCTCAGGAAGGAGGTGCTAAGGAGTGAAAGGGCCGTGGAAGTCAGAAGACCCATATACCATAAGGTATACTGTCCTATCCTCCAGGCTTGGAAGCCAGGAGTTATGACCATCTGCTGGCAAGTGTGGATTGGGTGCCTCTGCTACTCTGAATCTCACAATGGCTCTGAGGCAGGAACATGCCCCTACTCTTATAGAAGAAGAAACAGAGGTCCCCAAAGGTGCAGAAATCTCCCAAAGTTGCTTAGGAATAGGTCGTGGTGCCTTTCAGACCCAGCCTGTCCAAGCAGAAACAGAATTCTTACCCTTAGGCCCCACACTGGCTCAGCATTGACTTGGGTTTTGTTGTTTCTTTACATTCCTTCCATTTTTTTTAAAGACCTGAGGGAGTTTTATTTATTTTCTAATCTTCTTTACCTAAAATAATGGTGTAAATATTGAAAGAAGGTGTGAAGAAGGATATTTTTTAAATCACATAGCAAAACAATCATATCTGGAAGAGAAATAAACTACTTCACAATTTACTGTTTATAAGCAAGTAATGGCTATTTCTTAAATCAGGTGACAGGCAGTTGGATATTAGTTTTATTGTTATTCTTTAAAATGAATATATTTTTTCATACACTTATGTATATAGTTTTTATTTGATGATAAAGGTTTTTAAATTTTTGTGAAGGATTTTAAGAAACAGCATGCACATAGTTTTTGTTTCCTGTCATTGAATTGGATCATCTTAGGGAATCCAAAGCATAATGAGCTGCTGGTGCAGGAATTTCTTTCAAGAAAATCTTGGGTTTTCTTCCTCCTCCTTTTTACCTTGCCCAGGTTGCTTCCTCATCTTCGACCGGGTGCCTCCCTAAGAAGTCCCTCTTGTTTCTGGAGAGAGGACTTGGTTCTGAGAACCAAAGTCCTAAGCCCCGGCCTGCCACTTGCTGACATGTGATTCTGACTGAGTCAGTCACTCTCTCTGAACTTCAGTCTTCTCATCTATAAGTGAAAGTAATACAGTCCACTCTAACTATATTATGGATTTTTGTGATGATCAAAATTAGTCAAAAGAAGCAAGTGTGTCTTGGAAATTATTAAATCATAGAGAAGAAGCATAGTAGTCTGTGGAGTGGATGGGGACTTGTGAAGTTAGTCTCCCTGATCTGCCAGTTGCTTGCTGTGTGACCATATACAAATGACTTAACCTCTCGGAGTCTTATTTCCTTAGTTTCCTCATCTGAAAAACTGCAGATCACCGTAGTGACTAGCTCATAGGGCTGTTTTGTACATTCAGCGAGAGTAAGAGCTAAGCCCTCCCTGCAATGCTTACTCCACATTCATTATTTGATCATTTCAAGGAGTCAAATAGCTAATCAAATCCTGATTTTGCCATTTACTACCTCTGGGGCCCCAGGCCAGTCACTATACCTTCCTGCCTCAGTTTGTCCAAGAGGAAACAATGCCTCCTCTACCTCCCTTGCAAATTGTGGCATGTCCCAGTGAGTGACGAGAGCCTCAGCCTCACCTGCAGGAAGAAGCAATGTTCGCTCCCCAAGTGGTTCTGGCCAGACTGTCTCTGAAGACAGATTTAAAACCAAATCTACACATGCCGTCCCGAAGGCCTTGGTCAGCCCCTGGCTGGGCCTTCACTGTCCCCATTAACCTGGAAACACTTCCCGGCCACTGTGCTCACAGTGACCTCACGGGCATCTGTGTTGAGGCACTTTGTGTCCACACAGCATTCTACCAGGACTTGGGCGCAGCGGCCAGCCGCCTGGCGCAGCCCCCGAACGGCCCTGAGTTCCCAGCGCACCGTCCTGGACTTTGTGTACATCCTGGCACTGGCCACAAACAGTGTTTTGTCAAAAGCTTCCTGAGAAAGTTGCGTTGCATTCAGCTCTGCTGAAAGGGACCCGAGATGACAAATACCTCCCTCATTTAACTACAGACACAGTCGGCAAACCCATGGAAAAACACGGGGCCCGGCCGAGGAAAGAGCAGGGCTCGCTCGCTTTCTCAGCCCCTGCGCTGGCCGAGTTCCTTACCTAGCACTTAGCGACTGTGGCCACCCCTGCGTCAGCCACCCCCCTGGAAATGCCTTATTTCTGCAGAAAAGTTCAATTCAGGTGCTTGAAGTCAGGTAAAGGAGAAATTGCATTTGGCAGGAATTCGTCAATGGCTTGGAATTTAATAAAGATAGTGAAGTTGGGGGATGTATTTATATTTTTCATCTAGGTTTACATCTGCAAAAGAGAAGTGAGGCAAACAGAAATTGTCTGAATACGTCAGATTTAAAAAAGAAAAATCCACCCACTCCAAAGCAACCAGCTCCTTAATCATTTTCTTCAGTGGCTGGAGAGAGAAGCACACTTTTGTAGCTACAAGGAAACTTAGCCTTCAGTCAGATGGCAGTAAGGGGAGGGGCTTGCCTTGCTCTTTCCTAAAGAGACTGATAAAGCCCAGTCCCCCAGATCCTCAAGTGCCCTTGGAGTTGCCAGAGCCAGCGTTCCACTTCTCTCTATGTGGGTGATGGGGTGCCACAGCCCCAGTTCAACGTGTGGACCCTAAACTCACCTGCTACCTGTTGTAGCAGGCTAAAGGGTCCCTCTGGGAGATGGGTGCTGGCCACTCTCTTTCCATCCTGCTGTGCTGGTGAAGTGTCCATTGCCCCAAATCTTCCAGCCAAGCCCACCCTGGAAACTTGCTATGTGTGAGAGATCCCCTCGCCCAGGCCTGGGAATTAGCATTCTCCTCTCTGTTCTACCGAACCCTGAGGAAGGGGCAAGCCCTAGACCACTGCCCCTCCTCGTCTCAGAGCTGGGCTGAAGAAAGAACCAGGCATGACTTTCAAAGAGTGGCTTCGGTCTCCATTACTGACCTTGCACACTCATGTCTCCTTTCTGGGCCACGGTTCTGTTGGCTGTAGAATGGATGATGACTACTACCTCAGATAACCTGTCTGAACATGCTGATCACAGGCCAGACACGTGTCCGTGAAGACTCTCCTTTGGAGAGTTCACACCATGATCAGCCACTTGGGCAGTGCCCAGACGCTCCGTTCACTTCTCTGTCCACCTGTCAGTCGTTGTTGGGCTAGTTTGGTTCTCAGGCATTTCAGAGACTGGATCTGGCTGGGTGAGTGTAGATAGAGGGTAACAGAAATCCTGTCCCCTGGGAGGACAGCATAGGGCTCCCCGTGGGAACAGGCTCTCCATAAAACCAGCTGGACTGCCTGGCAGGCGTCCTGGCTGTGAGTGCTGGAGGCGCCCTGTGTCTGTCCGGTCCTTTCACATCCTGACATCACCTCAGCAAGGCAGGGGGACAGAGCACTGCACCTTCCCTGACAGACGAGAGGAGGTTCAGTGACATGATGACATCACACAGCTAGCAGAAGGTGGAGCTGAGGTTCAAGTCCAAGGTCTTTGGGGCCCTGGGGGGTCTGGGTCGCCACCAGCCTGGCTTCTCATTCCTGAGTGTTGCTGGGGTTCAGACTGAGGCATGCATACCATTTGCCAGGGGCTGTGAGGAGTGGGCCCTGTGTCCCGACAGTGTGGGTTCCACTCCTTCATTTCTAGGTTTTGTGCTCTTGGGCAAATGCACTTAGCATCATGTTCACCACATTCACCGCTTTAAAGTGAGACATTCAGTGTCATCGAGTACCTTCACAGTGTGGTCCCACCATCACGGCTGTCTAGTGCTACAACATTTTCATCCCCCAAAAGAAAACCCTGTGCCCATTAAGCAGTCCCTCCCCAGTCCCTCTCTGGTCCTAGTCCCCAGCCCTAGGAAGCACCAGTGTGCCTCCTCCACAAGGTTCCTAACCTCCAAGTCTCTGTTTCCTGGTCTGTAAGATGAGGAGAGGGGCGGCTCTGGCCTCCTGGACGGTGAGCATGAGTGGGTAACGGGAAACACCAGGCACGAGTGCAAGGCAGGGCTACCACGGTTTGTAGACCTTCTCCCTGGTGGGCTCCTGGCAAGGACCATCTTGGCCGTGAGGATGAGGTGCAGAGCTGCCCCGCCTGGCCGACGTCCTGGCTTCAAGAGTCCACAGTGCACAGCACGTTGGGAACGGGGCCTTGACACAGAGATGCTGGGAGATTTTGCCACCACTCAGACCAGGTGGCCATGGGTGAGTGCAGGGAAGCCAGAGGTCCTGTGGTCGGTGTGGGTGGGCAGTTTCAGGACACCATCGTTATCACAAGTACCCAGGCAAATTCCTGGGTGGGAATAAAAGAAGGAAATGCTACTTCAGGACCTGCTGAGAACTAGGCTGTGCCCAGGGACCCGCTGGACACCTGCTCCAGGCAGGGAGAACCTCTCAGTGCTCCATGTGCTGCCTGACTGCAGATAGGGGACAAGGAGAGGTAGGGACTCCAGGTCCCACTCAGTGCCCAGAGCTGGTGGCCGGTGGAGGCAGGGGGATGAATGGGCATAGCAGCCAGCAACACCCAGTAGAGAGCAGTTTGAGGGTGCATATCAGGAACCTCCAAACCTTCACACCAACCCTTGTCTCAATGGCATCTAAACCACGCGAAGGGGAATGCTGGGCCCTGCTACATCATTGATTAATTCAGATTAAACGTCTTCGCAATTTTTCTAATACTTTTAGTGGGGTGACCTGAACTATTTATTGGCAATATTTAAGAACATAAGGCTTACTGAATACATAAATTGTATACATACACCAAAAACAAACAAACAAAAACAAAAAACCAAAGAGGGGAGCATTTGGCATTAACAGTTGCCATTGAAACATCTTCTCGCTTTCTTCTGAAAGATTCACCAGTTCTAAAGTAGATGAATCTAGATTGAGAGAATCCCAAACGTTGCCTCTTGGCAGTCTAAACCTTGTCTTATAAAGTAACAAGTGTCCTTAAAATAGATGAATGTCCCTTTCTCTCCCCTCAATCTGAAGTAGAGACCAGGATTTGGAAACCTGGACAGCTCTGTCTCTGCCTCATGGTTGCTGATCTTTGAGGCAAAGTGCTTTTTTCTTTCACGCTCCCATGTCTTCCTAAATTCAGACAGAGTTATAAATTCCTAGAAAAAATTTGAATAGAAAGAGGAGAGGAATATACGCCAAGTGCACTGCATCCTGGGAAGTGGATTTTTATGGGCAGGAAAGAGCACTGGCAGCAAAGCATGATGGGAACTTAATGTACCATGTCAACCCAGAGTATTAGAAAAATAGGACTGAGAGTGAAAAATGATGTCACCTCATCAATGTAAACCAGCGTAAGGCGAGAGCCCACTAGACACTGAAGGTACGCTCAAATGCTTGCCCTTCAGTTTTCTAAGAAACGTTCCCAATCATAATGTAAACAGACAGAAAACAGGGCCAGGAGCAGTTCACCTCAGGTGTCTCTCTCTCAAGTTGAATCTGAAAAGACTTGCCTTGCTTTTGAAGGTGAGTACATTGAAAACTCTTTGAAAAAGTACTTCAAACATAATCAAAGAAGCACAATACCCAAAAGAAGCAGGGGAAGATGATCATTTCCTACCTCTGAAAATGAACTATTATAGAATAAAGAAGAGGACTTTCAGAAAGATGTTTGACCTCCTCAATCATCCACAAAACAAAATAACCCCCATGAAATAGCCTGAGACAAGAGGATGGGGGAAAGAGAGGTGATCGTACTAAATGAACAGGAAACCCAAAATGCCAATAAGACAATAAAAGTATGTTCCAATCAATAAAGCTCAACACCGGGGCTGCCTCAAAGCAGGTCAGGCAGCTCAGAACCAAGACCCTGGTGGCTGACACGCATCTGTCCATCTGCTCAAATACATCACAGAGAGCTTCCTGGTCAAATAGGAGTGGAGGACCACTTTGTCTCTGAAAGACTCCCAAAATTAGGAAGTCAGATAATACCAAATATTGGCTAGGAGGTGAAGAAATAGGAATCCTTATGCCCTATTGCTAGGACTGTGGATGGTACAGCCATTTTTCCGGAAAATGGTGAAACACTCCACACACACACTCCTTAAGAGAACAGATGGGATAAAATAAGATGTTCTTCTAAAATGAAGACAAGGATCAAAAGATGAAATCATGACAACGAATATGACAGCTATGGACTTGGAGAGTGAAGAGATAGCATATGATAATCAGGTGTGCCAGAAGAGAGAGAAGAATCTATTATAAATAGCCTACATATGCTGTATTTATTATGTATAATATATAACATTTAATATATAATATGGTATATAATAAATACACTAAAATCTATTATATAAATGATGATTATGTGTAATATACAAAATTTAAATATTTATATTTTTTTCTGAGTTCAGTGTCTAAATTAAAGGACATCTTGTATCACAGATCAACGAGTGCTGCCCCCAGATCTAACCTGGCATTTTTTTTATAATTCCAAGAAAAAAATATCTTTTAGGCATTCAAGCAGGGAAAACCAGTCCCCTAAAAATGAACAATAATTGAGCTAGCCTCAGATTTCTCTTAGCATCACTTCGTAGTTTCAAGGGAGAAAAATAGTAGCCCAAGGATTTTATACCCAGCTAAAGTCTGTCATCATCAAGGCAACAGAGGCCCATCCTCAGCAAGTTTCCAATTCCTTGTCTTCTTCAGAGTATCAGAAAGTGCTCCATCAGACTGAGACTCGAAGACAGAAGAGAGGTGTGTCCAGGATTGTGTACCAAGGGAACAAGAGGAAACACAACAGGAGGCATAAGTAGGACAGTCGATGAGATGGTGCAGGACCAGGCAGTTATGATGGTGATACGCACATGTACTTTAAAATATATCAAAAAGAATCTGTGTGCTGTTTTCAAGAAGTATGTATTTAAAATAATCTTAATAGAATACAAATAGAAGGAGGATCAAAGCTATGACAGGCAACCACAAGTACAAAATTAAGGGTCATATTTTTTTTTTTTTGGTACTGGAATTGAAACCAGGGGCACTTAACCGTGGAGCCATATCCTGCCCTTTTCGTTTGTTAGTTTGAGACAGGGTCTCGCTAAGTTGCTTAGAGCCTTGCTAAGTTGCCAAGGCTGACTTTGAGCTTGTGATCCTCCTGCCTCAGCCTCCCTAATCACTGGGATTACAGGTGTGCACCATTGCGTCATATCTTAATATCAAGCAAGATATAGTACAAAAACAAAAGCAACAAAATGACAAAGAGGTTTATTTTACATTGACAAATGCTTCACTCCTCCATTCACTCAATGAATATGCAGTAAGTACCTGCTATTTGCAATATGCAAGGATACACCTTGCTGAAAAATAAAAATAAAATCATGATGAACCTTTATATTCAAAACAACATAAAATCAAAGTATCAAAGCAGACACTGTTGAAAAACATGGGGAAATAGTCAGAGGCAATAGAGAAAAACAGTAAACCTCTCAGCTTTGGATAGACCAAGTCAGCAAAAATAGGAAGCATATGAAAGTATAATTAGCTTGATTATATCTATTATGCATAAGTAGTCTAATAAAGGATTCTATAACTTACAACTAGAGACTGCATCTTTTTTTTTTCCCAGCACCATGTAACTTTTACAAGAGTTACTGTATAAAAGCCCACCAGAAAACCTCAATAGTTTGCCAAAGCCAACATAGTACAGGCCAAATTCTGAAAACAATGCAATAAAAGTAGATATAACAAAACTATAACTTAAAATTTAAAATATCTCTGAAATAGATCCCCAGTTAGGGATTAACTGGAGCCCTGATCACAGTCTGTTCAGAAACTAATTTGGTTGTGTGAAATAAGGCAGGGAGCCCAGAAGCGTGGGTCTTTAAGTTAGGGTGCTCATGCTAGCAGCCCTGGTGCTGTGGATGCTGGAGGAGGAAAGATGGGGAACATGCAGGATGCAGTGGATAACCATCAGGCAGGGAAGAGCACTGATGTGAGGAGTTCTTTCATCCTGAGTTCAAGTCCTGCTTCCACCTCTTATTGGCTGTGGTGGATATCTCCCCATCTCTCAGCTACATTCTGCTTATTCATAACCAGTGGTTTTGATCTGCATTAGTGGTTCTCAACCCTCCCTGGGCATCAAACTCACCTGGAAAGTTTTATTATTACTTAATAATACCACTGCTTGGGCTCTATGTCCAGAAATCTGATTTAGTTGATCTGGAGTGGAATCAAGTTATCAGATTTTAAAAAATCTCCCCAGGTGATTCCGAGGTGCAGCCAGGCTAGAAAACCCCCAAATCAGGTGATTTCTTAGATTCCCCCCAGTTCTGAAGTTCAGCAGTACTACAAGGCACCTGAGTCTACCAGTGGAAGAAAGTTTCAGGAGGCTAAAGCCAGAGAAACAGTGTCGCACAGCAATCCAATCAAAGTGTGCATTATCTCAAATGGTGCAGAAAATGTCGGCGCCAGTTAATATTTTTGCACCCAACATGATTTAGACCTGGGGCATGTAGTGCACTCCAAGCCCATGGTAAACACAATGGGCCATTTATTCACTGAACAGTAACCACCGTAATTACCTACAGGGCAAACATATGAGGTTGTTCGAGCAACAATTAATTGTGGACCTGGAACTAATGGGACAATAACGGTAAAGTATCAACCAGAGTGTGATTCAGAAATCACATCAGAAAACCAACATTTTCCAAATTGTATTAGATAAGCATTTTTGGGGATGCGATGGCATGCATAATGTCCCAGGTCCCGAACAGAGTTGCTCCCAGATTTTTTTCAGATAGCTCCCCACTTACCCTTGTGAGCAGAGGAAGCTTGCAGGGTGGTTTTAATTTTGAGAAAAGAATCATGGGCACTAGGCTGGAGGGGACTATACAGAGCTGCTCTTCCTGGCACTCTCTACAGGACCTAAATCTCACCATAGGCAGGTGTGTGGACCTTGTTTGAATTGTAGGATCCTCTTTGTGAATCTGTTAAAGCCATGAAATTTTTTTTTCCAGAAAAATGTGTATATTTGTATGCACATATGCACTCACACGAACTATTTCCTACAGTTTGGGGAGGGTCCAAAGACACTGTGGAGCCCTTCTGTTCTCACTAGGTTGTGGCCTGGCCTCCATGTACACACCCCCAGGCACAGGGATGTCACTACCTCTAATGGCAGGCTTTGCATTGCTAGACAACTCTGAATGTGGGGCTCTTCCACGCATCCATCTGGACGGTCACTCACTGTAGGTTCTGCCCATTGGTCCTTATTCTACCTAGAATCTTTTCAACAGTCATTTGGTCCTTGACTCTTATCAGTTGTGAGGTGTCCCTCTCTCTGTGGGGATCTTAGAGATTGATTTCTCTAGGTGCTCCCTAGCTTCAGGCCATGGCTGATGGGTGTTGCATGGTCAGCTGCAACAGATTGGATCTGCAGGGGCTGCAGAGTGGACACAGGACATCCAGGGATCTGAGGGAGTGGCCATCTGCACTCTGATCCAAAGCAGGGAAAAGGACAGATCTCTATAGCTTGTCCTCCTTGAGTCCTGGGAGAAAGTGCTTCTCAGGTGGGAGAAGCAGCAGCGAGGGACCTTCATCTGGGGTTGAAGGGTGCAGGATGCTGTTTCCCTGGATGCTGAAACTCGACTCTGGGATATGTTGAATCTAGAGCTGCTGCTGAGACAAGCAAGGGTGCAGGAGGAAGCTGGTGACAGTGAAGACTGAGCTTGCTGTAGCCATGACCTCTCTGGATCAAAGATTTAATGATGCCAAGAAAGAAGAGAAGGGAGGGAAGGAGAAAGGGAGGGAGGGATAAAGAACAGATTAGAAGAAACCTTGAGCAATTCTTTCATAATTTCAGAGTAGGAAAGACCTTTCTAAATATGACACAAAACCCTAAGACATAAGAGGAAAAAATGATAAATTCATCCACTTAAAAAAAAAAAAAAAGACACTTTTAGCTGGGTATGGTGGCGCACAATAGCTCAGGAGGCTGAGGCAGGAAGATTGTGAGTTCAAAACCAGCCTTAGCAACTGAGGCTATCTCTAAATAAAATACAAAAAAGGGGTGGGGATATTGCTCAGTGGTTAAGCACCCCTGGGTTCATTCCCTTGCACAAAAACAACAACAACAACAAAAATCCCCCAAAACAACAACAAAAAACCCACTTTTGCATGAAAAATGATACTATAAGCAGCATCAAAAGACAAAGTACAAACTGAACCAAAAGAATAAGCAACTTATGTCACAAAGGGCTAATTTCTTTAAAGATCACTTTTCTACCAACCGATAAGGAAGACTAAGAGTCAAATTGGAAAATGGACAAAGAATAAGAACAGTTTCCAGAAAGGAACTAAAAATTGCTGTTAAACACAGGATGGGAGACTCGGCCTCACTCACAATGAGATAAATGCAAAGTAGAACTACAGATGCATCTCCCCACCATCACCCTGCAGAGATCAAAAAGGCTGATAACCACCTTCTGTGGGAGAGGCCCAGGAAAAGGAGAGCAGAGATCAGAGGAATGTCAGGGGAGTGGTGACATTTAAGCTGGACAGATCATTAAAATCCGAACTTAACAACTTACTGGCACTTAAAGAAGAAATAATAAAGGGAAAGACAGGCAGGTTTGACTACTGAGCGTAAATTAAAATACCCACACCCAACACGCAAAGACAAGCAGAGGTCTTTGCCGCAGCTCTAACAGCCTGGCCTGGATCCTGTACATATAAAAAGTCCTCATTAAATTCATTTAGAAAAACATTACAAGACCCTCAAAAAATAAAGGACGTGAAAAAGAAGTTCCTTAAATAGGACACGCTCCTCGTTAATGACCACGTGGAAAAAGGCAAAACGTCATGAGCAATTGTGAACACAATGATTCAGGTTTTTAAAGTGATAATTCATTATAAAATTAGATAGAAAAATGTTCTATTCCCTGTTGACAAGAATGTGGTGAAATTGGACCTCTAATTATACCTGACTAGCAGATATGCATATAGATAAAATTCTTTGGGGAAATAAGTCTAAAGGTTCATTTCCTATCTCCTTTCTTTCTTTGTCTTTTCTTTTCTTTTTTCTTTTCTTTCTACAAGGGATTGAACCTAGGGGTACTAAACCACTGAGCAACATCCTTTTTCTGCAAAATGCTACTGCTTTTTAGCCCTTTTTTATATTTTATTTTCAGACAGGGTCTCCCTGAGTTGTTGAGGACCCCACTAAGTTGCTGAGGGTGGCTTTGAACTTGCGATCCTCCTGCCTCAGCCTCTCAAGGAGCTGGGCTTACAGGTGTGGGCCACATGCCCGGTTTCATTTCCTCTCTTCATCTGGGAAATTTTAAATCACAGATTCTGTCCTACAGAATAGTCCTGAAATATAGAGGAAGATGCTATGCACAAAGATGCCTGTAGAATAATTGGACAAATTACAAACAACACCCCCAAATTAGAGACGACTCAGTAAATTGCGATTTGTTCATATGTTGGAATACTGTACAGCTATTAAAATGTTTACAGGGAGTTTTTAAGAGGATGGTTGAATGTTTACAGAACAATGTTAGGTGGGGAAAAACTGTTTGATCGTGTCTGTAGAATGTTCTCAAACTTTTGAAAAAAGTCCAATCACTGTGCATGATGTTGGGAAGGCAACAGATTCCACATTCATGGTGGTTCTTTGGCAGATCACTGGTTAATTTTTTTCTTTCTTTCTCCTACTTTTGCCCTTTGCAACCATCTCTTCAATGTTGATGTCTTACTCCTGACAATCAAGAGCCTTCAGAAGTATCTTGCACCATGTGTTTCTGTCCCAAGACAGGGTTCCAGGCCTCATCTGCGCCGTTAGGAAGGATGCTGAGCTCCTAGTAAAAGCATCTTCTCTTTTGTTTTTTTTTCAGCTTTCCTTTGCCGCAACCACACCTGTTCTAGCGGATAAGAAAAAATACCCTAACTTCTTCCGGACGGTGCCGTCAGACAACGCGGTGAACCCGGCCATCCTGAAGCTGCTGAAGCACTACCACTGGAAGCGCGTGGGCACGCTCACGCAGGACGTGCAGAGGTTCTCCGAGGTAGGCTGTGCCCTGCGCCCCCAGGCAGCTCACCTGGCCAGGCAGCACCCTGGAGGCTGCTTGACCTCCAGCAAAACAGAGCTGGTAGCTGAGGAATGTGTGCCGGGCTGTGGGAGCCTGCAGCCTGGATGGCTCCAGAGGGGAGTGAGACCTCCTGTCACCATCCTGTTGCTCCTGCAAGACCCCCTGGGCTCGTTTGTGCTGGTCACTGATGACAGAGTGACCATCTGAAGGCATATGTGCCACCAATAGGTCTGCTCCTGTGAGGAGAGTTTGAGGGAGGAATTGGCTCAAAACCAAGACTCCTGGGTCATCTTGGATTGGGCTTTGTGGTTTTTTTGTATTTAATAATGGTTTGCAAACATGCATAAAGACATGGTGCTTTGTTTTGTTTCATAAAAAATGCAAAAATATATATGATAATAGTGTTTTCTCCCAATTGCCCTGTCCCACCCTCTCTCCCAGATCCCATTTTTTCGGTTTGGTGCTGATCTGCCCAGAATTTTTTCAATTTATTCAAACCTAAATGACTTCATACCACGTACATTTTGACTTTTCATTTGCTTTGCAGCAGATCTCAGAGATCCGGTTGATCTCATGATGTCATGGCGTATGGTGTTCAGTCAATGGGTGTCTAGTAACTTACTGAACCCAGCCCCAGGGATGTTTACAGCCTTTTGGTGACACAACCAACACCTTTGGACATAGGTGTACATCTTGGCAATAGATTTCTAGAAGTGCAGTTACGGGCCATTTAAAATTTTGAGAGGGACTGACATCCAACAGATCTGTTCCAGTTTTTAGTGCCGCCAATGGCTCTTGAAAATTCCTGTTCCCACACATCCTTGCTCACAGTGGATCATAGCAAATATTTAAAAAGGTATCCCCTTCGTGTGAGTGTGAAGTGGTCTCTGGTCCTTCTCCCACCCCTCCCATTGCTTTATATCTCCTAATTTCTCTTCCCACATAGGCTCTTGATACTTGGAGCCTCCCCCAAACCAACACATCCCAGGTGCGTGTGCGTGGCCGCCCAGGGGAAGCAAACGTGGCTGTGTGGGGAGTCTGCATGCATGATTCCTGTGTCCAGGCGAAGCTCAAAGGGAGAGTGGGGGTTCCAGGTGAGGGGCTGCCACGGTGGAGCAGAGCAGGGCAGGAGTCCAGCTGAGCACTTACCTTTAGAGGCTCTTGACCCGTCTCCATGCAGAGGAGAGGCCACATGATGTTGTACCTGGGAGACCTGGGAGAAACCCCCTTCTTTGAGCTATGGTTTCCTCCCCTGCAAATCAATTAGGGCTAGTAACCCCCTGCATGCCTCCCTATAGGGTTTTGTCCAAAATCCAATCTGTAATAAATTTGAAAGCACTTTATAACTATAAAGTTCATGCACAAAAAAAGATGTTTAGGAGATGCTTGGTGATCCAAACAAGGCAGGTTTTTCCCAGGCACGCTTTGCCTTCATCTTCCACCTCTCTGCTTCTCATCCCCTAGAGGAACTTGACCTCCAGTGGGAACAACTCATTGTCAAACACCAAAGAGGCTTTTGCTGGCAGACTGCCCTCTGTGGAACCCAACAAATGTTCCAAAATGAGAGTGAAACAGGCTGATTGTGGTGGTGGGGACCAGCTGGTCCCCTGGCCCCATTAACACCAGACCCTGCCGGGACTTAGGGGGACTTGCTTCTTTTTAAAGGCATCTTTGACTGATAGAGTCCAAAGTGTCCTTAGAGATACCTCCCCCAATCTCCTCATTGTGTAGAAGGGGAAACTGAGGCCATGAGAGAGGAAGGGACAAAGTTCAGGGTTTCCATGCAGCTCTAAAGTCATGAAAGATTGTTTGCAGAAAGTCAGGACTGAATTCCAGATTCCTGAATCCTGCTGAAGACTTTCCATCACTCTTCATGTCCATTGATAACTTCAGGGAATCACATGGGAGCTACCTACCTGTAGCCTCAGAGGTTTGAAATTCCCATCAGGTTTGGTCTGCAGAGCAAAAATGATCAGGCCTGATGTTAGTTGAGGGCTTCATGGAGTCTCAGACACTCTGATAGCTAGCTGCCCTGTAGGAAGCCATGATAGTTCCCATTTTGCAGATGAGGAAACTGAGGTTTACAGAGGGTGGGTGGCTTTTCACCCCAGGGCACATGCTGGCAAAGAGGCCAGCCAGACTGGATGCCTGGACCTCCAGAATGTAGGTCAGTGTGTTCTCTACTGCACTGTCCTCCCTGGGATCTGGTCTTGACAGGTAGGTACCATGTCTCCATCCCATGCAATAATGTTAGGCCTCTCTGAGGGATTTCAGGGTGTCTCCCTGGGAAGTTTCTTTTCCTAGGACAGGATGTTGCTTGGTGGTAGTCCTGGCAAGGGTCCCTCTTGCTCTAAATCCCTCAGCCCAGCTGACTCCTCTCTGTGCCCAAGGGCTTTGGCATCCCTCTCCCCATGTCTGGTTTGCATTACTGAAGTACAATCTCTGGAAACTCGCCAGGGGCTAACAGCTTTTCATGAGTGGAAAAGAAACTGGATTCCTTTTATGAAACTGGTCGATCAACAGTGTCAAACACTTTTGTTCTGATGGCTGCACTGGAGGGAATGTCAAGTGAAAGCAATCCTGAAGTTGGAGGGGCAAGGCAGTGGAGAGGGGGACCTTAATCCCTTAGAGCTGTGGCATTGGAACTGTGGAAGCCAGGAAAGTCTGAGGGCCCTCCCAGCTTTGGGACCAGCTGTTCCAGTGAGCCCCCAACCCCTGAAATTTAAGGCTAGTGCATGATGACCCAGAGGCTGCTCTGCTCTTGGATGAGATTAACTGAACTCTGGGCTCCATTTTGCCAAGGGATGCTATGTGACCTCAGGCAATTCTGCTGACACTTGGATGTCTCAGACCTAGATACTTTGCTTTGGAGGACCAGAGCTAATGGAGGTGGCTCTGGGGTTAGTAGGTGTTCCACTTCCTGCCAAGTTCTCAACTCTGGTTGCTCAGTGGACTCACCTATGGAATTTTGATTCTGTTTCTTTTTTTAAAATCCAAGATTAAATTTAAATTCCCTTAGTTAGATTTTTTCTTTTCATTGTTTTCACTTTCAACAACTTTTGAGACACAATTTACATAATATATAGTTTATACCTTCTTCATGTACAGTTCAATTATTTTAAATACACTTACATGGTTGTGCAATTATCACCACAATCCAGTTCTAGGACACTCCTGTCACTCCAAAAGCTCCCTTGTGCTCATTTGTAGTCAGTTCCACCCCCTAGCCTGCTTTTATAGCTTTACCTTCTCTAGAAATTTCATGTAAATGAGATTACATAGCCTGTGTCTTTGCTTCCTTCACTTAGCACAGTGCTTCGGGGGTTCATCCATATTGTGGCATATGTTGATAGTTTGTTTCTCTCTACTGCTGAGTAATACTTCCCTGTTTGGATAGAGCATCTTTTGGGGAGCTTTAATATTCCTGATGGCCCAGGCCACCTCCCAAAGCAATGGCATTAGTGCCCACTCAAGCCCTAGGGTGGTTTCAACATGCAGCCAGCATTGAGAATTACAGCCCTGTGCAGTTGGCTCAGTGAGGAGTTCAGGCTGGGAAATGACCCCCTCTTGTGTAGGAGTCCTTGAGCTTAGAGCAACCCAGTCTCCTTGGTGGCCTAATGGCCCTCAGCAGATTATGGAGCAGGATGGAAGAGGCAGAGAGTTCTTGTTCCAGGAATTCTTGTTCCATGAATTCTAGGCTGCCAGAATTGGCTGCCAGGTGGAAGCGAAAGATGGGGGTACTGATGAAGAGCTAAGGGTACTGCAGAGAGGATGCTCTGTGTGGTCCAGGGTGAGGAGGGATGAGCAGGCAAGTAGTCTGTAGCCCCAGAGGAAGTGGAGCTCTGGAAGGTTTTGTGAAGACTGCAGGTGTGGGAGGAAGGCTGGAGAGATGGGATGGTCAGAGCCGGAAGAGGAATGTAGGGACTAATGACATGTAGAACTGAGGGTCCAGGCCCTGGTGGTATGACAGCAGCTAAAGTGGAGTGGAGGTGCAGGTCCCTAGAATCAGGACCCAGGAGATGAGAGGCCAGAGTGCTGAGCTATGTCCACAGGGGATCTGCAGGCCCAGGTGGGAGGCAAGCCCAGGGTGGAGAGGCAGCCTAGGAGGACCAGCAGAGGACAAGAGGGCATTGGGCCTCTCCACCCACTCCAGGCCTATGACTACTAACACATCCTCACCAAGTAATTCACTTGTTTCTCAATCCTGTGACAAGACTCACCTGCAAAAGGTCTTTAGGCAAATCACTTGCTCTCTCTGAGCTTCAGTCTTCCTCCTATAAGATGATGGAGTTGGGCCAATTGACCTCTAATGAAAGGGATTTTTGCTTCTAGAAAGAGGGGTTAGGGAAGTCTGGCCATTCACCCTGGGCCTGCCATCACCAAGGGCATGATCATGGGAATGACATGGCCTCTCTGTGCCTCAGTTTTGTTCTCTTTCCTTTCCTTTCCTTTCCTTTCCTTTCCTTTCCTTTCTTTTTCTTTCTTTCTTTCTTTCTTCTTTCTTTCTTACATCTTTCTTTCTGACTTTATTTTTCTTTTCAGAGCAGTGTCAGGTTCTCAGAGAGGAAGGTAGATTTCCTATGTGTCCCCTGCCACACATGTTCAGGCCTCGGCCCTTGTCCACCTCCCTCCCACAGTGGGGTGTTGGTTCCTGCTGGTGAACCCACCTGGGCACATGATAATCATTGATGTCCACAGATTACATCAGGGCTCATTGTTAGTACTGTGCATTCTGAGTTTGGGCAGTGTGTGCTGACAGGTATCCATGTAAGATGGCAACTTGGCAGGTGGGGAGGTTCCAAGGGGCCAGACAGGGCCCTGGAGAGCCTAAGATTCTGTAAGACAGAATCTTACAGTGTTTTCATTGTCCTAAAAATCCTGTCATTTCACTATTCTCCACATCTTTTCCTTTTCCGTATCTTATAGTTGGATCATTACAGAATGCAGCCTTTTCAGTTTGACCTCTTTTACTTACTTAGCATGCATTTAACTCCTCCATGTCTTTTCTTGGCTTGGCACTCACTTCTTTTTTAGTGCAGAATAATATTTCATTGTCTGGATAGTCACTTATCCAGCTACTGACCAAAGAACATCGTGGTTGCTTCCAAGTTTAAGCCATTATGAATAAAGCTGCATAAGCCGCCGTATGCAGGTTTTTGTCTAGAATGTTTTCAACTCCTTTGGGTAAATGCCAGGGAGCTCCATGGCTGAATCAAATGCTAAGAGTATGCTAAGTTTGGTGAGAAACTTCCAGCCTGTCTTCCAAAGTGGCTGTACCATTTTGCACTCCCACCAGCAATGAATGAGAGTTCTGGTTGCTCCACCTCCCTGCCAGCATTTGGTGATGTTGGTGTTCTGCGTTTGGCCATTTGAATAGGTGTGCAGTGGTCCCTCTGTTGTATTGTTTCTTTCCCTGATGACATAGGATGTGGAATGTTATTTTGTATACTCATTTTCCATCTTACTTCTTGGCATATGGAAATAATCATAGTACCTACCTCTTAGTCTCGTGAGGAGCCGATGTGTTAGGTCACATAAAGCACTAAGAAAAGAGCCTGGATCATCCAAAGTACCATGCAAGGAGCAGCTGATATTCTTATCATCATCTAGAATCTAGTTCCTTAGCCAGTGGCCGCCCCCGCTCAGGAACCCCCTGTGTGACTTGGTCTCTGTGCCTGGCACCAGCACTGTCCCCAGACCTCCCTCCAAATGGGCTCCAAGATTCCCTTCCCACTGGCTGATCGTCAGTGATCTTGAGGCAGCTGGCGCTGGCCTTTCCTTACCAGGGACCTCCCTCAAGTGGCAGGACCCACCAAGGCCCTTGATCTGCCTGACACCAAAAGGTCGCCATCTGCAGAGCTTCCTCTTCAAAGCACCTGCCCTTTCAGGCTCTCCAGGGCCCTGTCTGGCCCCTTGGAACCTCCCCCACCTGCCAAGTGGCCATCTGCCCCGCCAAAGAGGTCTCTAAGCTCTTCTAAAGTTCCTGCTTGCTCTTTTGGAGGAGGAGCCTGGGAGACACAGCCCTGCAGCAAGGGCGGGAGGCCCCCTGACGTGTTGAAGCACGAGGGAGGGAAGGCATCCTTGTTAGAATCCACAGCTCCTTCCTGCCCCTCTGAGCAGGAACCAGCCCCTTAGTATGGCTCAAGAAGACCCTTCATGCCACTTAACCCAACCACCCTGCAAAGGTTCCTTCTCCATCATACCTCTGGTCACTTCTTCCTTGCCCCTTTGGTCTAGCCACACCTCGGCATGGGCACCTCTCTCAGCAGGAGCATCCTCCCCACCCACCTCCACCTCCCTCCCCAGGCATGCGGGGGATCAGGCATGTGGCTGGGCCTCCATGCCCATTTCCCCTGGAGCTTCAAGGTATGGGCTCTTGGCACCCCAAAGCATGAGACACCACCTGCCCCCTCATCTCTCCTCCATGACCAACACTGATCTCAGTGTCCCCTCACCCTGCGTGATGGTCCGTGTGTCTTCCATAAGAATTTCAGCAATGGATTTCTCTGTCCATTAGGTCAGATTCTTAGGGGCAAATGCAGTTATTTCCCCTCACTGCCCTGAGTCTGCCTGTACCTGGGATGGTGAGATGCAGAAGGGAGATGCAGAAAAATCCCAGCCCTGCCATCCGGGCTTGTGCCCATCGCTCTCGATCCTGATTGCCTCCTGCCTGAGTCACTGGGTCTACAGAGAAGGGAGGAGCCATGAAGCCAGCAGGTGGGGCTCTGGCACTCAGTCTAGGGCATGCTGTCATTTCTTAACTTGACATCTTTTTCGGCTGTGACATTGTTTGCTCCTAGGGATTCTCCTAGAGGTCTCAGTGAAAAGTTTCAGGCCTGCCACTGGAACAGCAGTGACCAGGGACTTGCCATGTGAGGATTGTTGACAAACGCATGGAGTTTGTGTCTGAGAGCTTTATCCTGGAGGTTCCTTCTGAGTGGTCAACAATTCAGCATCCTTTATCTTTAGGACTGTACAATCCCATCCTCTAGGGCAGTCGTTCTCAAAGCATGGTCCCTGGACTAGCAGAGTTGGCAGCGTCACCACAGCTCTGTACCTGTCAGACCAACGAGTGAGCCCAGCAGCTTGATCTGAAGCATGCTGGGGTTTGAGATCCACTGTCCTGGAACAAGGGGCGAACTGAAGACGCGACTGCTGTGTCCTCAGCCCACTTTATCTGACAAAGGGCCTAGTAGGCTAAGCAGGCTGGCCCACCTCTGATGGGGCCCCTGGCTCCCCCTGTGGCAGGCTCACCTGGGCTGCTGGTGCATCCACAGATCTATCCTTAGGAGCCAGGAGGAGACTCAGGACAGATGAGTCTAGTCCTAAGGGTACTAGAGCCCCACACCGGGGCCTGAGATTTTACCTGAAGAACTTGCTGATGCTTTTAGGTGACTTGGCTACAGCCTGAGTGTGCGTCCTCTCTTCCTGTGCACCACCCCCCACCCCCAGTGCTGGAGGGACCAGGCCTGCATGGGCCAGCTGGAGCAGCGCTAGATCTGTCCCACCCACACCAAGGCGGCTTTTTGTGGTAGCCTCTTCGGCATTTTTGGGGACATAGGTCCATTATTTACCAGAATGTGATGTAAATATGTGATGTGATTTTAAAAATTTTTAATAGTGCTATATTTATGTTTTATGTACTAAAAAAAGTTAATTTAGTACCAGCTCATTTAGTGTACCTCATGGATATCATTGCTTTGAGTGGAGCCCCCATTGAAAAGTGAGGCAGGTTGAAGGAAAGTAAAGTTAGGGATCACATGGGTGGTGTCCCGATAAGGTGAAAAGCCCCCAGAGGCACAGGAAAAATTGAAGTTTGGGGACCACTGGGGCGAAGGAGGGCCTCTTGGCCACATTCATTTGTGAGTGGAGGCGTGGGGCTGGTAACAGACTTTTCCTGGAAACCCTGATCTAGAGTAGTAACCAAGGGAGAGGCTTCTCCACAGAGGTCAGGAATTGGTCCCTCAGGCCTTCTGCTCTCTGCTGAAGCCATGGGGCAGACCCTGGGGTTCCCCCTGTGCATGTCCCTGGGGCATGCAGCCGCCTGCCCCTCCTGTTCCTACAGAGTGGTAAGACCCCACCTGAGGAACACTGTCGCCATCAGGGCTTCCAGTGTCCAGCGCCTGGCGTCTTGGAGGCAGTATGTGTACATCCAGGGTTCTTTGTCCGGGGGTGTCTGCATGGCTGAGCCTGCTGAAGAAAAGGCAGACCTCCAAGCTGGAGGGCCCCGTGTGCCACGGAGCTCCTGCCCATGGATGGGCGGCACACGGCACTCCTCTCCTTCCACCTGGGACCAAGGAGGAGGTGGTGGCCTGCTGGTACAGAGGGGGAGCCCATAGGGCCTCGGGGATGGCCATCCCTAACACTCTTCCCAGGTCCTCAGAGTGGAGTACGCATGCACACATGGGCGTGTACACACACACACACACACACACACACCAACCCTTTTCAGAAAGGGGCTTCCTAGTCTGCTCAGTGGCAACTTGAGAGGTGACTATGTCCTGGGCCCAGGCAGCATGGAACCTAGAACACAGGGGTGAGAGAGGGAGCGTGCCTTCTTTAGGACACTGTTTGGGGGACATGGCCATGCACAGTGACCTCATTGCTCTCCCAGGAATCCTTCCTAGCACCTTCTGCAGACATGACTCCAGCCCGGTGAAGAAGCTCTGCATCAGGACCTTTGGGTTAGGAAAATATTGCTGTCCCACCATCTACTACCATTTTTTGAGTACCTACATGTGCTGGCATTACAACCAGTCAGTCTGCATGGTGTCATCTGTTTTACAGAGAGATGGTTATGTGACTTTGCAGTCAAGAGATGGTAGGTGCATACGCGAACCTAGATTTGTGCCTGTCCTGGTGAAGATGAGGCCAGGGGTCTGGGACCAGTATCCCCATCTCAACCCAGAAGCAGGGAGGTGGGTGTGTAGGCCAACCAATCCCTCTCCCAAGGTACCTGCTCACAGTCCTTGGGAGCTTCTGCCATAGGATTCTGCATTTAATTTCCATTACTTTCCTGGCTGCCGGATCTCAGCACCTGGCACGCCCCTCACACCTGCTCCTACAGCACGTTTCTGCCTTATTTTGGTTAGGCCTCTTGGCTGGCAGGCAGTGCATTTTGTAGCGTATGGGTTTTCCAGGGCTATTCTGGTACATTCCGGCTGCAAGTTCTCCCCCAGGGCCCATCTGCCAGGCTTGGGAGCGCCAAAGCCACACGAACAAAGCGGCGAGTGGCATGGGGAAGGTGTGCAGAACCTTCTGGGTTCAGGAGACTGAAGAGTCTGTTGGGGCTCCAGAGCTCCATGCACAGGAGAATGGGTTGGAAGGAAACCAAGGTGGTAAGGGCTTCTCTTGCCTCCGAGTTGGGACTTTGCCTGCCAGCAGTAGGGAGCCAGGGAAGTTTTAAATACAGGAGTGAGATGGTAGCAGTCTTGGGTGCAGATTGGGACAAGCAGATCAGAGGCTGGGAAACCAGCCAGCAGGCTGCTGCAGTAATTCAAAAGAAAAGCATAAGATTATAGTTACTTTCTTATACAAAAATGTTAAATTCTCTTGTTATTTTTTGCTTTTTTATTTTAAAATATTATTATTTTCTAACTGTAATATTGATGTGTACTCAGGGCAGAAAACTTGAAAAACACATTGGAGCAAAAAGGCAAATTAAAAATCAGTCATAACCTAATGAATTAGTCTATGTTCTATTGCTATTTCAAAATATCTGAGGCTGGGTACTTTATTTTAAAAGAAGGTTTATTTAATTTATAGTTCTGCAGGTTCAAGGCCACAGTGCCAGCATGGGCTTGAGTCTGGTGAAGACTCATTGTGGATGGCATCACAATGGTGGGAGCACTACAGGGAGAGGTCACATGGCAAGCCAACCCTCCTTGGAGAACTAACCAGGATCCTATGAGAGCTACATCAGCACTGCTGAGGGCGAGCCTGAAATGACCTAATTACTTCCCACTGGGCCCCGCCTCTTAAAGGTTCCACACCACCTCCCAACATTGCCACATGGGCCTCTAACCCGTGACCCTTTGGGAGATAAAGCACATCCAAGCCACATACCTACCAACTGAAAGGTCCCTGTTAGCATCTAGGCTTACTTTATTAGTTTTTTCAAGGTGCACAAATGAAAATGTATAAAGAAATACATGCTCTTACTACAGAAATGGCTGAATTTAGCAATCCAAGGGGAATGTTTTCCCAGATCAGCAAATGTGACTCAGAGTGACCATCCAGCGCTTGTTGACTCTGGTCCTAGTGACCTCCCGGGGATCTGCCCCCTTCTGGGCCATAGCCCTCTCTGATGTGTTTTGGGCTATAGGGTCCTCCAGTCTCATTTATCCTACAATCTGTTCCCTTCCTGTGTTCCTGTAATTCCACAAAGATTCTGTCCATTGATGGCCTTCTCGATTGCATTTTAGAACTGCTAGAGATTTTTTTTTCTTAAAATATTCTTTGTCAAGAAATTTGGAATGGGACAGGAGGTGGATGTGTCATCTGCTGTCATCGTCTCTATCCAATCTCTGTTCAAAAATCCCTCCCCATGCATGTGCGATCAGGAGAGTGCCCATTACAGAATGTGGAAGCGGCGGCCAATTGCTGCTGATTATAAACAATGATACAATAAACTCATACTTGAATTTTTGTTTGAACATCTCTGATTATTTTCTGCGGATAAGTTCCTAGAAATAGCATGTGCACATTTTTGAACCTTTTGTACATATTGCCAAATCGTCCTCCAGAAAGATCACACCAATTTAGTTTCATTGCAGTATATGAAAGCAGTCCTCGCCAACATTGTGCATTATTCTCTTCTGATCTTTGGCAATTGCTATTTTAATTTGCATTTCTTTGATTACTATTGAGATTGAATTTCTTTTGGACTAAGATTCTCGTTTCTGTTTCTCCTTTCGTAAATTGGCAGTTCACATTGTTGGCACCTTTTCCGATTCGAGTATTCTTTTTCTTACTGATTTATAAATATTCCTTATAAAGTAAGGCTATCAGCCCTTTGTCACATTTGTCAAAGATATTTCCCCATGTTTCATTTGGCATTTAATTTTGTTTTTGTTGTTATTTGAGATAACTGAAAATTTTAGTCCTTGATACAGATTTATCAACACCATTTTTTCACCTTTAATGTTGTGCTAAGCAAGTTCTTTTTATCACAATAAATTTTGTAGACATTCAGCTCTTTTCTTCTATTGCTTTTATTACTTTGTTTTTCAGTTTATCTGGAATTTCAATATAGGATCTGAAATATCAAACATTTCTTCTAACTGTATAGTCACTCAATTATTCTTTCAGCATTCAATTATCTCATTTTAAATGCCTATGCTAAATTTTATCTCATTATGACTCATTTAAAATGCCTGTGCTAATTTTTATCTTCAGAAAATAACATACTACATTTTAGGTATGCTTTAGACCATTTCTGTATGATAGAAATGTAGTGCAAATCATACATGATTTTAAATTTTTTAGTGACCACACTTTAAAACATGAAGCAATGAAGCAGGTAAAATTAACTTAACAATGCATTTCATTTAATGCAACATGTCCAAAACACTACCATTTCAACACCTGACAGTAACACTCCAAGTGCTCAGTAACCATGTGTGGTCAGTGGCTACCAGGTTGGACGGTGCAGATTGAGACTGTCCCTGAGTTGTGAAATTTGTTCCATTGATCAATTGTCTACTCTGGAATTGAAACCCCAGTGTTTTAAATAGTGTTCTGTTATAAGATACTATGTAATAATATAATGTATAATAATATAATGTTTAATATAATATATAACATACAATCCTCCCTTCTTTTCTCAGGATTGTCTTTGTTTTCACCGATTTAATTGTTGTAAGATTCCCAAAATTCTCCTGTTGTTTTTGTTTTAATTCCAGCAACTCTATAGTTAATTTGGGGCAGACGTGATGTCTTCACGCCCCTGATTTCCTCCTTCATGAACACAGCACATTTCTCCATCCAAAGTTTCTTGCTAGGTCTTCAGCAAAGTTTCATCATTTCTTTATGTAGTTTCTTTCCATTAGCTGTTAAGTTTATTTTCAGGTATTGCTTTGGGGAATGGGATCTATTTTCCATGACGTTTTTAAAGTAGTTATTGCTGGAGTATAAGGAAGTTATCGATCTGTGTGTATACTTCTTACGACTGGCCATATTGAGCTCATTACTTCTGGTCGTTTTTCTTCTCTTAATTCTCTTGGGTTTTCTAGGCAGACATCAGGAATGCATTGGCCATCTGTTCTCTAGCATTACAGCATCTTTATCTTCATCATTTTTTCATTGAGGCATAGTGGTTAGGGCAGGATGTCTGACTGCCTGGGTTGTAATTCCAACTCAGCTACTTATCAGGTAGGTGTCCTTGGGAAAGTCATTGTACTTTTCTGTGTCCCTGATAATCAGGGCATACTCTTATGACCTCAGCTGTCATGAGCATTAAAATAGCTAATGCATCTAAAGCTCAGTGCTTAGAACAGCTCCCAAAGGAGCATCCAATGCATGTTCATTATTATTGTTCTTACCATTATTTCATTCACTAGACATTCTAGAGTCATATTTTAAAAGGGGGAAGGAATGATAGTAGAGTGAAACAGGCATTGTTACCTCATGTACTTGTATGCTTGCATGACTGATGTGATCCTGCAATATGTATAATCAGAAAAATGAGAGATTACACTCCATTTATGTATGATTTACCAAAATGCACAAACGCATTCTGTCGGTACAACTAATTAGAACAAATAAAATTTTAAAAAATTTTAAAAATGACGATAATACTGGGCATTCTAGTCTTATTCTTGATTTTAGTGAGAATGCTGTTAACAAGATTCAGTGTTAAGGGATATTCTGTTTCATTTACTCAGTGTGTGTACCAGATAGGCATGCTACAGAATCAGACGCCTATTTAGAACCTCTTTTGGTAACTGCCTTTTTTTCCATTGATCTGTTAGTGTGACAAATTATAGTCATCAGTTTTCTTATATTTCCCTACAATGCATGCATTCGTTTCACATATTTATCCAGCGACCAGCATATGCAGGTTGTGTGCTGGGCACTGCAGACCCCAGAGCAAATGAGAGAAAGCCCCCACCCCTCAGGGAGCCTGCATTCCAGTGACAGAAGACAGGTGGTAACAACAATGAACAGATAAACGTACAGGGTGTCAGGTGATCAAAAGGGCCAAGGAGAAAAATGTAGTCAGGTCAGGGAAGCAGGGTGCTGATGCAGAGTGGGGTGAGGTGGAGAGTCTCGGAAACCAGCTGACATGGGAGCAGACGCCCGGAGGAAAGTGAGGGGCGAGTCACGGGCTCTCTGGGGGAAGAGGGCTCGGGGTACAAAGGCACTGGTATGGGAGGAATTCTGGGTGCTGGAGCAACATCTGAGAGGTCCTTATGGCTGGGACAGAATGGGGGAGGGACAGCAGAATGGGTGGTTGGGTGGGGAATGGGGATGGTGGCCCTTCTAGGACATTTGTGAGGACTTCAGCTTATTCTTTGAGTCAGCTGGAGAGTACCTTGCTTTTGTTTTCATTAAAAAAAATTCACATAACAGAAAATCCACCAATTTAATATGGTAAAGCATGCAGTTGAATGATATTTCATATGTATTTGACTATGTACAACCATTCCTACTATCTAATTCCAGAATATTCTCATCACCCCAAAAAGAAATTCCATTAGCATTCACCCCTTTCCCCTCACCCAAGCCCCAAGAACCACAAATCTACCTTTGGTCTCTGGATTTGCCTGTAGTAGATATTCCAAGTAAATGGAATCATAACATTTGTGACCTTTTTGTCTAGCTTATTTCACTAAGCATAATGTTGTCAAGGTTCCTCTTCCGGTAGCAGATGTCTGTACTTCACTTCTTTTTCTGGCTCAGTAACATTCCAGTGTGTGGTCATAAGGCACCTTATTTATCCATTCATCCGTTGATGGACATTGTTATTTGGATGTGAGGCATTCCCGAAAAGCTCATGTGTGAGACAGTGCAGGAAGGTTCAGGGGAGAAATGATTGGGTTGTGAGAGTCTTAACCCAATCAGTGATTCAATCCCCTGATAGGGATGACCCGAGTGGCAACTGAAGTGGTCGGGTGTAGCTGGAGGAGATTGGAACTGGTGTGTGGCTTTGGGGTATGTATTTGTGTCTGGCAAGTGGAGTCTCTCTCTCTGCTTCCTGATCTCCTGTGAGCTGCTTCCCTCTGCCACGCACTCTGCCACGATGTTCAGTCTCACCTCAAGTCCCCAGGAATGGAGCCGGCCTTCTATGTACTAAGACTTCTGAAACCGTGAGCCCCCAAATAGACTCTCCTTCCTCTATAATTGTGCTGGTCAGATCCTTTTGGTCACAGCAGTGAGAAAGCTGACTGAAACAGACTTTTGGTGTTTCTACCTTGGTTATTGTGAATGATGCTGCCATGACCTTTATGGGCACAGAGTTTTGTGTGGACGCAGGTTTTCCATTCTCTTAGGTAGCCAAGGAGTGGCTGCCAGGGAGCTCTGTATTTAACTGTTGGAGAAATTGTCAAACCATCTTCTGGTTTGCACCAATGGCTGCACCATTTTGACATCCCCACCAGCAATGTATGGGGGTTTCAATTTCTTCACATCCTTGTCAACGCTTGTTATTTTCCATGGGGTAGAAAAAAAGAAAAAGAAAACCTATAGCCACCCTCGTGGGTGTGAAGTGGTATCTTTTTCATGTGCATCTCCCTAAAGACTATAGTTGTTCAGCATCTTCTCTTCCTTACTGGCTATTTGTATATCTTCTTTGGAGATGTACCTGTTTGAATTTTTGGCCAACGTTTAATTGGGTTGTCTTTCTGTTATCAAATTGTATGCATTTTTTACATATCCTGGATATTAGACCCATACCAGATACAGATGCTTCTTAATTTAGGACTGGGTTACGTGCTGATAAACCCATCATAAATTGAAAATATGTAAGCTGGGCGTGGTGGCGTATGACTATAATCCCAGCGACTCGGGAGGCTGAGGCAGGAGGATTGTGAGTTCAAAGCCAGCCTCAGCAACTTAGCGAGGCCCTAAGCAACTCAGTGAGACCCTGTCTCTAAATAAAATACAAAATAGGACTGGGGATGTGGCTCAGTGGCCTAGTGCCCCTGAGTTCAATCCCCGGTTCAAAAAAAAAAAAAAAAGAGAAAATATGTAAGTTGAAAATGCATTTAATATACCTCATCTAATGAACAGCTTAACTGGCTAGTAACTTGACTAATCTACCTAAAATGTGCCCTGAGCACTCACATTAGCTACAGTTGGATCATATCTACCACAAAGCCTGTTTCATGTTGAAGTATTGAGCACTTCCTGTAATTTATTGAAGGTCTGTGTCTACAAACACTGGCAGCACAGCGTACGGTGGGGGATCGGGCTGTCACCTCGTGACCACATAACTGCCTGGGAGCTGCAGCCGGCTATGATATTGCAGGAGACAATATCATACTGCATATCACTAACCCTGGGGAAAAAGTCAAAATTCAGTGTTTGGTTTTACTGAATGTGTTTCATTTTTGCACCATTGGAAAGTCAGAAGTGCTAAGTCCAGCCATTCTAGGTTGGGGACTCCCTGTACCTGGTTTGCAAATATATTCCCTCCGCTCCATGGGTTGTCTTTCACTCTCTTAAAGGTGTCTTTTGCATGAAAAGGTTTTAGTTTTGATGAAACCAAATTTATATATGTTTCTTTTGTTGCTTTTGCTTTGGACATCATTTTTAAGGACCATTGTCTAATTCAAGGTCATGAAGACTGACACAGATTTTTTTCTTCCAAGGGTTTTACAGTTTTAGCTCTTACATTTGGGTCTTTGGTCTTGTTAGGTGACTTTTAATCCAGTGGGACACAAGGTTGACCCTCCTCTTGAGGAGCATTGGCCAGGTGGCCTTTCCAACACAGAGCTGGGGGAGCCTGCTTTCCATGGTCCTTTTCCTGCTTCCTGGTGGCACTGCTCACAGTGGTTAGCTCTTAGTGCCACTGATCCAGGTGCTTAGGCAGCTTCCTGGCATCCCCCGCATCCATCTCCTAAGGATCCTAAACTCCCCTAGCTTCTTCTTCTCAGATATCCGCATCCCTAAGGGTCAGAGAGTGTTTTCTCTTAGAAGCCTGCTCCCCAGTTATTCCATTTGTTACATAATAGAGGCATGTATTTTGTAAAGCAAACCTTGATTGCTGGAGGGAGTGGGGGCTGTCCTCCCTTTAAAGATTGCCACCTCCCAGGGATGGCAAACCTTTCAGTGTTTTATTTTCCTAAAGAACATAAAACAAAAATAAAAGATAATAATAAATCAACACACACATGCGCGCGCGCACACACACACACACGAAGTCTTAAGTGAAGCATTCCATTTTTTTTTTTTTTTTTGGTACCAGGAATGGAACCCAGGGGTTCTTAACCACTGAGCCACATCCTCAGTCCTTTTTATTTTTTATTTTTATTTGCTTAAGGCCTCATTTATTTGTTCAGGCTGACCTCAAACTTGCAGCCTCCTGCCTCAGCCTCCCATGTCACTGGGATTATAGGTGTGGGCTACCTCACCCAGACCATTATCTTATTTTTTAACCAAAGGATCAAATCTTTTACTCTTATTGGCTCTACTTCTATACATCTACTTCCTAATTTATTTAGTTCTGCTTTTCTCTCTATTAATACCTTCCTTTTTTATTTGTCCTCTTTTTCTCATTTTTTATTTGCTTACTTTTTAAAAAATCCTTTTTGGGTTACTATTAAATGTATCTAAGCAAATAAGTTTGTCTATGATCACAACTTTAGCCAAATCCAGTATTTTTAGCTAAATAATATCTCCTTCTCATCATAACTATTTTGTCTTTGTACTTGAGGTTTAAAATACTAGGTCTCTACTCCTCTAAGTACCAGCTTAAAAGTGCAATAGCATCTGTTGTAAGCTGTAGACATTAGCACACTTATTTAATCCCCAGCTCTCATAAATTCCTAATTTTATGTTGCTTTTATTTGATTTTATTCCTTATATTGTGGGTATTCTTTATTATTTTTATTTAAGATATCGATTTTACTTTAAGACTATACTGCAGTTATTATGATTTTAAGATTCAAATCCATATTTACATGGCTTCAGTTTCTATTGACCTCTTTCATGAGTTGCATCTTTCGATTATTTCTCCATGGCATGAGTACATCTTTGAGTAATGTTTTTCAGGAAAGTCTTATGAGTTTTACATCTACAATGCCCTTGCATAAATCACAACTTCCCTCTGTTGCTTCTCCTCTGAGTGACAATTTATCTAAGTATAGATTTCTGTGATCATAATATTCTTCCTCAAACCTCTTTAGGCATTACATCAATGTTGTAATGAAGTCTGATGCAATCTCTTTGGTTCCTTTGTAGATTATCTCCCTACCACCACCATCCTGGATGTTTGTAGAATTCTTCACCTTTGAAATTTAGAAAAAAAATAGTACACATCTGATGTTTGTTTGTTTTGTCTAAAATGTAATTATCAGTTCTATTTGAAGAATCTGCTCTTTTTCCAGATTGAAAAAATTTTCTTCTATTATATCTTTAATTATTACTTTTTTGTTCTGCATTTTTGAGAAATATTGTCATGATTGAGTCTCTGTAGTGTATCCTCCATGTTATTATTTTCTGTCTGGATTTTTATCTTAGTCCTTCTCTACATCCAAGAGAACATCTCAAGGTCATCCTCTACAACATCCCTCAATGTTCTGCAATTATATTCTGCTCTTCACTGCTTCTAGTGCTTTTTACAATTCTACATTCAATAACAGAATTCATTTCCTACCTTTATTATCTTAACTCTACCAGTTTTCTTTTAATTCCAGTCTCTTTTGTTGCATATGCTTGCATTTTAGAGACCAGATTTTTGTTAATGTCCTTGAAATATAAAACAGACACTGCAATTGACTTTTACTTGCCATAGCAAATCCTTCTAGAGATGATATTATTCCTCTGCTGTATTCCTTCTCTGTTTCCTCAATGTTTTAAAGTTTTCATAGGTTCCATGTGCATTTTAGGCTTCCTTGACCGGGTATTTTCTTACAGCAAGAGTGAATTCTCCTTGGGTCCCTCACTGTTTTATCTAAACACTATTGGATTCTTGACCTTGGATATTCATCTGGAAGACTGGATAGATATTCATATTACCAGTCTCAAGGGATTGGGAGCCATCTAGTGCCATGGCATGCTTTCTCTCTGTGGTTTCTTCTCAAAGTTTGTAGAACTGCTGCTCCAGGTGTATAGGGTTGCTCTTGGCCTCCTCCCTCCATGTCCTGCCTGCACTGTGTGGGTGATGCTCAGGTATAGGTGGGAAACTGGACTTGGACAGGCTTTGCTTGTTCTTGGTTCTACTGTCCCAGCCGCTCCTAAATACAGGTGCACTGCACAGTGAGAGGGGTCTCTGGTGGAAGGTTCTGTATGTGACCCGGCCTCCCCTCCAGGGCTCCTTGCCCATCAGAGGCTGTGAGGCTGCCCCCCATCCCCAGCACATCCGCCCTCCCTGCAGCACCATGCTACTTTCTCGGGAAGGAGAGCTGTGAGTCAGCCTTCAATCTGGCTCCTTTGGCACTGCACCTAGCAGAAATTCCTCAAAGTAGCTGGCATATTGATGGCACTCTCTCCTATTTTCCACTGCTGAAGCAGATCCCCTATTTTTATATTCCCTTCGTCCTTTCTGTCACTTTCAGAAGGAGGTAGCTTAGGTGGGAGTCGGACATCTGTGCTCAGCTTTACCATCTCTCGCCAAAGTTTCATAGTTAACAGAGTTTCCCATAGTTTGGACTTTGGTATGCAGACGCACAGACTTCCTGAGCCCTTCCTGTCTCTGGCCTTCCTTTTAAATCCTCATGTATGTATACTGGCCCTCCTTGTGTCTGGTTCTGTCGTTTTTCCTGGGCGCACTTCCTCTCCCTCTCAGATTTGTTTCACATCCTCTTGATCAGATGGGATTCTCCCGCCAACATGGTGTTGCCAGTCTCAGGGCCCAAGTGCTGCCCCTGCCAGGGACTCACTGTCTGGCATCCTGAGCCACATCCTGGCCTTCAGAGATGTTGGTGGAGCTTCCCTGCATTCTCCTCCGGCCCCATTCCCGTGCTGCCAAAGTTGTGGCCTTCAAATGGAAACAGCAGTCACAGTTCCCCTGCCCCTGAGTCTCCGTCCATCCCCTTCTGAAGCCTTCATCCATCCCCTTCAGAAGCCTCGTGTCTCCCTGGAGAGCCATTTTGGATTCCTCCTGGCATGCCAGGCCCTCCTGGGTGAGTCAGCAGCCGTGGGCAGCAGGCAGTGGGGTGCAGAGGCTCCCCGTCTCTGCTTGGCTGCCTGCCCCAGGAAGACAGCACATCACACAATTTGCCATATCAAGTCTGTGAACAGCTGCCTCCTGCCCTCCGTGGGGACTCACCAAGCTCCACACATCTGCTCCTTCCGGGAATGGTGGAAAGATCCCTCCCACCAGGGGCGCCTGTGGATGGCCCCCGGAGTTGCACTGGGATGCTGAGTGGCATTTTCCTGCAGGAAGTCCCCAGCTGGCCTCTGTGAGATGCCCTGCCTTCCTGGGTTTAGACCACCTGCCTCACTCCCCTCCCTGTCCCCATGCCCTTGGTGGTTTCTCCACCTCCCCTTCCTTGACTGCAAAGGCTCTGATGATGACCACTGCCACGTACTAAACCGAAGCCAAGGCAGACACTCAGCACCTTAGCTTATTTTAACCTTCCCAACAACCCTAAGGGAAGTTCTGGTTATGCTTTTTCCACAGAGGAGAAAGGGGCTCAGAGAGCTTCCCTGCTCACCCAGTGCAGCCCAGCAGTGGGGTGAGCCACTGGCTCAGTGCTCTAGCTTCTCTCCTGTAGCCTTCCTAGAGGGAAAAATAGAACCACGGGCTCTTTATCATGGGTCTAGATCAGGGATCTGCAAATGATGGCCCAGGGCCAAATCCAACCCTGGTTTTGTAAATAAAGTTTTATTGGCACAGGGCAGCGTCCATTCACTTGCACATCGTGACAGCTTCTGCAATGCAGTGGCAGAGCAGAGTAGCCGGGACAGAATCTGAAAGGCCAGAAAGTCTAAAATATTCACTATCTGTCGCTTCACATAAAAAGTTGGCTGATCCCTGGCTTATAGTGCAAACGATAGAAAGAAACAGAACTGAAATTAAATCATTGGCTTACTGCCGTCCTAGCTGTGTAACGTCAGGCAACTAACTCAACCTCTCTGAATCTCATTTTACTTAGTCACAAACTGATCATGATTGATCAATTATTAACCAATAATTGTACCAATGGCTGAGGGGAGTGATCTGACATGCACGAGGGGCTCAGTGCACGAAGGGCACTTGGTAAATTGCAGTCCTCATTGCTGTTCTAACCTTTCCCACCTAACAGAGATGTGTAGCCTTCTCCACCTTTTTTTTTTTTTTTTTTTTTTTTTGCGGTGCTGGGGATTGAACCCAGGGCCTTGTGCTTGCAAGGCAGGCACTCTACCAACTGAGCTGTTTCCCCAGTCCCCTCCACTTTTTCTTTCTGACTTCCTTTCTAGAGTGTTCTGGCATTTCCGCTTAAGAATCCTTCTCCTCAGGTACTGCAGCACAGATGAGGTCCAGATGCTCCTCAACCCTGCATTTCAAGCATCAGGCATGAAGTGACACACATACACCAGGCAAATGAGTGGGTATCCTGTGGCCTCATCCATCGGTTTAGCCCGTGTAGGCTGAGCCAGGCCCCAGGGCTGCTCCTCTGCCGCTCACAGCCCAGGGGCAGACGGGTGGTTTAACAAGCCCTGATGATAACTGTAATGTTGATGCTTCCAGATTTTGGTCCCCTGTGGAAAATTCCACTTGGACTTTGCAGAGTAAATATCGGCTCCCCAGAGTCTCTGGGTACTGCTCCTAGCAAAATATGTTCTAAAAACTGCTTAGCTCAGCACAGCTTCCAACCCTGCTCCTAGGCTGGCCGTCTGCTCAGCACTTTGGGGCAGCATCCACCCAGAACGCTGTGTGCTCACCTGGCTGCCGGCTCCCTCCCAGGACACACTCAGCACCTCTACAGGATGGGCTGGCTCTGGGCTCCAGGCCAGGAAGAGCAGACTGTCTCTCCTGACCTTGGAGAAGCTGCCCGGAGCTTAGCTCTCAAGGTGGTCCATGAGCAGCATGAGTCTGGGCAGACCTCAGGCTATGTGCTGCCTGCATGCATCCTCAGGGCTGCAGATGACCAGAACTTTCCAGTTACTCCAGCAGGTGGACAAAGCATGGACCTGGGAGGGAGGGAGGAGCAGGGAATGCCGGTGTGCAGGAGGACTTCATGAAGGAGGGACCATCTGTGATGGGGCTGAAAGGGTGAGCAGGATGTGGACAGAGGAGAGCAGAGTGCCGGAACTTGGGGCTGTTAATGCAGGTGTGATTGGTGGTAAAAACGAACTAGAAGATATATGGTAAAATGCTAGGTGTAAAAATGAGGATATAAAATTGTTTATACTTTCATAACTTCTACCTCAAAAACTTTTATCTGCTGCTTCAGTTAAGGCTTCTGCAGGAAACAGATGGCATTTCAGAGAATTCCAGTGAAGAAAGTTTACTTTAAAGGAAGTATTTTGGGCAGGGCCAAGGGAAGTAGCAGCGCTAATGCAGCCCCAGGGATTAGCAACGGAGTCAGGACCATCCACATGTGCTGGAGGGCAAGGAGAGAGGGGCAGTATTGCTGGAGCCTAGAGGCGGATACTGGGTGGGCTTTACCTAAGCCAGGGAGGAGCCAAAGGAAGAAGGACCCCGAACCCCTAACTCTTTCTCTTCTAGCCCTCTGACTCCTGCTGGGGTCTCCCATTGGTCCTTGGACCCTAGCTGGATTCCCATTGGCCCTTGGACTCCTGCTGCGGCCTCCCATTGGTCCTGGGCCCTAGCTGGACTCCCATTGGCCCTCGAATTCCTGCTGGGGGCCTCCCATTGGTCCTTGGACCCTAGTAGGACTCCCATTGACCCTCTGGCTCTTGCTGGGGCCTTTGTTTGGCCCAACCTAACTAGAAGTCAGAGGACAAGCCGGCTCAAGTGATGCCACCCATAAGTCAAATTCCAGAAATGGACTAGGACTGAGGGGGTGGCTGAGGGCAAATGGAGAATAACCAATAAGAGTACTCACACTAGAGAGACAGGTACTAGGCATGTGGGTAGTGTTTTGCTCTCCTCCTTTCCTCAAACTTTTAATTCAGTTTAGAAATTCCTCCGATAAGTTTACAGCCTTGAGTCAAAAGCAGTGGGACTGACCTGAGTCACCGGGAGAGGCCTGCCTGCAGCTGTGTTTCTCCTGCTGCCCATGGGCTTCTGCAGTGGGTGTGTCATCTCAGGACTGGGGGCCAAGTACTGTTTAGGCCAACCTGACACAGACATGAGGAGGGGAGCCTGTCCAGGGCTACTTCCCTGGGAAAGGGACTCAGGCTCGCACACTGGGGTTTATTGAAGAGCACCCAGGAGGCAGTGGGGAAAGCAGGACGGGGTGGAGGAGAAGGTGACACACCATGCAGTTGCCATAGAGGCCTCAGTCATGCCATGGGGAGCTCTGGAGCTGGGGGAGGCTTCAGAGGGGTCCTGCATCTAGGCAAGAAGGCTGCTGTGGGGAGAGGATGTGACCTTCCACAAGGCTGCTCCCTTCAGTCAAGGGCAACTCCTGGCTGTTGGGGGAATGAGTATCTTCATCCCATGGAAGGGTCTGGCAGCAGGCCATGGTATCCATTACAGGTCCCTCGGGAAGGAAGGAGTTTAGCTGAAGGGGCAGTCAGACTAGGGCACCCTAAAAGGGGGTCGCTCAACCAGTGGGTCCCAGTGGGTTATGCAGCAGGGACCGCAAGGTACTTGATGAAGCACAGATTGCTGCCGCCCTTCCCCAGCCCCTGCACCAGTGTCAGGGTCTCTCGGTTGGAGCCCAGGAATCTATATTGCTGTAGAGTTCCAGGAGATGCCGATGCCCGAGCTGGCTTGGGGGCCCCTGCTCTTCAACTCTGAGCCCAAGTGGGGGGCTGCTGTCAGGGAGGTCTCTGGGTCTGAATATCAGGCAGGCCCCTGGCTGGGTCCTAGAACACAGAGGACTTCAGTAGCTCTTGTAGGGTTTTAGAAAGGGTCCTGGAGGGCGGCTCTCTCAGGGGTTCCTATTCTGTTGCTACTGCTAAAGAAATGACTTTGGGCAGCCTTGGTCTGAAAGAAGAAAAATGGGTCTGGGTCCAGCTCTGCCCTTCATAGTCATGAGATTTGGGGCGGGTCCCCAGGCGGGTCCCCAGGCAGGTCCCCACCCCTCTTGGGATTTCAGATTCCCCCATTGACTGGTGGGGGGCAGAGGGTTGGTGAGTAGCAGTTCGGCTCTGATGGCTGGAGCTCAGCGCCTCTCAGATGTGTGGCCTGAATGTCAGAATCGCCTCTGCCCACTGAACACGAGGCTCCTGTGTAGTGATCTTGAAGGCCACATATATCCTGGGCACTGCCTGTCTGATTCAGATGTCCTTGCCCCCTGGATATGCCTAGCTCCACCTTCCTCTTGCTCCCAAATGTCCGATTGCTCTTTGCCAGGTTTGTGTCCAGCAAAGATGCACAGAGAGTCCCAACGCTCCAGGGCCTCCCAGTTGAGCAAGGGACCTCGAGTGGAGGAGCCCATACTTGCCCACAGGTCCTCTCACTGAGGGAATCACCCCCTCGCCCAGGAGTCAGGACAGTGCTGCTACCAAGTCTTCCTCTCTTCTTGCCCCACCTCCCTTTGTGGAGGTGGGAGTCACAGACATGAAATGGAACCTCGGTCCTCTGGCTTAATGATTGTAAGTCCTTGGGGAAGTTACGGTGTCTTGAGCCTTTCAAGTCCCTCCTCTGTAAAATGGGGTCAGTAGGGAGATATGCTTTATAAAATTGCCAAAGGGCAGAATTCACTCCAGAGAGGATCCCATGGTGTCCCCTCCAGCCTACTTCCTCCCTGAACACTTGGAGGGAGAGATGGCGAGATGGAAGAGGGGTGGCAAAGGAGAAGCAGGAGCGGGACAGTTGGCAACTGTGCCTTTTGTGCAAGCGTCTGTCCCTTCAGTTCCTCCCTGCCCTCTGCAGAAAATCCAGAGCCCACAGGAAGAGGCCCGTGGAGGCTGAGAGAGGTCTTGGGATGCTTGGGGTTTAGGACCTCAGGGTAGAATACAGCTGAGGCCAAGGAACCCATTCTGGAACACAGAACTGGAAAGAAAGCTTCACATGAGTGTGTCCTGATTCCCCAGGTCTCAGAGTGCTCTGTGTTCCGCCATGAAACCAGAGGGTACACACTTGCTCCACCTGCTTATCCAGAATGGAGCCGCCTGCTGGAAGCTGCCCTACTTCTGCAGGGCCAGGCTGCGCACCCCTGGGGCTGTCTCAACACTCATGCCCTTACAGGTTTGAGAATTGAGACTTTGCTCAGGGATGCAGCAGTCTCTCCTGCCCCTCAGTCTGATGCCTGAATCCCTCCTATAGCTCCCCTGCTTTGCCTTGCCCCCTGGTGAGGAGGGGCGAGCCCCACCTGAGGAAAGGCCCTCCCGCCCTCCACTTAGTCTCTGAGGGAACTCTGAGTTCTGCCTGCTGGCTACTCCCATCCATCCTGGCCCTTGGCCTGAGGCCCTGTGCCCTGGCGTCCATAACAGCGCCTCACAGATGTGCAGGCAGGTGTCTCCCAGGCCTGGACCTCCCCACCTGACCCCTGCCATCCCCTCGGCCATTCCTGAGGTTGGAGGAGCAGGGATGGGGCTCCAAGAGCTGGTCCTGCTAAGGACTTCTGCTTTCCTGTCTTGTGGTCACCTACCCTCCTCTGTTTCAGTGTTGGAAGCTCATTCTGTGGACCATTTCCTACACAGGTTACTTTCAGTATCCAAGCTGAGCATCTCCCTGTTTTAGTAATACCCTATATTTTTGTAAATGTAGATTTGGTCCCACGAATCTGATACAATTAAAGCAATTGGATTTTGTCACCAGGAAGGTAAGGAGGCTCTGAGAACTAATGTCATTCCCTGGATTGCTGGTCCAGCAACAAGGCCTGGGACAGGGAGCAAGGGAAGACCGCTGGGTGACCCAAGGAGAAGTTTTGTGCATTGTCCAAGAAAGGCACTTGTGCTGGGCCCCTGGAGAGTGAGGGTGTCTGTCCATTGGAAGGCATGGGAATCCCAGAGCGTTCTCTGCTTTGCCAGGGAGGGCGGCCTTGAGCCCAGGACTGTGGTCTTCAGCAGAGGGGTCTGCAAGCATGGGAAGGAGGGAAGGCTTCCTGTAGGAGGTGGTTTTGCAGCTGTGTGAGATCCCCAGATGAAAGCTCATTGTGTGTGTTTCCTATTCTGCTGTAACAAACCATGAACTAGTGGTTTTTGTCTTTCATGTATTAACGTAAGGCATCACATCACGCCTACATGGTTTTTGTCTTACAGTATTAGTCAAAAGTTCAGAATCACTGGGTTAAAATCAAGGTCTGGTTCCTTCTGGAGGCTGCAGGGGAGAATCTTGGCTCCCCCAGCTCCTGGAAGCTGCCCGCAGTTCTGGGCCCAAGGCCCCTTCCTCTACCTGCAGAGCTGCAGCAGAATATCTCCAGACATCCAGCAGATCTGATGGCTGCTTTTGTCTCACCTCTGACTGACTCCCCAACCTTCATTTCCCTTGGGAAGACCCTTGAGGTTGCTTTAGGCCTTCTAGATAATCCAAGATGGTCTCCCCACCTCAGGATCCTTGACTTAAACCCATCTGCAAACCCCTTCCCCAGGTAAAGTGACACAGTCCAGGGGCTGGGATGTGGGTGAGTTGGGGGGTGATCCTGTCTACCACACTGGTGATCCTTTGGAATTTCTAATACGGTGCAAGCCTGGCCAGTGAGAGAGGAAGCCGAAAACCAAAGTAGCTCCAGTTGCCCTTAGTCACCATCTGGCTCCCTGCAGGTGATCTGGGGTGTCCCCCACTACAGTATGTGGTTCTGGGAGGTGGCCCCCAAGGAGCAAGTGAGGGGCCAGGGAAGAGGAGATTGTGGCCCCTCAGCTTTCTGCCCTCCCAATAAAGGGCTGCCATACGGGATAGTGGGGGGGACTCTCACTGCCAGTGGGGTCCCTGCTCCCATATGCCATGTGGGACAGCTGGACACCCATAGCAAGAAGGAAGCTGTCATCAGGGCTCAGTGTGAGTGGCTAGGCAGGCCCCAGGCCACGGGTTCATCACCCTCTGCCACGGTGAGGGAGGCAGAATACAGGGAACTCCAGCTGCTCCCAGCCCCCGTGTCCCCACAAGGGTCCCCACAGAGGATGACAGCTCCCCTCAGCTCTCCCACTCCCTGAAGCCTTGATGGACCTCCAGCTGGAACAGTCACTATGCCCCAGGCTGTCCTGAGGTTGCAGCCAGCAGCCAGCCCTGGGGAGCTGTCTGGTCCCCACAAGCTGGGCTCCAAGCCTCACGTGAGCTCCCCAGGCTCAGGACACCAGCCTCCCACCTGTTCCTTCCTGCACATTCATCATGAAGAGTTTGGAGAGCTTACTGCATGCCCAGCACCCTGCAGGGCCCTGCAAACCAGACAGACAAAGCCCTTGAGTCCTGGAGCAGACTTGCCAGTGAGAGAGGGGACAGGACCACTGTCCCAGTGCCACAGCCAGTTCTATGTCAGGGGTCTGGACTCCTGAGCCAAGCTGGCAAGGCCCCCGGAGGACAGTGGCCTCATCCCTGCCTGTCATCTCAGGACACTGCAGCTCGGGGTCCTCTGCTTATTCCCCGCTCCTCTTGGTAACTGGGGAATCAAGAAAAGCCACATTTCTTCAGGTCAGACAAGTGGTGCCACCAAGCAGAGGCAAATTGGGCTTCCCTTTAGGATGCCTCAGCGTGGGGTGTGAGGGTCTACACTAGACAGGAAGCCAGGGCTTCTCCATGGGAATGTGGTTTGGATCAGGGAGCAGCCAGCATTCGGGAGGCCCCAGGAGCGTTAGTTTCCTGTGGCTGATACAACAAACCACCACCAACTGTGTGGCTTAAAGCAACAGAAATCTGTTCTGTCCCAGCTCTGGAGGACGGAGGTCCTGAACCAAGAAGCAATCAGAGCCCTGCCCCCTCTGAAGTCTCCAGAAGAGCCCAGATCTCTCTTTGCCTTTTTCCCATAAGGACACTTAAGGTTGGATTTTTCCAGGATGATCTCATCTGGAGATCTGCAAGTTCATTACATCTGCAAAGACCCTTTTTCCAAATCAGGTCACGCTGACAGGTTCTGAGGATTAGGACTCAGACATGTATTTTGGGGTCACCATTCAATGGCTGGCTTTGCACTGTGAACATGCAGGGGTCACACATGTGCAGATGGCAGCGAACTGAGCAGCCTATCTACCTACAGCAATTGCCCGTGTATAGTAGAGCTGACACATGGTCACTTTGCACTTGCCCTTTAAAACCTTTTTTTCACTTGTGTTTATCTGATCATAGGTTATATGAACAGTTAACTGACCTGTAGAAATCTGAAAACCAGGTGACTCTATTTTTCAAAAGGAGCACCCTCCTCAATAAGTGCTCATCAAGTTTGGAAAAGTGGAAATACCACTCTGAGGAGAAGTTTCTACAAGAGTTTAAGTTCATGGCCAGAATCTTTGAAAAACCTCAGGGCTGTGTGGTGGGCGGGGGTGCAGGGGGACTCAACTACTTTTTAAATTTAAAAAAGCAAAGAATGTGGACAGATTTGAAATACCCTCCTAGAACTACAGGCATGGGTGGAGACAGAGGAAGCCCCTCCAGCATTCCAGCCAGCTCCTGCCTGGGCACCTCTGATGACGGGGCGCTCGCTCTTCCCGAGGCACCTTCACCATTCTTACAAAGCTTTCTGTTTTTGGTTGTTTGTTTGTTTCCTCGCTTTGGGCCAAAACCTGCTTTACTGAACCATCTACCTGTTGGTTCCCCCACTGCCACGAGGATGCCCAGAACCAAGCGCCCCCTCTTCCCCAGGACAACTTCTGTGTTTGAAGTCAGCCATCACTTCCTGCCTTGGTCTTCTCTTCTCCAGGCTAATTTTTTAATTAGTTTAAATTAATGGTGGTTCCTGGGGAGCTCCAGGCCCAGTAAAAGTGACCTGAATTATTCAAAGATTTGAGTGTTTCAAATGCCTGTTTATCCTAATTAGCATCTTAACGACATCGGTGCCCTCTGCCTCTAACAAGCGACATTTTAACATGTTCCATATTTTAATGGATTTTACTTGAATGAACTATTTAATCAAGTGAAGACACATTTCATGAATGAATAGAAGTAAATCTATAATTACACGCTTTAGTCAGGTAAGAGGAGTGACATTTGCACAATCCACAGCTATATATAGCGAGTGCATTTGAATGACAAAGTAGGTTACCTCGGCTTCCATAGGAGAGCTGGGAATCGCTTTGCTCTCAAGTTCGTCTTGTAACCTAATTAGAATTTTCAAAGAGTTGTAAAGTGCATTTGGCGCAGTCCTGCTTCTCTCCATCTTCCCGGGATCTCGACCTTTCTGGATGATTCCTCAGCTGGCACAGTGGCCTGGTTAGGGAAGGCGTCTGGGGACCTGACAGCCATGGAAGCCCAAGTGTCTCGGGGTCTGATGCTCCTGCACCCTCCAGTCATTGACTGTGAACTTCACTTGGTCGTAGGAATCTTTGCCGCCTTAGACACGTGGTCTGGACGTGGTCACTTGTGGCTGTAATAATAGTTGGCTACTCTCTTCTCCCTTTCTTACTTTGTCTCCTTTCCTTCTCCAGTCTTCCTTCTGACATAGTTGGGATTCGCTCTGCATGCTAGGGGCCAGGAGTAAAAGGATCTGGGATTCAAGATGAGGTGCACCGTTTGGGTGGGGGAGGAAAGGGCAGGGGAGGAGTCCCAGCTGCAAAGGAAAGATGGCGCCCTGGATCTGGAGAAGGTGGGGCCGGGTGCCTTGGGATTTTCAGGCAGGCTGCCCCACCCCCAGGGGCAACAGTTCTGTTGCACATGGGAATCACCTGGAGAGAGCTAAGAGTACTGGCACCTGGGTCCTGTTCTGGAGACTCTGATGGGTTCAGTCCAGGGTTGTGGCAGCTCCAGGGCATCCCCAAGGTGATTCCCAGAGGTAGCCCAGCAGTCTTCAGGTCATGGGGTCCCTGGCCAGCATCTTCCTACAGACTCAGGGAAGAGCTTGCTCCCAAGCCACCTCACTCAGCCACTCTCCCATCCTCACCCATGGAAACTGGGGAGACAATAGATATTGTTTCAAGCCACTAAGTTTGGGAATAGTCTGTTACACAGCAGGCTTACACAGCTGATCAGTTACCCTGCATGCAACTCCATGTCAGTCACTTCTTGCCACCTCTACCTTCCTCTCCTCATCCAGCTTCCAGATTCTCTCACTTGGATGACTTTTGTAGCCTTCCTGTCACTGGCTCTCCATGCCCCTGTGCCCCATCAGTCCCACAGAAGCCCAAGACTCCATTTCAAAACATGACTCTGATCTTGTACTCTCTTCACTTGACAACCAATAATGGCTTTCCATTGTACTTAAGATCAAGACCAAAATCTACAATATGAATTGTGAGGCCCACTTGGTCTGCCCCTATCTACCCCTTCTTTCTCATTTCATTCCATCATCTCCTATTTTAGGGTCTGCTTTAACCCAGGTGTGAAATTACTTAGCTTCCCTTCCAGCTCCTTCCACCACAGGACCTTTGCACATACCATTTGTCAAACTGGAATCCTTTGCCCTGTTCTACCTCCTGGCCAGGTTCTGACTCTAGTCCAGCCTCTGCCAGAAGCATGCCCCTGAACTTGAGAGCCTTTATCTCAGTGGATACTTATGCATTCACCACGAAAGCCATCTGATTAGTGTCTCTCTCCCTCACTAGATAAAGATCCAGGACAATGAGTCAATAGTATTGCTCAACATTAGAGGTCTTAGTATCTCACACAGTGCCAGTGTTATGTGGCAGCTGTGTTCAATGGCGAGCTGAAAGCTTCAGAGCCAGGGACTTTACAGGTGAAGTGGCACCGTGGCCTGCTCAGGCATGCTGACCCATCTCCCCAATGCGATGGTTCACCCACATTAGGCTTAACATGGGTCACAAGGACTCATCTATGCCAAGTGAGGACATTCTTCTGCATGATCCCTTCACCCGCTCCTGAGGCCATTGCTCTCCACCTCTCCCTCTGCCCTTCCCTCCCTCTTCCAACCCCTCGTTCTCGCTATGCTGCTGGGGTGTGGGGAAAGCTGAGCTGTGTGTCCCCACGGCCAGCGTGTGGATGGAGGTTGTGCATCCAGTCAGCTGGAAGAATGAGGCCATTGATGGCTTCACTGGCCTGACAGCTCCCTGTCAACCTCCTCACCTACTGCCTGGCTGAGTCAGGAGGGAGGCTGTGCGGATGCCGCGCTGACCTGGTGTGCTTGCTCTGCTCAGCCAGGGCAGGGCTATTCCCGTGGCTCTTGGCTTTCTCTGATTCTTCTCAGTTTTTGCTTTCTTGCAAAATGTGGGACTTCCTAGAGTTTGAAATCTGAATTCAAATGTGAGCTTTCTTCCTTTGGATCTTCCATGGCAAACTTCTATAAGACATTGACTCCATTAACAAGAGAGTCCTGCAGTTCCAGAAGAACTAGGTGTTTGCAAGTTGACTTAGTGGATCTTGGGGATCCTTGTTACCACACGAGGGTGTGGATTTTCCCTTGTAAGGAAGATCAATTACATTATTTCTTTCTCATGCTTTGGTTATTTTAAAATGCCATTTATTGCTGATTTCCTCCATTTGCTTTCCCTAAAATGTCCATTAAGATAAACATTCAAGCTGAGGCAGACCCTCCGTGCTAAAATGATGGGCAGTGAGTGGCTGATTGTGCTGACCATCTGTTCTGACCTGTTCCGGCTCACTGGGCCTCAGAACCATCCACATCTGGCAGGGTCCAAAAGAGCCAGCCTGGGAGCGTGGGAAGAGTACTGGACTGGGAGTCACCCCTCAGTTTCCTCATCTGTGAAATTAGGGGCGGAATGAGACAGCCTCTAGAGTGCTTTTTGTTTATTTATTTGTTTTGAGTCTTGACGGCCTGTAAAATAAGCCATTCTACCATATTGACAATACAGCTGTTGCGGACCCAGTAACACACCCACAGACACCCCAAGGCGGTCGGCGGCCTTGATTCCTGCATCTGCCTAGAAATGATCATTCCAACTTCTAAGAAGGGTGTAGAGCTTTAGGATTTCCAAAGCCATTCTATAGGATCTCCACTGGGTCTTGAACCAACCTGTGAGTGCTATGCTACACTGTCCCCATTTTTTAGCTGAAATGACAGACTCAGGAGAAGCTGAGCCGTTTCCCTCTGTGTGGGTGCAGGTGGAGCACCCGGACTTGACTGCGCCTGCGCGTGGGTGGGGCCCCTCGCTGGTTACCTCCTGCTGGGAAACGCATATGCGTGCTGCAGGCTCAGCACCTGCCCCTGCCCCTGCTCCACCACGCCCTCAGGGTGGAGGGATCCTGGGACCCCACCTGCGTCCAAAAAGGATGGAAGCAACAGAAATCAACTCCAATGGCAAAGTTAACTTTTAAAAAATCAACCAGTTCCCAATCTTCCATCAAAATACAGGTAGAAACCACAGAAGGACAAGGTTCACTCTGACCGTGGCAGTTTCTTTTTACAAAACATTTATCACAAAGTACTTCAAGCACTCTGAAAAGCACAGAATAAAATAAGCACCCAGGGACTACTAGCTGGAATTAATAAATGTTCACATTTGACTCCATATGCTTCATAGATCTTTAAAGAAAGAGAATATGGCAGCTCCCACTGATATCCCCTTTTTCCCCCTCCTTGGCGGTGGCTTCCTGGTGGCCAGCGACATTTAGGGCCAGGTTATTCAAAACACTGGTATATGTATGAGAAGGATCTGCAGATTGTTGAAAAAGAGCTTTTTTTATTGTCATAAAATATACCTAACATAAAATTTACCATGTTGAGCATTTTTAAGGGTACAGTTCAGTTGTATCAAGTTCATTCACATTGTTATGCAAGGATCATCATTATCCAGCTCCAGAACTTCTTCATCATTCCAAACTGAAACTTTGTACCTGTTTAACACTAACTCCCCACTCCCTCCTGCCCCCGTCCCCAGTGACTTTTGTGACTGTTCCTCATGCTTTTATATATATATATATATATATATATATATATATTATATATATATATGCTTCATATAATTGAACCATACAATATTTGCCTTTATGTTTCCACTTTTTTTCTAGGTTCATCCAAGTTGGAGCATGTAACAAAAATTAATTATGTATAGACCACCATTTGTTTACTTCCATCTATTGATAAGCACTCCAGTTACTTCCACCTTTTGGCTACTGTGAACAATGCACTACGAACATGGGTGTACAAATATCTGTTCAAGTCCCTGCTATGAGTTTTAGGGTAGAAATGGATCCTCTAGAAATGGATCCTCTGTGTTTTCATCAGTTTTGTGTTGCACTGTGACAAAAGACCTGACAAGAATAATTTAGAGGAGAAAAAGGTTATTTTGACTCATGGTTTCAAAGGTTCAGCCCATAGTCAGCCAACTCTATAGCTCTGGGCCAAGATGAGGCAGAACGTCATGGCTGAAGGATACGGAGGAGGAAGGCAGTTCAGGACATGGCAAGCAGAAAGGAGAGAGCTCCACTCATCAAGAACAAAATATCAAGCCCAAAGACCTGCCCCCCCAGGGGCCTACTTCCTGCAGACACCCTACCTACCTCCAGTTACCACCCAATAATCCATTCAAATTATTAATCCGTCAGGTGGATTCATCCACTGACGAGGTTACCGCTCTCATGAGCTAATCATTCCGCCTCGGCGCATGCCTGCCTTGTCTCACGCATGAACTCTGGCAAGGCACCTCACGTCCAATCCATAACCCGTGGCAATTCTGTTTCGCTTTTCAAGGAACTGCCATGTGTCCTGGATCGCAGCTCCTCTGGACATTCCCACTAGAGGTTCACGAGGTCCACACTTCACATCCTCACAAGCACTTGTGCTTTCTGTTTTTTGATAACAGCCATCCTAACTCAGGTGGACAAGAAGTGTGAGGTTCACCTCCTAGAGGAAGAAATGGAGGCCCAAGTGGTTGAGGAGGGGGTCACGTAGAGGGGCCAAGCCTCCAAGGGAGTCAGCGACAGGGTAGGACCTGGAAGCTGGGCCCTGCCCCTCACCTGCTCTTTCTCCTAAAACAGGCCAGTTTCCTTTGCTAAGTGTCTGAGCATGCACAGCCATGGCCGCCGGCCAGACACAGACTCAGGTTCATTCAGTTTGATCCTTAAAATATTTTTTTAAATGTGGTATTTTATATTGCAAAAGCCTAGATTTCTGATTTCTCCCTCCAAAAGGGAGAGATCCTAGGCCCAGGTTCTAGAATGGCAGTGATCTTCAGAGGGCTGCGGCCACCAGTTCCACCACTCCCTAATATTCTCCCGTGCTGGTCCTGGTGACCCTGGAAGCTGCAGCCTTCTGCTTTCCAAGCATGCTGCTGTTAGTCATTCTGTGTGTCAGAACATCAAAGGCTGGTTCCATGCCACTTTATTTGTTCCTCTATTCTGCATTATCTCTCAAGTATCTTGACTATGTCTTTACCGTAAAAGTGAATGCATACCACAAATCCAGGGGCTCAGTGGTAGAGCGCTTGCTTGTTTGGCATTTGAGAGGCCATGGTTCCATTCCAGCATCACACACACACAAACAACTGCAAATATATAAAGCAAAACATAAACAAAGACATGACGGTCTGTCCTGACTTGGAGAGGGGGTGATGTGGAGGGGAGGCCAGCCAGGCCCTCTCTTAGTCTTACTTCCCAGGATTCCCTGGGGCAACCTTAGCAGGCCAGGTCCCTGTCCAGCCTCCTCCTGTCAGCGTGTCGGTTGCAGGACAGGATGCTCCCTTCGTGTTGTCAGTGGAGTGAAGAAAGTTGCTTGTCCACTGAAGTCACTGGAGCCCCTGCCCTGGCCCTTGCAGAGGCTGCCAGCACATCCACCTCTGGTTTCTCTTTGCTGACAGGTGAGGAATGACCTGACTGGAGTTCTGTATGGTGAGGACATCGAGATTTCGGACACTGAGAGCTTCTCCAATGATCCCTGCACCAGCGTCAAAAAGCTTAAGGTAGGTGCAGCTGAGCACAGCCTGAATGACAGGCTGGTGGCCGTGCTTCCTGAGGCCTCCCAAATCCTGAAGGAGGCTCAGATTTGATCTGGGCCTCAAGTTCATGCCAACCTTAGCATCTCAGACCTGAGAGAAGCTCCCAGGAGCTGGTGTCCCTGGGCTGCCCCTCACTTGGTGTCCAGCACCAGCCAAGGGTGCCCATTGCTAGGCGCACCACCCGGCAGAGCTTTGGCAATGAGCTCACCTATCGGCCTGGCCACAGGACCACCAGTGTACAAGCTATTATCATCTGTTTTGGAAAGGCGGAGAGCGAGGAACTCTTGCCTAAAGCCCACAGCACAGAAGTCTTATTGTCAGGACTGCAAGGCCAACTCCTGACCCCCATCTGTGACAGTCACTCTAGGAACAGAGAGGGTCAGCTAGAAGTTTCCCCAGTGGTAAGCAAATGTGTACCTTTCATTTATCCATTTGTTCCACAAACTCCCCCAAACACCTTTCATGTGCCAGACCCACTCCTGGGCTCACAGACACCATCATACCTGTCCTTGTCCTCAGGTTGCTCACAGCATGGTGAGGAAGACAGACAGCTCTCAGGGGAAAGTGGAACAAAGCAGCCTGGGAACAAAGGCAGGAAGTGACTCATCCCACCTGGGGAGAGGGTTCAGAGAAGCTCCAAAGAAGGGACAATATTCCAGCCAGGCCAGAGGATGTGCAGGGACCCCATCTGCAGGAGTGGATAGGGAAGGGGGACACAAATCAGGGGACAGGTTGATGTGCTTGTGTGCTTGGGAGCAGAGGGACTCCAGCTGCAGGGTCAAGGGAGGTGTGGAGGGAAGCCGGAAAGAGTTTGCAGGGCGTCCCCAGAAGCCTTGACCACCAAGCTGAGAAGCTGGCTCTTTTTTCCCAAGCCCTGTGGACAGCTGTGGACGATCCTACAGACACAGGCAGAGCTGCCTGACCTTCACGCTCACATTTAAAGTTGTTGGTTTGGAGATCCCCAAGACTTGTTGACTTGGCAGGTCCCAGGTTCACCACACAGGGCAGAGGGCAGTTTTAAGCCATTGCTTCCAAATTCCTCAGTTTATAGCTGCACCAATGGTTCACCTCCTCCAGGGTGGACAAGGAGCCTGTGGGTCACATGGCAGCCAGGGGAGGGCCCACAGACAGCCAGGTGGCAGGGCGGGATCTGTCCAAGGTCTTCCAGCTGCAGTGTCACAGGCTGGTTGTAGGGTGTGAGGGTCCAGCTGGCTGTGTGGGGCCTGCAGGATGCAGGACTGGGTGGCGGGGTGGCAGGAGGGGCCCGTGCTGTGTTGACATTCTCCTGCTACATGCAGGGCCTCTCCCCGGGGAAGCACTTGAAATAGCTGCCTGGCTGCAGAGGCCCAGCGGAGTTCTGAGGGCTTTCAAGTTTAAAGAGGCTCTGTGGATAGAGCAGAGGTACTAGTTGAAAGTCTGCAAGAAATGGGGGGTGGATCTGGGTGCTCTGCTGGTCAGTCAGCCAACTGCAAAAGAAGAAGAGACATTAAGGAAGAGGAAAACAGCAGCTGAAACGGATGGCCTGATCGTTTCCCAGTGCACCGAGGAGGGCCAGCCCCATGCAGCACCCTTGACCTTCACTGCCTTGCCTAGGCCTCCCCAAAGCCCTCAACAGAGAGAATTTTTATAACCCATTTTACAGATGAGAACTTGGGGGTCAAAGTGATTAAGGAACTACCTACCCCAAGACACCCAGTGGGAAGTACTGGGCTGGAATTCAAACCAGGTCTGGGGATACCACCGCCTGGCTGTCCCCACCACCTGGCTGTCCCCACCACCCTGGAGAGCCATGGCTCTGAGAAAGGATTCCTACATTGTAGAAGCCCCAGGACAGGGCTGGGCTGGGGACAAATGCACTGAGGTCCCCTCTGTGGGAAGGGCTATCCCCCAAGGAACGGGTGTGGCTCCTTGCACCTTCCCTGAGTCTGTTCAGTTGTCCTGTCCTTCCAGAGGCCTCCTCTGACTCTTTATTTAAAAGTAAAATCCTTAGCAGGTGTGGTGGCCCGCACCTGTAATCCCAGCAGCTCTGGAGACTGAGGCAGGAGGATCACAAGTTCAGTCAGCAACTTAGTGAGACCCTAAGCAACTTAGCAAGAAGTTGTCTCAAAATAAAAAGCACTGGGGATGTGGCTCTGTGGTTAAGTGCCCCTGGATTCAATCCCTGGTACCTCCCAAAATAACCATAATTAAATTAAATTAAAACCCTTGTTCCTCGAGGATCCCACTTCCCTCGTTCTGCTCATTTTCTCCATTTCATGGATTGAATCTGTATTCCTTTCCTGGACCTGTCGCAATGAATACCACAAACTAGGGGACTTAAAACAGCAAATATCGAGTCTCTCATGGTCTAGCGACCAGGGCCAGGCAGAGCCATGCCCTCTCGAAGGCTCTGGGGCTCCTCCACACGTTTCTCTTAGCTTCTGTATCCCTGAGTCCTTAGTTCCTAAGGGTGTGACTCCAGTAACTGCTTCTCATTGTCCCTCCCCTTCTCTTCATATCGTCCTCTTACTTAGGACACTAGCAGTGTTGGATTAAGAGCCCACCTTATTCCAATACAGCCTCACCCAACTCATTACATCTGCAGTCACCTTGTTTTCAAATAAGGTCATATTCTAAGGTCCTGGGGTTAGCACTTCAGTGGCTCTTTTAAGGGCACACAGTTCAATCTGCAACAACCTCTGATAGGCTGTCCATTCCACCCCACTGTTTTAGCTCCTGTGTCCTCCCATTAGAAGGAAGCCCCAGGGAGCAGAAGTTTTTGTCTATATCAATCACTGTTTTATTTCCCATCCCCTGGAGCCCAACCCAATTTGCTCCACAATCTGTGGCAGGTGTGTGGATGAAATGCCCAGTCTGGATGGACAAAATACTCAGGAACAAAGAAAAGGCAGTAACTTCTGGAAAACTCCAAAGAAAAACAAGTCTCTGAACTATTGTGGATAAGTTGGAGAAGGAGGTACAGAGGACAGGAAGAAATGGAGTATCAGATAGCAGAACCAGAGTCTGCATCAGAGGCCGTAGAGAGAGGAGCTAATGCCAGGAAAAAATAAAAATCAATAACGTGGAGGGCAAACTCGAGATGCCTTCCCCACATTCAGAGGAAATGGCCAAAGAGATCAATGAGAGCAAAGATAACAGATATGGATACTGGAGAAGGGAGATCCTGAGGGGAAACCAGGACACACAAAATAGAACCAAGATCAAAAACAAAACAGGCAGCCCAGGAGCAGCAAGCACACCCAGCACCCAGAGTTTGGTTTCTAATCCCATTCCCCAGTAAGAGAAGCCAGGGCTACTTGGAGAAATGGCTGCCTCTGTGGGGCAGGAAGTATGCAAGACGATGCGGGAGCATTTGTGGTGTCGGAAAGTAGGGCAGGACTCACAGCAGCAACACACCCTGGTGGGCTCTGTCCAGGGAGCACAAGGGCCAACTGAAGCACTTCTAAAGGCCAAGGCTGGAGCATCTGACCAATGAATGAAGGAAGTACTGGAATATAACCCAGAGTGTAAGATGAATATCTGTGAGTCCATGCTTTTATAATCGACAAATAACTGGGAGAGAATAGAAAAATGTTTGCAGTAGAATTCCAAGAAACTTTAAGAGTCCTCATGCTCCAAGGGGTTGGCCATAACTACCCACTTGTTCCTTCCTTCACAAGAGGACAGTATGAAAAGAATAATTCGACAGCAGAGGAACCTGACACACACCTCAGCCCAGCAATCAAGGTCAACATCAACAGTGATCAGTCACGCGGCCAACACCCTGATGTGACAAGATGACAGTGGCACTCTCTACTCTTCCTCCCAAGGCCACTGCTGCAGTCCAGCATGAGAAAAGCACCAGCAGCTTTCAGTGGAAGGCCAGTCTACAGAAGACCTGACCAGCACTCCTCCACACTGTCCACTTTTGTCAAAAGTGGGGGCTGTCAGAGCCAAAAGGAGGCAAAGGAGGCATGTCAGCTAATATCCACAGTATCCCAGGTGGACCCAGGACAGGAAAAGACATGGGAGAATAAAACTAAGGAATTTTGGGGGGGAGTACTGGGGATTGAACTCAGGGGCGCTTAACCAAGAGCCACATCCCCAGCCCTTTTTTGTATTTTATTTAGAGACAGGTGCTCACTGAGTTGCTTAGTGCCTCACTTTTACTGAGGCTGGCTTTGAACTTGTGATCCTCCTGCCTCAGCCTCCCAAGTTGCTAGGATTACAGGTGTGCACCACTGCTCCCGGCAGGAAATTTGAATAAATGACAGGCCTTAGCTAATTTCCTGCCGGGAGCAGTGGTGCACACCTGTAATCCTAGCAAGAAGAATGGGTGCCGACTCCTGGTCTAAACTAGGAGAGGGACCCCAAAGAGACCGTTTGTTCACAAACTTCCTGATTAGAGAAGGGGTGGGGTGCAGCTCAGAGGCGGGGCACTTGCCTAACCCTCCGAAGGCCCTGGGTTCCATCCCCGGCATGGCAAAAATTTAAAACAAAACATAATAAGAGAAACAAGAGCTAAAGAATGCTTTGAATGATGCAACGGTAAATATACTGTCAAGCAAACAGAATCAGAAGCTTCTGAAACATGGAAGATAAAAGCAAAGACTATCCAATCCATGTATTAAGAAGCAGCACCCATGAAAACCAGGAACCTTAAAACGGATAATTACAGACTAAACAAGTGATTCTGATCAGAAATTCAGGTAGGCCAAACACACCATGAAAAGGCAAGAACTTTCAGATTGTGTTTTGAAAAACTTTTTCCAACAGACAAGCTAGGTGATGCTGAGAGGTTAAAGGTCAAAGTGTGGCAAAAATATACAGAACAAACCACAATGTGGTAAGACTCCTGGTGTTCGCGTGGGACCAAGGAGAAGCCAAGGTACAGGCATTCGCAGGATTAAGGAGAGTCCTTTTCTATGGATGAGGTTATACCTGCTGTGAGAATAATAGGCTCCGGCCGTTACCTCTCATGAAATAAATAAAAAGAAGCCTGTTGGAAATACAGAGAGGAATTGGCAAAAACACAATAGTGTTGGGGGACATAACTTCTCTGTCTCAGACTTGGACACCCAGGCAAAAATAAGTCAGAACACAGAAGACCTGAAGGCTGATATTAAGAAGGCTGATTTGGCAGATAGGTTTCAAAGGTCATGTCAGAAAAATTAGAAAAATAAACCATCTTTCCGCCAGGAAGCCGCCGGCATTTTGACCTCATTTAGGCCTGTTCTAAACAAGGGGATGTAAAGTCTGTCACCAGGTGGGGCTGGGAAGCCCCCCTGCAGAGGCCAAGAACTGGGCCTGGGGCATGAGCTCCGGGTTTGGGGCTTCCCTCTGCCCACTTCCTCTTCCTTTCCTGAAAAGGCCCCCATCCCCACATTCATGTTTTCCTTTTTGGTGGTTTTGGCAGGTGCATTCTCTCAGACCCAGGCATCCCCAGGCCCTGACTCTGGACCAGAGACCTGAGGGGCAATTGCCCCAGTTCAGTCCAGGTTTGCGGAAGCTACTTTTGTGAAAAGCACAGGAATTTTTAAATTTTTTTCCACTAGAGAATAAAACACTGATTCAAAACCCACACTGACCAAATGAATGCGTTATTGAATCTTGAGAGGGACGCCACCCAAGTCAGACAGCTTCGTCAGACTCCCAGCGCTCTTCCCAGCGGCTCCCAGTCCCTTTGCCCTCACCCACATTGAGTAGTGGGACCCTACTTTACAGTAGTCACATTCTTTTCATTTTGCTCCTGGGGGTTTGCTTTTGTTTTTGCTTTGCTCAGACAGCACAAGAAGGACTATTCTTGTTGCTACCCTTTTTTTAAATTGGAATAAAATATACATAACAAAATTTAACATTTAACTTTTTTTTTGGTGGAATGGGGGGATTGACCCCAAGGGTGCTTTACCATTAAGCTACACCCCCAACCCTTTTTAAAATTTTATTTTGAGACAATTAGCCTTGATAATTGCCCAGGCTAGCCTCAAACTTGCAATCCTCCTGCCTCAGCCTCCCAAGTTGCTGGAATTCTAGGCGTGCACCACTGCACCTGATTGGTTTTAACCATTTATAACAAAGCACTCACTCAATTCAGTGGCATTAAGGGAAACCCCCCCCCATTATCCAGTTCCAGAACTTTCTCATTATCCCAAACAGAAATTCAGTACAAGGGCTTTTACATCAAGTAGACCCCAGGTTCGAGTCCTACCCTGCCTCAGTGTCCTCAGTAGAAAGGCTAGGGGACATTCATGGACCAGGGCTATGTGAGGGTCCCTAATACAAAGTGTGGTTCTCACATACTGCTTGATGTTCTATTGGAAACCTAAGAAACAGTGGAAAAGAAGAAACACTTAACAACAAAATTATGGAACTTAAGTTTAGAAAGCTATGGGACTCCGTATCTTTTAACGAATATCTTAAAATAACAACAAAAAGCTTTTAAAAACCCACACTTTGGGACATTAAGCAAAGCTGGGAGATGGTGCACAATTTGTGCAGGCTCTCTGAGCCCATAGAGCTCCGATCTTGCGGATGAATTTACCAGAGGAGGGAGGAGCCCAAAGCTGTGAAGCCTGGGGCATCTTTCCAGCAGGTTGATGTTCTTTCTGTCCCATCTAACCCCGCATTCTCCTGCCCTCACCCCACACTTCTGCTTCAATACCAACGAATGACATTTTTCACCTCTGCTTTGTGCCTGCAGATTCATGAATTCATTAATCCTCTACAGTAGCCATCAGCAAACAGTGGTCCATGGGCCAAATCTGGCCCACCATTTGGTTTTACAAATAAAGTTTTATTGAAAGATGTTCATTGACCACATTGCTTTTGGCTACTTTTGTGCTATAGCAGCAGAACTAACTGCAACAGAGATTCTATGGCCTATGAAACCTGAAGTATTTCCTATCTGGCCCTTTATAGAAAATGTTTGCCACCGTCTGTTCTAAAGGAAGGTACTGTTCTCCCCATTTTACACATAGAAGCTTGAAGCTCAGGCAAGCTTAGTAACTTGCCCCAGGCCACACAGCAGATAAGTGCCTGGGCTGAGATGGCAGGCCTGCCCTGGAGCTGCAGACTGACTCTGAACCACCACAGTGGGCTCTCCCTTCATGCCACCCCATCCTCAGCTAGCAAGAGAGTCCTCCATAACCTCTGGACACCGCGGGAGTTTATCCCTAGACCAAAAATTTTAAATAACCTCTTCTCCCTCAGCCTTCTTGGCAATAAAACAGGAATGAGGTAACTTTGCAGCTTCCATACTGACCCTCGGGGTCAGCACAGGTGTGCCTAGGGAGGGAAACCTCAAGCAGAAAGATCCAGGCTGGACAGAAAGCTCTTGTAGTCATGTTGCTACCTGAGCAATGTTTGAGCTCCAGCCTGCCATCATGGGGACCACCTAAACAGAGCCAACCTTTTTCCTAAAAAGAAGGGAGAAGGAAACCTGCCTCTGCCACTCAGAGGTTCGTTATCTCTCTTTTTAAGTGAGTCACAAAAATAGCCCAATTCACTGCCAGTATCACTGGGCATTTTTATGCCTTGAATGGCACAGTAAGGAAATGGCGTTGACCAGAAAAGCCACCCAGCTGGTCAGCAGTGATAAAGAGGGTCCTGAAACCCAAGTGCAGAGGAAAGGGCAGCAGAATCTATCCAGGGTCAGGTCCTGCCAGAGAGGGAAGCGTGTTCAGCCCTGGGCTGCTGGAGCATCCAAGTGGCCATGAACGCACAGATCTGTCTTACTGTCCTGGAGGCCAGAGGCCTGACGCCACTGGCCTCACAGGCTAGGATCAAGGCGTCCACAGGGCTGCGTGCTCTCTGCAGGCTCTGTGGGAAGACTCCATTTCCTTGCGTTTTCCAGCCTCTAGAGGCTGCCTGGAACCCTCAAGTGACCGCTTCCTCTGACTTCAAAGCCACCAGTCTTCAGCTGAGCCCTTCCTACACCATGTCACTCTGTGTCCAATCTTCCACTTTTAAAGACTTATGATTACATTGTGCCAAGAAGATCTCCCTATTTTAAAAATCAGTGACCTTGATGGATTCAAGGTAATGTGGATTCCCCCTGCTGTATCAAGTGGCATCCTCACAGGCTCTGGGGATTCAGATGTGAACACCATGGGGGGACCCAATTCTGCCTGCTGCAGGAAGACCACAAAGACAGGCCCAAGGGGGACTCCCCTCACCTTTGCCCCATGGGAGGGCCCTCGGGGGAATTGTGTGTTCCCTCCTCCCACTGGCCAGAAAAGCCTGGTGGGAATTGTCACCCTCTTCTCCAACCAGGTGGGAGAGTCCCTATGGGAATCACCACCCACACACACCTAGCTGCCAGGAGCCCATGCTGATCTCTGGGCACTGATTGATAGAAGCACCCCAAGGGGACACCAAGCTGCACCATGGTGCATTATCCCCATGGGCCAGTTTGGTGGAGAAGAAAAAGAATCATTTTTATCTTAAGACAGATTACTGGACTGCCAAATATAGATGAATTTTCAAGAAACAGTAATACACTTTAAGGAAATACCACTCTGAGGCAGGCTGGAGCCTCTGCTCCTCTCATGCCCGTTCTGGATAGTGCATACCTGTTTCCTGCTTCTGAGCCCTTACAGGTTTTGGGGTGGTGGGAACATCTAAGGAAGGTTAATTTGGGTTCAAGAAAAGAGAGTGTTCATTCTGGGTGTGGAATCAGTCTGTTGGAGCCAGGAGGACATTGGAGGGGACATCTAGGCAACACTCTGGGCTTCCCCAGGTCTGCAGACAGACCATGGGGCGGTCCTGGCCAGTGCCTCCAGCCACCTTCCAGCCTGCATGGTGGCCAGCCTCTTGGCCACCGCCCAGGGCTCGCAGCTGCTGCCCTGCCTTCAGCACCCTGCTTGGTTCCATATGGTGTCAGCAGTCAGCAGCTCTGTCAGGTGAAACCCCTGAGAAACCAGGATGTGAAGGAAAGTGCGCTGAGACAGGTGCGTGGGTGGTAGGAGACTCCAGATAAATCAGGGGTCCGTGGAAGGTCACCCTTGGCCTTCCCTCTGGGACACCACACTCCTGTGGGTGGCGGTGCTGGTCCCCTTCTTCCCAGCTTCTGCCCTCCTGCTCTTCTCAGTGCACACAGCTATTTTAGTGACTCAGGGCTGCACGTGCCGTTCACATCCTTTCACTTCAAAATCTGCTTGACTTCTCTCCGTGAGCCAGTGCTGCAGACGACGCCGAGTTCCAGCAGCTCAGGATGGTGGGCTGAGGCAGCTGGGAGCAGGGAGTGGTCAAACCCTGAAGTTTTTGGGGCCACACCAACCTGGGCCCAGGACACTTCCTATCTGTATGACCTGGAAACTTAGGTTGAAGTCCCTAAAAACAGAGGCTGGGGTTCCTGTCAAAGTGCTTCACTGAGGGAGGGGAGCAGGAGGAGGCCGGAGGGGAGCTAGGCCAGAAAGTCATGCTCTGTGTGTGTGTGTGTGTGTGTGTGTATGTGTGTGACAGAGAGAGAGAGAGAGAGAGAGAGAGAGAGAGAGAAGGAGGGAGGGAGAAGGAATATTTTGGGTCCCTGTAAGCATCCTAGAGACAAAGGGGGTTGTAGACAATGAATGAGAAGGAGCCCTGACAGAGGAAAGGACATCAGCCTGAGATTTGAGCCACCTGGGGCTCCTCTCCAGAAAGAATTCAGGGGGCCTTCTGCCTCACAGACCTTTGTTCATTAGTGGGAAGTCTGGGATGGGGCACCCCTCCCTGCCTACCAAGACCAAACATCGGTCTCACCTGGTTATCTGCTTTCACTTCACATTGCCCCCCGCAGAATCAAGTCCATGAAGGGCTGGGAGTTTCCAGACTCTCCCTGCCCTGGGCAGGTCCCCTCTCTGTCCCAGCAGAGCTCTGCTCTGAGAGCTGGTCCTCAGGGACTTCCTGGCTCCCCTGCTCACCCCCAGAACTCCTCAAACTGCCCTGGACCCTGTTGGGAGAGGGAACTTGTACTTGCTTGGCCAGGGAGGGGAGCTTATTGGCCAGAGGCAGGGAGCACAGCTGACCCCAGACTTCTCTGTCCACTCTCCGGACTTCCAGGGAAAGGTACAAGCTATTCAACACTGAAAAGTGCGACTATGGAACTTGTGCGCATGCACATCTGTGTAAAAACTGCCAATATTTCCTAAAACACCCCCCCCCCCCCCCCCCCCCCCCCGCCGCACATAGTCTTACAATAAGTTGCCACTCCGGGGTACTTTTCCCCGCCCCCAGACACCTCCTCGTGGCCTGGATGCACACATCCAAGTCTGAGCACCCTGAACTCTTCATACTGATCTCAAGATGCTCCCAGGACTCAATTCCTCTCATTCCCCTTTGCTCACTACAACTATTGGCTCACAGGCTCCCACTATAGAGGGAGCCAGGTCCTCCTCCCTCTCAGGCTCCTCCTCCCACTCAGGCTCCTCCTCCCAGTCGGGCCCCTCCTCTCTCTCAAGCCCCTCCTCCTCAGGTTTGGCAGCATCTGGGCCCTCCTATTCTCCCTCCAGAAGCAGAGTGGGCTTGAACAGCTTCATGCCTCAGGCACCAACTGGACTCAGGACCCTCAGAGGGTGGGGTTCAACAAAGAGCAAGCCTGGGCTTGGGGATGCTGTGCTGCCTTGAGGAGAGCCTTTGGGAAGGAGCTAGCTAGATTGGTGATCCCTTGGGCCCCATGCATACCTAACAGCTTGGGAGCGTAGAACCAGGTGGTCCTTGCAACATGGTTGTCATGGCAGCAGAGATACTAAATGGTCCTCCAGTGGCAGAGCTGGTTATTTGTCAGCAGGTGGTCAGGCAGTCAGCCATGAAGATATGAGTCCCTCAGTTCATTTGAGAAGTGGACCTGGTAAACCCTGTCAGTCCCAGGCCCCAGGACCAGCAGGATACTGGTGCAGCAACAACAAAGCCTTCCAGCCCCAGAGTGACCCATGTGGACAAGGATGATGTTCCATGCTGCAGGTGGCCCTCAGTCAATGCACCTTGCATTTGATGCGTACTTACTGACATAGGTGTCATGTCCTGTGCTGGAAGCTGGGGACAGAGATGAGTTCCCTTGATCTCAGGGGGAAATGTGATGAGAGAAGTGCGGGGTGCCCCAGGCCACAGAGGAGGAAATAGCTACCAAACCCAATGGGAGAGAGAGCTGGCTCTCAGAGCAGGGGGCCTTGAGGTGAGGCAGGAGGGGTGGGGAGCTTCCATCCAGGCAGAGCGTGTCAGGGAAGAAGGACGCTGAATGGTTGAGCTTACAGAAGGAAGGAGGGGTGGAATAGGAATGAATGAATGAATTGCAGACATTTGGGGGAAACGGCTGGTAGTTCATTTTTACTGCCTCAGAGAGGATGTGAGATGTATGGGGGAGAAGTGGGTGGGAGTCACGTGGTAAGATCTGGAGCTCCAAGCTGGATCTGTAACCCTCGGGGCCATGAGGAGATTTCACAGTCAGATTTGGATCTAGGCATGACCCCTCCACTGCCCTGTGGGGACTGGGTGGCTGGGCAGAAGAAAGGTGAGGCCCAGCTGTCCACAAAGGAAAGAAGGAAGGACTGGGACCAAACCAAGGCCATGGGGCTAAGGGGACAGGGCTGATTCCAAAACTAGTGAGCAGACAGAAGCCCCAGGCCCTGGTGAAGGCTTGGGCTTGGGAGCTGAAAGAAAGGAATGAACTTCGGGTGACTCCCAGGTTCCCAACTCAGGTGAGTGGCAGTACTGTTCCCAGAGACAGAAAATAGGAGAGGAAGGGGCTTGCTGGGAAGGATCACGAGTTCAGCTTCAGACTGTGTGCTGGAGGTGCTGGGAGAATCCCAAGATGTCCTGCAGGCAGCTGGAGAAGAGTCGGTGGGGGACGGAGATTCGAGATTTCACAGCACAAGCAGGGCATTTGTGGCCAGGTCATGAATGAGGCTGCCCAGGGAGAGTTGTGAGAGGAAAGAGCTATCAGAACAATGGCTTTTAGGTAGGAGTGGAGATGGGGAGCCGAGGTGGGTGTCATTAGATGCCTCCTGCACCATCCAGCAGGGCAGGAAGGATCATGCCTGCTTCTGAGATGGAATTGAGGCTCCAGGTGATTAGGACCAAAGCTGTGCAGCGAGTCAGTGGTGGAGCTGGGATTTGAACCCATCTCTCTGAATCGAACTCTAATCAGCTTTTAATCACACCATGTTGAGCAACACAGGGCTTGGCACAAAGTAGATGCTCATTAAATATTGGGCTGGCTGGCTGACTGGCTGGATGGATGGATACTGTTAGCAGTAAGAAAGGCCAGAAAATTTCAACCAACAAGCAGCGCGCCTGGGAGTCTGTCCACGATCAGAAGCAGCTTGGAACTTTTTATAGCATTGCAGACAAAGGCTTGCTTTCCTTCAACTGCTCTGTTAACGATCCTTTAAAGTCCTTTCAGAGCGAGTTTTTTTTTTTTTCCTCTCTCTCTTCTTTCCATTCTTGCTTGCAAACGAAGGATGGTTTTAGAATGCAGGCCTTTTTTATTTTGCACAAGTACACGATGAGTAAGATGGCTTCCTAGTCAGCACTTTCCAATTTCGAAAGATGCTAAAAACTGATCTTTAAAGGCATGTTTCCCTTCTTGGTGCATCAAAGGGCCTGAGGCCTGCTGAGGGGGTAGGGGCCAGCAGGAGAATGGCACCTCCTGTGGCCTCCTGCTGCTGGGTGGAGGCTGGGCCTCCTGTGAGGCCAGGAAGCGCTAGGGAGGCTGGCAGCTGCGCCCAGCAGGCCCCCTGCCAGCTGCCCAGCACATCCTTCTTTGGCCTATTCTCTATGGGGCAGGACCCAGGCTGTATCTCAGTCCCTCGAAAGTGACCTAAGGTCCATTCTCCAGACCCAGGAGGGACCCTCAAGCAGCCACTTGTTACATGTTTGTTGAGTGACTGAATGAGTTACAAGGCTGTTGTAGAGTATGCATCTGTTAACCCCACTGAGATGACCAGTGGAATCCCACTTAGGGAGCTTTCAAATATGGATTTGCTGTAGAAATAAAGGTGGGCTGGGGAGAGTTATCAAATACTAAGGCTTCCCAGCCCTTACGGGCACATGCTATGTGGTAAACACATCATAAGGATTATCGAGATCAGTCCTCCCAGCAATTCTGTCTGGAAAGTTCCATCATTATCCCCCTTCTTCCAGATGAGGAAACTGAGGCTGGGACAGGGAAAGGAGCTGCCTGACTTGTTGGTGGAGCTATTTGAACAATCATGAAGAGCCTCTGGAACCTCTGAACTGGGAAGCTCTGGGGGATCCAGGAGTACCCTAGGGGTTGGTTGGCTGTTGAAAAGACAGAAAAGTCTAGAACATGGTGGGGAGAATGTTGTTGACTGGAGTCTTGTGTTTTCCACTCCTCTGGCCTCAGTTTCCCTGTGTGGAAAGGGAGGAAGCACCTGCAGGCTTGGCCAGTCCCCCAGGCTCCTCAGAGTCATCTGCTTTGGCCTCCAGCCCATGAGGTCCTGCCCCAGACCAGAGAGGATGCCTGCAGGAGTTGGGGACAGCCCGCCCAGAGGGCCGAGCACAGGCTGGCAGGGAGGGGGTGCTGCCAGGGATGTAGGGATGTGCCCTGCCAGTGCCCCAAGCCCAGGAGCATGCCTGTCACTGCCAGCCCTTACACGCGTGTCCTTCTGTCTACAGGGCAATGACGTGAGGATCATCCTTGGCCAGTTTGACCAGAATATGGCAGCAAAAGTGTTCTGTTGTGTAAGTAAAGTGACCGCGACCTTGTGTCCCCACTCAGTGTCACAGCCAGGTCTGTGAGCCATCACAGGACTAGAGATGGGGGAACTAAAGCCTGATGCTCACTGCTTCTTCCTCTTTTCAGGGAGCCCCCCAGGCTCAGAGCCCTGCCTGCATCTCCCAGTCCGCAGTGCCCCCTGCCCAAGCCCTACAGTCACCCGCGCTTTGCTGGGCCTGCTGCGTGCCCTGCAGGGGAGACCCAGCTGTCTGCACAGGTGACAAGTGACTCAGCCTGCCTTGCCCTGCAAACAGCGCTCAGAGCCTGAACTCCAGGACAAAACCATCAATCCTTCATTATCTAACCTTAGATCCTTCATAGTTGGCTGGTGTGTGACCAGTGACCAAGTCCTTTTTATACCTTATCTCATTTAATCTTCAATAACCGTGTGAAGCAGCCTCAGCTGTCCCCTTTAACAGAAATAGAGTTCCAGAGACGCGGAGGACTTCCAAGGGCTCAGCCAACTCGTGGCAGAGCCAAGATTCAGTCCCTGTTCACCTGGTTCCCATTGTAGTCTAAAAAAAAGGAGCATCTCTCTGTACGATGCTCAACCTCGGTCACACAGGAACGAAGCCGTTTCCGTTTTGACTCCCAACTCCCCTCCTCCACCTGGGTCAGGAGAAAAGCCAGCAGGATGAGGGCCAGCGAGGGAGGCACTGTCTGCCCGAGAGCTCCTCCTAGACGGAAGGTATTCTAGGAGTCGTCTCTGGTGGTGGCCACAGATCTGTTCTCTTCCCCCTGTGTGTCAGCAGCTTGGACGGGATTATAAAGAGCAGGCTTGTAGGAATCCTGGAGGTCATGAAGAGCATTGGGGGCCAGAGCCAGGGTGCCAAGAACCCGAATAAACTGGAATGTTTGCTGTCTGATCAACTCCAGGAAGTGACGTTGGATGGTTCTACTGGGCTTCTATTAGAACAACCGGAGCTGGCTTGAAGTTCCCAGCTAAGGAACAGGAGTGCTGGCAGCAGAAGGGGCCTTTGGGGGGCCGGGCCTGAGCCCATGTTTAGCATGGGGCCTGTTATGGGGGTCACCAGTGTGACCACAGCTGCCAAAGGACCAAGGTGACCTCAGACAGCGATGTCCCCCTGCTGTCTGCTTGGGACTTGGCCTGGAATGTCCTGCCACCCTGGTGCCCCATTTCAGGAGAGAAAGGGACTGGGAGGGGATATGAGCAAGAACAGAGCTGAGCTGCAGGCATGGTCACATGGGATTACCTCACCCTCAGGGCTCAGGAGCAAAACCTGAGCTGCCAGAAACCTCTGACTCTGGGAGTGGGGCCAGGGGGCTGTGGGGCTGCCAATTCAGCAGGCACAGGGGGAGTGTGGCTCAGGAATGGGCTGCTCAGGCTTGAGTCCCTGCTCTGCTGCTCTGTGCTGGTGCTGGACAGCTGTTCCCCCTCCCTGAGCCTATTTCCTCATCTGTAAAATGGGGATAATAATACCCCATCTCTCTAGATTGTTGCAGGTTTAAATGAGGAAACACTCTTTACAGCCCTAAGCATAGCAGGTGCTTGGTAAATGCCAGTGCCCTTTTTTGCTTGTTTTTGGCGGGTCTTGGGTGTGAAGATGGAGCCCCTGCTGGGCTGGTACACTTGCTGATGGCTCCATGACATCTGGAGCATCCTGTGAACCAGGGAGCACAGAGAGGGGACTTTCCACAGTGAAATCGGAGGAGAAAAGAGGAACAACTGGAAATAAGGAGCACATCCATTTAATAATTTCATCCCAAACTCTTAAAACCTTGCCCTTTGCCACCAAGGATCCAGAAAGGGCCCATTTTAGAAAGGAAAAAGAAGCCCCAATTTGGAGAACACTTTGGGAGGGGAACTGGGCTTTCCCCCTCTGTATCCCCAGGCTTGCAAGAAGCTGGCATGCGGTGGGGGTTGATGCTGGTCAAACGAGGAAGGGAAGTAACTCCAGGAAAAAAATGGATAGAATGACCCGTGATGATGCCACGCCCCGCACACACCGGCTCCTGATGGAGGACCGTGCAGGACGCAGCTCTGATCCAGCTGAAGCGCCCCACATTCGTTCCTGTGGCTTCACGGGGCGCTCATGCTGGGATGATTTTGCGAGTGGTCTTTGTAGTTGTGGCTTCTGCTTCGGGACAGATGGCCTGACCGTCTGTCTCCCACACGCACAGGGGCTGGCCCCCTGGTCCACTCTGCCCTGCCTCCGACCCTGAGGCAGCTTCTCGGAGTCTTTCCCATGAGAGCATCTCGGAAGCTTCCCGTCTGGTGCGAGCCCACACGTTGGTCCTTGGAGGAGGCCGTGTTAAGGAGGGAGGGGCTGCTCAGAGCAGAGACCCCGAGCCCGAGAGCCTTCCTGTCCTGACCAGATGGAAGCCACCATGACTTCTCCATCCAGATGCTGCCATGCAAACCTCACTGCGAGTTGCTGGGCCCCTGAGATTGAAACTGCCACCCAGTGCGAGAGCAGACGGCAAAGGCAAAGCCTATTTATAACCCTGTGGCAGTGTTCATCTTGGCTCCACCAGGAGCAAGCCTGGCCGGTGGCTTTGGTCTTCTCACCTTCCTGGGTGGTCTAGTCTAAATCCTCCAGCACTCTGATCTGGGGTCAGACTTTAGTACTGCCAGCTGCATGTCCTTAGGCAGGTCACTTTAGCTGTCTGGTCCCCAGCTACCTCATCTCTGAGACAGAAGCAGTGCCCCTTGCCCTGTCTGCCTCGTGGGTTGGTGGCTTTATTTAGAAGTGGGAGCCTCATCCCAGCTATTAGTGCTCAGCCAATGAGAAGGGTTCGTCACTACTGTTGTTGGGAACCTTGACAGAAAAGGAAATGTCCCTCTTTTAGGAGAGGAGAGGAGGTAAAAGGAGAGCTAATATAAAGAGGAAATGGATTTTGTTTCAATCACATCATGGTTAATGTCTGCAGCTAATAAGAACCAAGGCCATTCGTGGGGCTGAAGAATGTGAGCTCAGGGCCATCTATCACAACATAGGGTCCATTTGATGACCTCAGACCCCGACACCCCCTGTCTATCACAGCCAGAGAAATGAAAGCCATGGTGGCCACATCAATCATGTCACAACCACTGAGTAAGTGCCTTCTGTATATGGGGCGCTGGGCTAAGCACAGGCGATGCAGCAGAGAGTAGGCATGATCCCAGCTCCAGAAGACCCTCAAGTAGCAGAGGACTCAGACCAGCGTCCCAGCACCCCCCAGACGTCTCAGCTCTTATGACCAAGCATGGGTAGAAGGGAGGCCAGCAGGTGCAAGCACAGCTGTCTGGGGCAGCTGGCATTTGGAGCCGTCCTCTCTAAGCCCAAGAGCATCACTGTGTGTGGCCCATGAGCATGCACGAACAGAACAGCAAGGGAGAAGGGGCAGGAGGTGCGACAGAATATTCCTGAACCTACGTCTGCAGGCTTGGTGCATCTTATCTCATGCAACTCTCAACCCACCCAGGGAGGCAAGCTCGGCTCTGCGTGGATTTGGGATGAGGAGGGCTCTGAGCCACCATGTGCTGGAGTCACCTGGCTGGCCTGTGGCAGGGAGCCTGTGCTGCTGGATGGATTCTCTTTTTTTTCTTTTTCCCAGAAGGTTGGAAGCTACGCTAGAAAAAGCTTTAGCTTCATCAAAAATAACATTCGAAGCAAAACGTGTCGTCATTTACATGAACTGAGCATCTGTTTTCTGGAAAACTCACAAGGAGACAGTGGCAGGTCACAGAACTGGCAGAGAGGACTGACTTTGCTCCTGACTCCCTTGCCAGGTGCTGTCCCACGGCTCCCACGTGGGTGTTGTCCTCCGTGAGCGAGGAAAACCTGCTCCTGTGTGTGGACCCAGATCCCTCCAGGTCCTCCCCCTACACCTGTGGCTCGGCCAACACAGCTTCCTGACATGCCCACCAGACCAAGAAAGCTTCCAGAAAGGTTTTCTGTTCTGTTTTGCTGAGAAAAGAGGGGTACTTCAAAAATGGGCCTCAAATCTTGTTCCTTGGACTTTCAAGCTGTGACTAGGTGATTTCCTCGGTCCTTTTTATTTTGTAAACCAGAGTCTCCTTAAATTGCTGACCTCTGCCCAGGTCCAGATTTACACACATCAGGCCATGGGTAGAGATTCGGAGATACTTTTCACTTTGCCAAGTGGCACGGTGAATAAACTGTCCACCCAGATTAAATGTCTTGGCCCCTTGAAAGTTGCTTCCCCTGGGTTATGTTTTGAGGTATGACCTCAGCTTTTAATAAAGATCTGTACAAAAAAGAAAAACAGCCTCATGAAATCTGTTATAGAAATGGTATTGATACCAGGCTGGCTAATTTGACAGATCCTCCATATGAGGCGTGTTTTTGGATAAAGACTAGAAAACACTCTGTTTTTCCAAAAAGCTGATATTTTTTTCTTTATTGGTAATGGCAGCTACCTAATAAATAATTTTATTGCCCTTTTCTCTTGGGCCTCCAGGAAGCTCATGATTAAATATGCAGCTCAGTCATGTATAGGGTAGGAACCTTTGGTTTCCTTGTTTATATATTGTTCCCTTTACCTCCTACAGACTTACTACAGTTTGTATTTTACCCAGCCCTTATGTTTTCATTTTTATTCAGTATTTTATTATGCATGTTGTCCCTAAACCATCCTAGGTACTTTGAGAGAAGCTAAGAAGAAGATCAAGCAGATGCTAGAAAAATTAATAAATCCTCCGGGCCTTGGACAGATGTTTGCCCTCCGTGCCTTCATAGCCACCCCTCTGTTGCAGGCCTATGAGGAGAACATGTTCGGCAGCAAGTACCAGTGGATCATCCCGGGCTGGTACGAGCCCTCCTGGTGGGAGCAGGTGCACATGGAGGCCAACTCCTCCCGCTGCCTCCGGAAGAACCTACTCGCTGCCATGGAAGGCTACATTGGTGTGGACTTCGAACCCCTGAGCTCCAAGCAGATCAAGACCATCTCAGGAAAGGTCAGTGCCTTGGGAGGGTTCAAGGTCCTCGGGCTGCCCCTGGGAGTGACCAGCCCCGTCCTGCTCTCTGGTGGGGCTGTGCCAGGACCTGGTAGGAGGGCGCCTGTGGTGGCATTTCAGGACACTGTTCTCCACCAGCGTGCATATTCCCAAAACGCAGGACGACAGCCTGGTGAGTAGAGCATCCCTTGACCCTCTGACGCTCTGCAGGGTCCAGACAGCAGGGCCGAGGACTGTCCCTCTGTGTTGTGCTCAGAGTTAGACTCCCCACCACACCCAGGGTTGCTGCAGAATTGTGTTTCAAGGAAAAGTTTCATTAGATACATATTTAACTTCATTCATTATTTAATCTCAATCAGAGCCGACTCTGCACAAATGATTTATTGATTTGTCAAAAAATAGCAAATCATTAGGACACGGTTTGTAAACAACTCTTTAGATCGTGTTGGCACCTGGCTGGAAAACACCGAAAGAAATATTTTCAGACCAAAATCAATGCATACATAAAAAAAAAAAAAAATTTTTTTGGAGATGTTGAATAATGAGCAGAAATAATTCATCTTAGTCAATGTTATTTTTAAGGGTGTCAGTGTTTGCGATTTATTAAGGCACTTGGGTCGGGGAATACCCTATATTTTAATCTAAAAATAGTATAAAATTTGAGGCAAATACAAAAACTAAGACAAAAAACCTGCCAAAGCAGACAGTAGGAGGGTAAACAGACGGAGGAAGATCAAAGATCTGGGGGGCTCCTGTGAGACCGTGAGCCCTGTCGGGGGCGGCCGAACAGCGCGCTGCGGGGCCCAGAGCGCGGCTCTCCGGGGGGCGGGTCCACACGGTGGGGGAGCACAGAGGTGCGCTGTGGGCGGGGCCTCCTCGCCCTGTTTTCTGGCGGAGGTGTTTTGTGCCAACATCCCCCGCGACTGACTTTCATTTCTTAATTTTGTGTTTGGGCTGGTGAGGAGGCCAGCGCTGTCCCATGCCTGAGAGGCCTGGGGCCACTCGCTGCACCCCAAAGCTGCAGGCGACCCAGGTGGGGCCCCAGGGTGGGGCAGGTCGTCAGGAGTGCTGGGCAAGGGAAGGGGACCCAGCTTGTCCCTAGAGTTGCTGAGGCAGGATGTGGCATTTCCTCTGTCATCCCGCAGTGACAGGGTGGTGGGAGGCCTGTGGCCTCCCAGCCTCCATAGTCAGAAGTGCCTGCTGCCCAGAGAGCTTCTAGTCAGGCTTCCTCTGACTCGGGTCTCCCAGTGGCCAGGGACCCCTCTTTGTCCTTCAGTCCCCTCTCATCCCCTGGCAGACTCCATTGACCACTCAGGTCCTGCTGGCCTCTGTCCAGCTTTGGCAGCAGTCAACATGTTCTCGGGGCATCCCTCCTGCCAACCAAACAGCCCAGCCCCTCTGTGGGACTTAAAGACCTGGTGTGGGGACTGAGGGCAACATTTAAGGGGGTGTCAAAAACCTCCATAATTGAGGTTTTAAAAAATGTATGTTAAGGCTGTTTTTTAAAAGAAAAATCAAAATCAGTGCATAAAAAGTGATTTATGAAATATGGCATTAGAATATTTTTATTCTGATTCCTGAGGCTTTTTTCTTTTCACTCCCCCTTAAATTGCACACCTGAAGTTGTGCTTCATTCGCTCTGCCCTGGTCCTGCCCTGCACAGGTTGTATTTGTAGAGCTCTGCCCCAGGCTCAGCTGTACTTGCTCTTGTTGAACCGTGCCCCCACTTCTGAGAGAATGTGGTCCACTTTGGAATGAAGTGTTCCTGTTTATGATCTGGCCACAAGCCTGCTTCCCCAGCCAGAAGTATATGACCAAAGAAAGTTCTGGAGTTGAGAAATGTCTTTCCAAGTTCATGGCACGGGCAACTGGATTGGCGTGTGTGTGTTTCAGATCCATGGGTGTCTGTGGACACAGGCCAAGGCCAGGAAATGACCTGCTGTGGCCTCCCAGTTCACAAATGGGGAATCTCCGGGGCCAGAGGGAAGGGAGGCACTCATGGTGGCCTACGAGGGGCCTGGGACTGTGACGCCATCTGGGAACAGGGGGGTTGCAGATGTCGTTGGCTTACAGCCATAGAGCTGGGGTCCCGGGTGGTCCCAAGTCCACTGACTTATCAAGTCACTTCTTAATGAGAGATGGGTGGGGAGCGGAAGGTCTGACAGGACAGGGGCAGCAAGCAGCCTGGGGCCAGGAGAGGGCCGACTCCCCAGAGCTGGGGCGGGGCCGCCTTGCCAGACCTGACTCTGGACCCCCGTGGGCAGATGCTCTCCTGCTGATCCACACTTCTCCAGTTGGGGGGAATTTGTTGGCAGCCCCAGGAGTCTGACCTGCTCTCATGGCAGTTCCGGGCAAATCCAGGACTCCTGAGTCCCACCAGCGTCCCCTCCTGTCTGCCAGGCTGTGACATGCCCCTTTGTCCCTTCAGTGGGACCCTGTGGATCTGGGTACCGGGACGTCAGGCAGCCTCCTGCTCGCACCTGCTGATCACCACTCTGCTGGTCCCCACCACGCCCTGGGCCTCCACCTTCTCCACTGCAGGTGTGAGGCCTGGACCAGGTGGCTCCTGGGGTCCTTGGTGGCTCTGCTCCCTGACTCTGGGAATGCTGTAAGGTGACGAGCACAGCTGTGAGACATGCTGGTGCTGTCAACCTGGACTCTCCCAGGACTCCCCAGGGGACAGTCACAGAACCGGCTGGCCAAGCGGCCCCCGGGTGCAGCCTCCCTGCCCCTCCTCCAGATGCCCGGCTTTGGCTCCCTGGCACCAGGCTGTGTGGTCCCTGGGAGGAGTGCCAAGGTCACGGGAGCATGGGGGGTGTTCCTGCTGGTTTTCTGACATGGGGACAGTATGCACCTAGCACCTGCAGAGCCCGTCCCTGAGCCCCATGGCCTCACAAGGACAGCCGCTGGACCCTGGCTCTGGGCTGCGGCACCCAGCTCGGTCCTGGAGGAGGATCCCCATCGCTGTTCCTGCAAAGTGACTCTTGACATTGGTGATTCTGAGTGTCACCTCTCATGTTTCAGAGTGCCCTGAAGTTTCTGTGTGGACATTTGCAGTCCTGGCCTGCCAACCCTGGGGTGGCCCAGCCTCTCCAGTAGGACGTGTGTCTCCCAGTCTTGGTCCCTGTGGGGCCGAGCTGGTACAAAGTGCCAGATGGAGCTGTTTCCAGGGCCCTGAAACTGATGGGGCCTCCGAGGCGGCCCAGCCTCCAGCAAGGCTCCATCTCTGGAGGATTCTGTGATGTCTTCTGGGGAGAAGCTTCTGTGCCCAGCAGCCGTGGTGTACCCACGGGCACAGGACCAGCCAGGGCACAGCCCAGCTTGCCCTCCACCCCGGGCCCTTGACCCAGGAAGGCTGCCACCACCTCGCCACTGTGATGGAAGCACTGAGACAAGCTGGCAGCTTCAGGGAGGCTCCGGGCTCTGGAGTGGGGAAGGGGAGGCGCCCAGAGCCCAGCCTCGCATGCCGTCCTCTGCCCGCTCCCTGGGGTGTTCCCTTCCCCGGGAGACCCAGTGGCTGAGGGACACAGGCTGGGATGGGGGCAGCCTATGGCCTCACAGGCTAGATTGGAATCTCGGCTCTCCCACACCCCGGCTGGCAGGCAGATGGCCGGTCGCCTTTCCTGACATCCACACCTGCCTTCCTGCCGTCCACTCAGGAACACAACTCTAACTTTTACCCGGGAGCGTTGCCAGGCCGCTGACAGTGTGTGTTTCCAGCCTCCACGCTAGATGTGCCAGGATTTCAAGACTGACCAAGTAGAAATATGAGACTCTTAGAAGTCTCCTTGAAGATGGGTCTGGTTCCTTTCTTTCTTTGGCTGGAATGTAGATGGGATGGCTGAGGTTCTAGCAGCCACCTTGGACCCTGAGGTGACCTTGAGAAGGAAACTTCATTCCAGGACGGTGAAGCAGATGGGAAGGAGCCTGGGTCTCTGATTACACTGTGAAGCCGTCCCAGCAGCCCTGCTCTGCCCACCTGTGGACAGCTTTTACATGCAGGAAGAAGGACACTCATTGAAGTCACTAATCATTTGTTTGCAGGTGAACCTAAGAACGGCACAGTGGTGGGCAAGTCATTGAATCTCTGCTTTTACTTCTCATCTGCAAAGCTGGGGCAGTGATGCCTCTTTCTCAGATTCGTGAGAAGTGGAGGAGGTTATATAGTAGGAAGTCCCTTATCACGTGTCAAACCCACAGTTGGTACTCAGTAAAGTTAGGTCTCTTTCTTCATCAAGAAAAGAGCCTGGGGGGTATGAAACGAGCAACCTAAGTCAGCTGGAGGTATGAGAGTTATTTTTTATTTTTTAGATCTTTTAAAATATAAGATCACCCACACGATCACCACCAGGTCAAGAAAAAGAATAGGACTATTAACCTAGAAGCTGTCCTTGCGCCCTGTTGGCACTCACTGCCCATGGCAGCTCTTCTTCTGGCTTCGTTCACCACACAGACGCCTGCTGTCGAACTTGAAATAAACAAAGTCCTGTGGCATACGCTCCTTTGAGCCTTCCCCTTTTATTATTCTAGTGAGATTCACTGATGCAGATGCCCTTTCATTTTCACTACTGTATAGTATTCCAATGTGTGAAGGTAATACAATTTACCCATCCTGCTGCAGGTCGACATTGGAGTTGAGTTTGGAGCATGTGAGTGCTGCTACGAACGGCACTGTACATCTCTAGATGAATACAAGTGCTTTGGAGTCCCTTTCCTGTAGTACATGTTCTGAACTGTGCAGTTGTTTTTTGGAGTGTCTTCAGATTGAGGGTGGATTCGTCTTTCTGGTCATTACTTCCAGTTCCCTTCAATGGTTCTCATCTTCTGTCTCTGCCATGCCTTCCTTGGTCTGCTTTCAGTGATGTTTGCTAACTTTTCTCTTTGTACTCAGTTATTTTCTTTTGGAATTCTCTGTCTTCGGTTATTGGCCAGGGTAAGATTTAGTTTAGGATTTTTATAGCTTTTTTTAAAGCTATTTAATATAGTCTGGGAGATTTGGAAAGGTTTATTTAAATATAGTCTCCATTGCCTTTGGGTCCTAGAAGTCCTATAAATGGGGGGTTAATGAACAGAAATTCTTTATTTTAATAGCAGCTCTCTCAAGGCCATGAAGATATTATCCTCCTTTGTCTTTTTGAAGCTTTATTGCGAGGTGATGATCAGGGTTCTTTTTTCTTTTTCATATGGCTAATGGACCCAGCACTGTTGATTGAAAAGTCCCCTTTTTCCCACACGGTGCCACCATATCACCTCTATCATAAATCACATGACTGTGTATATTCAGTTCTATTTCTTTAAAGCCAATGGGCCACATCCGCAGTCCTTTTTATTTTTTATTTTGAGACAGTCTTGCTAAGTTGCTTAGGGCCTCGCTAAGTTGCTGAGGCTGGCCTCGAACTTCCCATCCTCCTTTCTCAGCCTCCCAAGTTGCTGGCATTACAGGTGTACACCACCACACCCAGCTATTCGGTTTTATTTCTAAATTTCATTTCTCTTCCGTTTATTTGTCTGGTTTTTTTCACTCCAGCACCTTCACTTCCCTAGTTTTATAATGAGATTTGTCTTAGTTCTCCTTCAAGATTGCCTTGGCTATTCTTGCATCTCTATCTGTGTTTCTCAATCCAGTTGCCAATTTATGCACCACACACCATCCTGCTCTGGTTTTTACTGGAATTTTACTGAATCTGTAGATCAATTTAGGGAAAACTGGCATCTTGGTAATACAGTCCCAGTCCATGAATTTTATATATCCCTGCATTTACTTAGTTTGTCTTTAGTCGCTCCCAGAAAGGTTCTGTGATTTTTCTGGGTAGAATTCCTGCACATGTTTCGCTGATTTATTTCGAGGCATCTGGTGTATTTTGATGACTGCGTGCCTTACTCTCAGGTGCTCGCCTCGGGTGGGATTTCTGAGTCACAGGGTGAGCATATGTTTGGCACCAGCAGACGCTGCCAAACAGCTTTCTAAAGTGGTTAGACCAATGTACACGCCCACCAGCGCTGAGCGGGACTTCTGGTTGGTTCCCATGCTCACCCGCACTTGGTGATGTCAGCTTGTAATTTTAGCCCGTCTGGTGGGTGTGCAGCAGTATCTTGTTTTAGTTTGAATTTGCATTTCCCTGATAACTAACAAAGTTGGGCATCTTTTCATAACTTGAAGGGTCATTTTGACATCCTCTCGCAATTGCCTATTCAAGTCTTCACCCATTTTTCTTAATGGGTTCTCTGCCTATTTCCTGTTGGTGTGTGGTTTCTGTTTTTTCACTCAGGTGGTGGCCTTGCATGTTGAAATTGTTTTTACTTTCTCGGTATGAATCCTTGAGCAGTTGTTCGAATTACCTTTCTCTTCTCCCATTCTGTAGATTATCTTTTCACTGTATTGCTTGATGTTGATGAACAGAATTTCTTAATTTTAAGGCGACCCAATTCATTCAGCTTCTGTATGAATGGTATATTTGTGTCCTGTTAAAGGGTTCTGCTCACCCAAAGCTCATGAAGGTGTTTTCCTGTGCTGACTTTTAGAAATTTTGTCAGATCTTTTACATTTAGATACAGAATCAACATGAAATTGAATTTATATATGGTCTGAAATAAGATCAAGATTCATTTTTTTCCCTTATGGGCAATCAATTAATTTAGGACCATTTGTTGAAAGGGTCCTTGTCCCCCACTCCTGTACCCATGCTATGGTGTCACTTCTGTCATAAATCAAATGATAGTACAGAGTGGGGATCTGCCTCTGGATTTTGAGTAATCTTCCATTGTCTCTGCGCTTATCTTTTCACCAATACTGCACTTCTTCCTTACTGGAGTTTTATAAGAAAACCAGAGACCTGGCAATGTAAGTCCTTAATCTTCATTCTTCTTCTTTAGGATTTTCTTGGATGTTCTTGGCCCTGATATTATTTTTTCACTTATTTACATTTTCCATTGCTTCTTTCATACCTTTTATTACTTCTCATTCATTCCTGCATTTCTTTTCTGTTCCTAATCCTCATCTTTGTGTCTGAAGGACTCCTCTTGGTCCTTCTTTTACTGTGAGAGACAAATTCTGTCAGTTCATATTTGTCTGATATTTTGTTTATTTTGCTTTTGATCTTGAGGAATTTGAAATCCAGGTGTAGCTTCAAGATGGTCTGTTATTTTCTTTCAGCACTTTGAGGTGTCATTCCATTGTCTCCTGGCTTCCATTGCTTCTATTAAGTCTGCTGTCAGACTTATCATTGCTCTTTTGAAAGTAAGGCATCTTTTTTTTTTTTTTCATCTCTGGTTTCTTTTTTAAGACTTTTCTTTTGCTTTGGTCTTTGACAGTTTTATTATGCTGTGCTGAAGTGAGATTTACTTTGTGTTTATTTTCACTGGAATTCATAAAACTTCATAGAACTTCCTTAATCTCTGGGGTTGATGTGTATTTGGGAAAATTCTAGAATGGTATCCCTTTAAATATGGCTTCTGTCTAGTCTCTCTTCCCTCACTTTCCAAGGTGCAAATTGTACACATTATACATTTTCAATATATTCCATGTATCTTTAATGCTCATTTCTTATTTCCTCCCTGTTCTTCAGTCTGAATATTTACCCCTAAGTAACTTCAGTTCACTAAGACATGCTACTTTGCCCATCTATTGAGCTTTTTGTTTCATTTATTGTATTTTTTATTTTAAGAATTTCCATTATTATTCTCTCTCTCTCATAGCTTGCAATTCTCTAATGATATTCTGCATCTTTTAATTTATTTTCTTGAATATACAAACCTTGATATTTTAAAAATCCATGTCTAATAACTTCAAGATCACCCATGTGTTTATTTCTAATTACCTGGCTTCTTTCTTCCTTTTTTAAAAAAATTAATGTCATCTAGTCTTGTCTTCTGGTATACCTGGAAAAGTTTAGTTAAATGCATTATATAAGAAAATTGTAGTGTTATCTTTCCAGTGAATATTTATTTCTCTCCAAGCAGGCAGTGGAACTCTTAATGTAATCAGGAATTGAAATGATTCCATGTTCGGTTTTAGTTTTCATAAGACCTGATCTGTTTTGATTTGCCCTTATTCCTTGTGTTTGACCCTCAGTGTTTTCAACTGAAGTTCTGGTGTCTTTTTTGGTCCAGTACTCTTAATTTTGTCTTCCCAATACTGTGGAACTCTGAACAGTTCTGCTCATTTCTTTCACCCTCTTTGATTGACTTCTTAGCCCTTTATTTAGCTTAGTTATCAAATATTCCAACTAAAAATGCCACTCAAAATGCAAGGCTCCCTCCTCTACAGTTCCTTCCTCTGAGACCTTGGCCTGCAGGTCTGGCTCCCTTGGTATCCCTGCACTACAGTTTTGGGCTCCACTCCCAAGGATGGCCGGAAGCTGTGGTTCAGTGCTTTCTGTTTCTGCAGTGAGCTTCCTACTGAGAAAGCAGCAAGTACCTCTGCAAGAATGTAGACCCACCTCAAAACGTTTCCTTTCTCCCCAGAATGTTGGCCTTCCCCTGAATGTCCTGGTAGATTTCTGAGACCTTTAAAAAAAAGATATTTTTTTATCTTTTAAAAAAGATATTTTTATATCTTATTCTGCTTTGTTAAATGCTCTTGATGGAAGTTTTTCTGTTTCATCCCAGTCATGGTGGAGTCTAAACTGAGATTATTGAGCCAGGAGAAAGCCACCTTGGAGGTGGGGCAAGCATACCCCTGGCTCCAGCTCTCTGAGGGGCTGGTGTGCATTGGAGAGAGCAGTGTGTGCCTGCAACTCCACAGGAAGTTGCAGCATACAGAGCCCAAGTCAGGGAGGCAGATGTCCACTCCGCATCCAGAAGAACAGTCTCATCAACACCAGGCATTCCTTAGGCAAAGGCTTATCCTGAAAAAATAATGAGCTTCCCAACCCTGGAAAGGCTAGGGAGGGACTCAACAAACATCTAGAAGTTTCTGTTATGAGGTCTAAGAATTATATTGCCAGAGGAACTCAGTGGTCATCAGTTTGTGTATACCTGAAACCTGAGATTAAAAAAAAAAATACAGATGCCTTATTTACTTACCAACTTCATGAAACAAAATATGTTCCTGGAATCTGCATTTCCAATGAGCTCCCCAAGTGATCTATGAACTGCAGGGGGCAGTCTGCAAACTAAACATGCCTTCATGTGCCTTCCCACTGAGGCTGTGATTCAAACATCCCATGGGTGCTGGGCAGGATTCAGACAGTTGGGGCTCTCTGGGGTGTAACTGGAGCTGTGAAGGAGGGTGTGTCCTTGTCTTCCTCTCTCCTGTCTGTGAGGCTCCCTGCTCCCAGGAAGGGGTGCAGACTTGGTTCTGTTGGAATGACAGACCCTTAAAGTTTAGTCACACCGTGGGCTAACAAGCTTGTGTGGGCTAGCCTGGGAACCTAACCACTATTTATAACCTAGTTTCTGTGAGGAAATATGTTCCAATTTCTAACAACTGCCTTTCAAAAATATGCTAGAGCACAACTTGTCAGTAAGAGGGACTAACTATATAAAGTTACTTTCTCAGAAACTTTTAGCACTGCACGATAAACTTGACCCCAGAGGATGAGCAATTAACATTCAGTGTCAAGTTTACAACTGAAGAAGTTCTTCTGCTCTGAACAATTGGAGGCTTGCTTTAGGAATAACTAGGACTGTTTCCTCCAACAATGACATTTCTTCCTGCTGTTATTGCTTGGCCCAAGGGAGATGGTGCTGGCATCACCTGGGAACAGTGATGAATGGCCTGGGACATAAGGTGGGAGCGAGCACAGCAAGAATGAGTCACCTTTCAGCCCGCTACACCTGTGTCCCATTCCAAGGACGCCACTCAGAAACATGGTCGGCAGCCATGTTCCTGCTGTTCTTGGCCCCACTCCGGCTCCTCGGCCCTGGGAAGAATGGTGTTGTAAGGTAGAAAAGAAATGCTTACAAGTGGCATGTGTGAGAGAACAGAGCTAATCAACAGCAGGATTTGGGCCTCTTTGTACACACAGATAGACGGACACACATACACACACACACCAAGAAAGTTAAAATATTGTAATTAGTCACCTCCTGGAGAGACCGTTCGGGCAAGGTTGAGGATCATGGAAAGCTTGAAGGATGCCACAGGACCATGCTCTGGCTGGGGCTGTCTGGAAGAATCAAGTAAATGGGATCACTAAGTTCAACAAGTAGAATTCAAAATGGTTACCTCTGTGGTTCCCAGAGGTGTCCCCCAGAGGTCTGTGTGTTAAAGGCCAGGTCCCTGGGGTAGTGTTGAGGGGCGTGGTGGAATCTTTAGGAGGGGAGGCCTAGCAGAAAGTCCTCAGGTTATTTGGGGCATACCCTGGAAGGGGAGGTTGGGACCCTACCCCTTCCTCTTCCTCTTCACTCCTGGCTGATGATATGAGACATTTTGCTCCACGGTGCACCCCCCCACCCACCATGCACTCCTCACCATAGGAGGCCAAAATGAGGGGGCCAACCAGTCATGGACTGGAAGCTCCAAACCTGTGAGCCAAAATAAATCTTTTATCTTTTTAAGTTGATTATCTCAGGTGTTTTGTTCTAGTGATGGAAAGCTGACTGAAACAGACACCACCCAACCCTCATCAGAGAAAGCCCATAGGTACAAAATCCAGAGGACAGAGAAAGTCAAAAGACCACTTTCCTTTTATAATTAAGGCAATTAATTAACAAACTAAACATCCAAGTATATTTTCAATACCTTTAAAATAATTAATAGCTGAATTAACAATGAGAAATAGACCCAAATAACTTTTTAAAATCAAAGAAAATATAGCCAAGTAACAAAAGATGGAAAGACAGCAAGATGCACTAAAACAAACCATTAAAAGATGTTAACTATCTCCACAGCAATATGACATAAGGAAGAAATTTAACTAAGAAATAAACTATTGGTCAATATTTGAAAGGAGCTCACTCTTGTTGTTAATTGGAGAGATGCAAATTAAAATTAAAATATTTTTTTGTCAATGATTTTTAAAATTAAAATATCTATTATCAAGGATGCAAGGAAATGGGTACTTTGATACCCAGTGAGATATCACCTTTGATGTTTGGGGATAAGTGTAAACAGGTATGCCCCTTTATTTTGTAAACAGAGAAACTGAGGCCAGGGGTCTATACAGGCACTGCTAGGGGTCCTGGTGATGCATCCCTGACTTCACAGAGCTTAACCCTACTGGGTGCAGAGGCAAGGAGGTGGGACAGCCCTGTCACTCACTAGCTCTGTGGCCCTAGGCAAATCCCCAGCTCTGATCAGTTTTCTCATCTGTAAAATGGGAGAATGGTGCCTGCCATCCCTCTCCTGAGGTGGCTGAGAGGATTCAGTGAGGTGATGGGCAGAGCCCGGCACTGTGCTGGGTGCAGAGTAGGCACGGAAGGGCATCGTCGTGCTGATGCCCCTGCTGTAACTCCGTGTGTGCCCCCTGTTTTCCAGACCCCACAGCAGTATGAGCGAGAGTACAACAACAAGCGGTCGGGCGTGGGGCCCAGCAAGTTCCACGGGTACGCCTACGACGGCATGTGGGTGATCGCCAAGACGCTGCAGAGGGCCATGGAGACGCTGCACGCCAGCAGCCGGCACCAGCGCATCCAGGACTTCAACTACACGGACCACACGCTGGGCAGGATCATCCTCAATGCCATGAACGAGACCAACTTCTTCGGGGTCACGGTCAGTCCCACGCCTCTGCGCCGTTTTCCTGAGTGCCCTTTGGAGACAGGCAAGGCCAGAAGAGTGCCATCACCCACTTTTGCTTGTGACCTGTGCTCTCTGCGGGTCACGGGGTTGCAGGGTGTTGGACGGAGGGGCAGGACAGCCTGTCCCCTCTGACTTGCCCAGAAACGCCTCTCCTAACGCGTGGATAAGAAAGGACGGGGCGAGCAGACCACTTGGGGCAGGTGCCTTTTACCTCGTGGTGGGGTGGGGAGCTGGAGCTCTGGATGCAGGCAGGTTCAACCCTGGGTCTTCACTTAGGAGCTATCTTCTTCCAACTACAGAATTCTCATTCACAAAACGGGACTAGTACCTGTTTTGCAAGGTAGTTGGAAAGATTAACCATGGCATGTAACAACTTGCTAATACTTGTGCAAGCAACTTGCTCTGAGCCTCGGGTTTCTCATCTGAGAAGTAGGGATAATAATAATTTATGTCTTGTATGGAAGCCGGGAAATTAGCATTAATTTATGGCTGATATTCTTGAATGCTTATCATGTGCCACATGCTATGTGGATTAGACTCAGGGATGTGTGTCTGGTGCTTGGTACCCAGGAAATGCCAGCCACTGTTACTGTTGATAATGGTCTCATGGCGTCTTTATGCCCCACAGGAAGTGGGTCCTGTTATTATCCCTGTTAAGGATGAGGAGCCTGGAGCTTAGAGCATTTAAGCACTACGGCTAATCAGAGTGGAGCTGGTGTTTGAACCTGAGTCTGGCTCTTAATTGCTACTTTATATACTACCTTCTGGTAATGGAGTCATTTATGGCTCGTGATGATGTATTTGCCACTCACTTTCCTCCCAGAAAATAGAAGATATTTGCCTGCAGAATAGGTTGAATGGGCTACGTGCTGCTCTGTGTCCACGTAGACAGTGAGCCTGTCTTGGGGTATTAAGGGAGCAGATAAGATGAGCTGATTGGTGCGTTTCTTAAATGTCTCTGTTTGTGCAAGGGAGTGCTCAGGTGTGCTGTCGGCATGGTGGACAGGCCTGTGCAGATGCTGAGTGCCCAGTGGCATTGATACCAAGGGAAGATGTGCTCCTATAGAGCCTGTGGCCCAGATTCAGAGATAGATGTGGACAAACTGACATGGAGTGGTTAAAAGTGCTCAGTACCAGCTGGGCACAGTGGTACCCGCCTGCAATCCCTGTGTTCCAGGAGGCTGAGGCAGGAGGGTCACAAATTGGAGACCAGTCTCAGAAGTTTAGTGAGAGTCTGTGTCAGAATAAAAAAGTCAGTGGTAGCTCAGTGGTAGAGCATCCTTGGGTTCAATACTCAGTACCAAAACAAGGGGGAGGTGGAGGTGGGCATTGGGGCTTCGTACCATGGGAGAGACTATGCAAACCTGGAGGCTTGTCTGTTGACTTTGGTGAAAAACTCAGGGAAGGCTCTTTGGAAGAGGTGGCTTTCAAACTGTGTCTTGATGGGTGGGTGGGAGCTAGACCTGCTGGCAGCCTGGCCAGCCGGGGCATGATGAGCAGGGGAAGATGGAGGCGGGCAGGGAGGGGTACAGTCCCCTGGGCCAGATACTGGGAAGATAAGTAGGGGCCAGTTCTGTAGGGTCAAGCTGAGGAGTCTGGCAGAGATCTCATAGGACAACCACTCCCCAGGGGCAATCAGTGTCACCTGGGGCCTGTGAGAAATACGTGTTCTCAGGTCCCAGTCCCAGCCAGTCAGCCTCTAGGTGGGACCCACCACCTGCAACCTAACAGCCTCTCCCAGATTCTCTTCAGGCTTGAGCTCCAGAGCTCTAGCTGCTGGGGAGGCTCTGATGTTTGCTAAAAAAGAAGTGAATTTCCAAAACCCCTGGGTGGAGGGACCTGAAAGTGCTGGGCGTCCACTCCCACAGTTCAGAAGTAAAGGCTCCACGTATCCGTTATCGGCCAAGGGTGTTTTTATAGCACAACCTAGATTCAGGCTGGAAACTTGAACAGCTTTCCTCAGTCTAGGGTTTTAAAAAAAATCTTTTTATCCTCAGAACCCCTTGTTATAAAATCTCACAGGAGCTCAGTATAGGAAACAGACAAAAGAGGAACATCTCAGGCAGCAAAGGAGCCGGAGCCCCACCTGTTCAGCCCTTCTCCCCCACAGCCATCTTCATGGCACCCCAGGAACCCCCCAGAAAGGCCAGGAAGAGCACCACCCAAATCCCCTCTCCATCCTTTCTCCTCCTCACCGGGGCTGAGGTTCAGAGAGGGGCAATGTTGGAGCAGGACTGTTTCAAAATGTGGGATGCTTCTTTCAAACTTTGCTTCTCGTTCAGTAGAGTGAATTCAGAGTAACCCAAGTCAGGAGGGATGAATAGACTGCTACAGAACCTAGGGACCGTTTCACCGTCTCTCATGATCTTCCAAGTCAGCGTTTGCCTGGATGCCTGTGTAGCTTCGTCAGAGACCATTTATAACCACTTGTAAGCACTCCCTTTCATCTAAGCCAAATAATACATAATCCCCAGTTGATGAGCAATTAGATAAGACTGCCGAAGGCGCTTTCCAGGGCTTGGAGATGAATTTCTTTTTAATGGGAAATTCCTTGACACCTGTTCCAGTTTGTGACTCAGAATTCAGGGAATGACAGACCTGAAAGCTGTCCTAAAGATCCTCGGATTCAACACCCTCATGTTATAGATGAGTATCTGAGGTCCAGAGAGGCAAATGACTCTGTCAAAGTCACCTGGCAAGACCGTTCGGCAGAGCCAGCACAGTCACCAACAGGCACCACTCAGTTCCACGCCAGGGCCCTTCCCATTGCACCAGTGCAACCTCAAGTTGAGAAGGCTGCAGAGGGAGACCATTCTGCACCTGGTTTCCTTGTTCACTCGTCACATATTAGTATGTGCTTGTCCCTACTCTGGTTGCCAATGGGTTCCATTAAAATTGTCTTCTGATCACAGGAAAAGCAACATCTTCTGACAAAATGAAATGTGCCTCTGTGGTCCAGGGAGACCGCAGAAGGCCAAGTTCAGCTATCGACAACAAGTTAGAAAGGAAAGGAACAAGGAGGTGGAAGTAAATTGAAGCATTTTCCATTTGCTGAAGGTTTTCATTATACAGCACATGGGGCCTCCATCTTTCCACTCTCAGGCAGACACTTCATTCTGGGTCACCCTCATTCAGCATGTTTACTATACGGAAAATCGTTTAAACACATTAAATTAATTATATCCGTGACTCAATTCCAATTGATTCAGTATGCACACTCTCTGCCGGGAGCTGGGCCTGTGCTTCCTGGTTGGCATGTTGATGAAGAAATTTCTTCCATGCATCCTGGGCTGGAAATCCAGCTTAACTTGGGGTCCAGGTCTGTTTTCTCTTCTTAGGGGCTCCCTTCCCAGTTATCCACCAGCACCCGGAAATGGGCTTCCATGTCCCTACCTGCATGCTGACAGTCTAGGGACACTGCCCACTTCTGATTTTCTGAGTGTTCAATCCTATGATTTCCTCCTCTCCCCACCACCATGATCTGGAAATCTCAGATGCTTCTTCCCCTGGAATTCCCTCTTCTATCAAACAGGCAACCAGAACACTCAGGCTAGAATTGACTATGTAGGTCTTAAAAGCTCAGAGCACTCTGAGAACCCATTTTCTGAAAGTGATAAGTGCTTGGAACCAAGCTCAGCAAAGTTCATCTAGGACAGTGATTCCTGATGACTGTACCTTGAGAACCTCCCAGGGAGTTTCATTGAAATCCAGATGCCCTAATGGGCATGGTGTGGCACACACCTGTAATCTCAGTGACTCGGATGCTGATGCAGGAAGATCCCAAGTTCAAGGCCAGCCTGTGTGAGACCCTGTCTCAAAATAAAAATTTTTTAAAAGGGCTGGAGATATACTCAGAGGTAGTTCTGTAGTGGTCCCCACTGCAGAACTTCTGATTCTCTGATCTAGACCTAGGAATTCACATATTGACACCCAGTCTGCATGATTCTCAGTAACCTTGAGAATTGCTGGGCTACACACACACACACACACACACACACACACACACACACTCTTTATGGTTTTAAACCTGTTAGCAATATATTTGTTCCTACATTCATTCTCTTCATTAGTGGACCCTGTGCTGGATGTGTGGAGTACAGACCATCATCTGGCATGGTCTCCACCCACAGGAGCACCCCCCATCCAGTGGGGTAGTAGACAAGGAGATGAATAATTCCTGGGTAGTTTGCAAGATATGCCAGTCCCCTGGAGGGAAGATAGTGTTTTGCTTAGGGGAATAAACACCAAGGAGCAGTCATCCATTTTCCTGGAGTTCGGGAAGCAAAATCCAATGCACCAATAATTGCAAGGTGCCCATCTGGTGAGCACTCATCCTGTGCCATGTGCTGGGGGCAAGGCTGCAGTGCCAGGTCCCCTATCCTCACGCCCAGCTTGTCAATGCACCATGGGGCTTAACAGACTCTTCTACCTTGGCTTTCCTTACAAAGATGCACTCATTTCATTGACAGGAGATCATAACTCTTCAAAACATGCCTGAGAACTTTCGCTGAGCATTCAGGTCAAGACCAAAGGCTTAATTTTTTCAAGTGAAGAGTGTTTATTTGCTCCCTGTTTCCAGGCTGTGAAAGCAAGGGTGGTCTCCCAGGTCTCAACGTGGACAATTCCTTGGGGCATGTCAGACTAAGAGGAGATGGTTCTAGCCACAGTACACCCTTTTCGGTAAAGGTTTCTTCTACTCAGTCTTTTAAAAAGACACCACATTTAGTTGGTGGTGCCTACAACCAATTAAATTATCAGAATCTCATTTTGACAACGTGATACAGGTAAGGGTTCTCCCAGAGAGCCCCCAGGCTACCAGCCCCCATGTGGGTGGGGCTCTGAGCCTTCCAAGAGCATCTGGAGACAGAGAAATGGAAAGAAGTTCCTAGGGAAACTTTGTGAAAACAGGGCTTGCTTGGGACGAAACTGTTTGCTGGGATTGCGTCTTACTCCTAGGCTCCATAGAGAAGCCATCACGGCCTGAAAGGGAATGACCCAAAGTTCCTCCAAATAATAGCCCCATCCTTCATCCTCTGCCCAGCCTCTCAGCCAGCTGTAGGTCTGGACCTTCCAGTGTCACATCTGTCAGGAGACGCCACCCTCCGTAAGCATCAGGCTTTCACCTCTGTTGGCTCTTCCCTTCAAACTGGTCTCACCGAGGAGGTGAGGCTAATGGTGATTGCAGAGTCTAATGATCTATTTGCTTTTGTTGCGGGTGAAGAGGAATCTAGCCTTGGTCAGTGCAACCCTTAAAGTTTTCATACGAGACTTAAAATAAATAAATAGATTAATAGATAAATAAATAATCCTCAGTCGGGCAAGGTGGACCATACCTGTGTTCCCAAAGGCTGGGGAGGCTGAAGCAGGAGAATGGTGAGTTCAAAGCCAGCCTCAGCAACTTAGCAAGGCCCTAAGCAACTCAGTGAGCCCCTGTCTCTAAATAAAATACAAAAATGGGCTGGGGATGTGGCTCAGTGGTTAAGTACACCTGAGTTCAATTCCCAATGCCAAAAAAAATCTCTACCAAGACTTAAGTACTGCCCACACTTAGCACCTTGGTCCCTACCAACATTTTACCTAAAAAGAAAACCTCAGAAAGTCAGTTCTTGCAATTCCAAGGACTTTAGATAAGGTAGCTAGCCAGAGGAAGCCAGAAGATTTCTCTTTCCAGGGGGCGTCCAGGGCTGCCCAATACCTGGGTTCATGGCACCCCCATCGTTGCCTGGCCCTCCTGGGAGTCTGAAATTGTGTGTAGTTGATTATTGATCCAGAGAACTTTGCGTGCTCACCCAGGCCCATGTGCATGCACACACACGCACACACACACACACACACACACACACACAAATGGTTCAACGTCATCCTGGAGAGCTGGGCCACCTTTCCTTTCTGTCTGACCTTGAGGAGTCCCGGTTTGACCTTCCAGGACAGAAGTTACCCTTCAGGCTTCCCACAGTCACGTGTCTGTGTCTTATATTTGATATCATCGTTTAGCTCTTTGATTATTTGGGGGTTGGATTTGAGAGAGACAAGAAACAGAGCACTAGGAACTCCATCCAGAAGTAGATAAAACTCCACCAGTTGGGATTTGACCCCGCTGGGGCTGGGCATTCTCCATTTCCTGATTTTGTTCTCCAGGCTGTCTGAGGAGAACTTGCCTGAAGCTCTGCAATAGGCTGATTGTGATATGTCCTAGAAAATAAGGCTCGTCTCAAGTCACCTTGGACTGGCTCCCAATGCCACAATGTCCCATTCCAAGGTCCTTCTCTCATGAGCCTCCCTTGGCCATTGCCTAGAATCAACAGCAAACCGTTCCAGAATTTCCTCTGCCCCTCACTTGTCCCCACCACATCAAAGACCCAGGGGGCTGCAGTGGATTGCATCACTGCAGATACACAGACATACGCAAACTTCACGGAGGAGCCGCCTTGAGAACCCTGACTCTCTCCCTCTGTTCTCCTCAAATGCAGACTGAAGTGCACGAGAGCACGGCCATGATGAGCTGTAGCAGAAATTGCCACACCCTCTTAGAGCTGTGTGATCTCAGGGAAGTCCTTTGCTGTTCTGAGCCTCCGTTTCCTCATCTGCAGAGTATAGGGAAATAAATATATTCTACTTAATAGGGTCGGTGTGAGAAATAACAGTAGTGTTTAGCATCCAATGACTACATGGCCATTATTGAAGTGCCAATCTGTTTCCCATATGTGACCTCATTTAATTCTCTCAACAATAAACAAATCTCCTGCCTGCACTAAGGTGATAGCGGTTAACATCAAAACAGAGCCAAGTGGCGTGCCTGTAAGCAGACACGCTTTTGAGCTCTTTGCCTGCTGCCTTCCACTCTAGGGATTTGAAAGTCACCCTAGAGGTGGCAGGCATCTGCTCACAGACCTTTCTCCTGTTTGGCTCAGTGCCAGTCCAGTTCCAGCCCCCCTAAGAAGGGCCACTCAGCATTAGACACAAAGACTAGTTGCGGCAGGTACTGATGGTGCCGTATCTGTAACTCCTGGCACCCCCTTTTAGGAATTTGGCTGGGTCTTCCATCCCCCAGCTGCTGCAGGTGCCCCTGCTACTGGCTCACAGCTGCAGCCTTGCCTAAGCCATGACCTTGGAGGTGACTGCCCGTTAGCTGCCCCCCATCCCCACACCCCCGACCAGCCTTGGCCTGCAGAAGGACTGACAAGTGGTCCCACACCCAAGGCCATTGATCCTGCAGGCTCCCCAGGGGTCAGGCTGAAGCTGATTAAGCTTCTCACTTCCGAGCGTGGCCTCCTCCTTTTTCTGGCCTCCCTTACAGGTTCCTCCTGAGGACACATCCCTCATGAATCCCACGTACTTCTGGGAGACCCCATGTTAGTTTCTATGGGAAATTTAAGCATTTTCAAGAGGAAATTTTTGCTAGAACCTAATTGTTATCTTGCACTGAATTTAGACCTGACCTGACCCTCCCCGACGCGGGGTGAGAGGTTTCTGGACTCTCTTCCCTTCCACTCTGCCTGTGTGGCTTGCACACCTCCTATTGCTGCCAGCCTGGGGAGGGCCTCCTCTGTCTCCTCCAGCGAGTTAGCATCTCCCAAATAAGCAGGCGCCACTGCTCTCATTGCTGTGATGCCCTACAAAACTCCACCATAGCAGGTCACCTCGAGCTGCCTCCTGGAACCGAATCCACACACAACCCGGAGAGTCCACCACACTCTTCACCACTGTTTCTGTCAAGGCTGCGCTCAACTCACAAGCCATTTTCCCTAATCAGAGGGGACATTAGGACAGTTGTCAGGACCTGGAGTTCTGGAACTTGCTAACAGCAGTCGATTTCCCAAGTTCTTGCTGTGATTCCAGGTATCAGTTCATTCACACAAGTTGTAGACTCGTGTGTGTGTGTGTGTGTGTGTGTGTGTGTGTGTGTGTGTGTGTTGGGGGTCTGGGGTCTCTTTCTGCGTCCTTTCTGACCTAGCAGAGAAACCCATCTTCCCCCTCCCCCATCCTCTCTTCTCCTCTCCTGTCAGCCTCTCCCTGGGGCTCAGATCCCAGGCCTGAGGGGAGGAGTTGCTGCTGATGGCCCCCCATGACTTCAGACTGTCGGGAACTCTTCCAAGAGGTAATTGCTAGTAATAAACAACAAGGATAATAATCGCATCCTTGATGTGTGACTGCCCTGTTCCACAGGGCATTTATAGTCTCCACTGTCTCCCTGCCTCAGTGCAGTCACATGCACATAATGCTAACAATAGCTGTCGAGTAATGAGCTCCTACTGTATGCCGGGCAGCACCCTCGGCACTCTACACATGTCCTCGTGGCCTGTGATGCGCAGATGAGCCACATGTTGGTCGATGTGTAGGGCCCAGGGCCCAGGACGTTCCTCTGGGTGGGCTGCGTCTGGTCCCCTCCCTTGGGTCTTGTCTCTGACCTCCTGTCCTCCTCTCAGCAAGGCCTTTCCTGACTCACTCCCCATCTGCTCCCTCCCGCCCTTCATCCTTCCCCCCAGTACCTTCGCCCATCTGACTCCCAGCGTATTTCACTTACTTATTGTCAGTTTTAGTTTCTGCTCTATCTTCAAGGTTTAGAACAGGGTACCTGAGACACAGTAGGTGCCTAATAATTATTGGTTTAATGGACAAGCTATTTCAATAATTAATGACCCTGTCATAGATTAAAGAGCATAAACTCAGCAAAGAAAAATAATTTGCCCCCGATCCCACAGGTTGTAAGTGGGTGTTGATGGAAGGCTCCTCAAGTCCTTGTTTGTAACTGTTTAGATGTTTTCTTCCCAATTCCTGGAACAAGCCAGACCTAGGCCAGGCAGGAGGGACGAGATGTATGGCTTTGGCCCCAAGGAACAGAGGTGAGATGTTTGAAGGGAGGGCAGGACCTCTGTTCCCTTGTAACAGTGGAGGATGCTGTGATTTCTGCTCTGAATTGATTATTTGTGTGTTTGTCAGTCCTGGACACTGGAGAGTGATTCTGTGAGTCCCCTTGTGGCCCTGGTAATTGTCTCTGTATCCCTGAGGTCTGGAATAAGACCTGGCTCTAAGTCTATGGGATTCGTATTTGTTGACTGCATGAATGAGGTGATTGTAGTGCAGAGAAGTGAAGTGGCTCTGTGGGGGTCCCATCATGCTGAACTGGTGAACCCAGGTCAGAACAGCTCAGGTCTTCTCATTCTAAATGTGGCATCTCAAATTCTTGCATTCCTGGGCATCCCATGGCCACCCCTCCCGACTCATTCAGACACCATCACAAAGACTACAGTGTGTGGCCCAGGAGAGAATCTCCTCCTGTTGTCAGATAAATTTGAAAGATCAAAATAATGTGGCTTAGCAATTTGTTTGAATTGATGCCTCGCCTTCTAAAGCTTGACTTCTGCAAGTCAGGGAAAAAAAAAAAGCTATTTTATTCTTATTTTTAAATGAAAAGCAGGCAGGGGAGTTTGTCACCCTATGAAATCTTGGACAGAAGCCCTCAGTGCAGATTCTGACCAGGTGCCCGAGAAAAACAAAGAAGATGTGCCCGAGGAGGAGCTGGAACATGGTGGTCATAGTAACAATTACTATAACAACAGGTGTGAGGATGATACAGATGGCTCACAGTTTTGAGTACCTGCTGTATGCTGGGTACTCTGCTAAGCTCTTAACTGATTATCTCATTTAATCCTAATGATGACCACTATTAGGATTTGAGTTGTGTCCCCTGCCCCAGAATTCATATGTTGAACTCCTAACCCTCAGTGCCTCAGAATGTGACCTTCTTTGGAAATCGGGTGGTTGCAGATGTAATTGGTTAAGCTGAGGTCTGGCTGGAGTAGAGTAATGTGCTATAACGGTGTCCTTATGCAAAGGGGAAATTTGGAGCCTGATACACCGGCAGGGCGAAGGGCATGTGAAGAAGGCAGAGGGGCCCAAGAAGATCAACAATTGCCAGCCAACAGGGAAAGGCAGGAGACAGGTACAAAAGCAGTTTCCTCAGGAGGAAGTAGCTCTGCACGCACCTTGACTTTGGACTCCTGGTCTCCAAACCATTAGGCAATACATTTCTGTTGTTTGAGCCACCCTTTTGTCCTTTGTTAAGGCAGCTCTGGGACCTAACACAGCCCCACAAAGTGGAGACCACCAGTGGTTTGCAAGTAAGGAAACCAAGGTTAAATAAGTCACCCAAAGTCACCCAAGTGAGGAGGCTGGGATTTGAACACCAAGTAGATTGACTTTCCACTGTTTTGTTATTTTATTTTGTTTTTGTACCAGAGATTGAACCCAGGGGTGCTCAATCACTAAACCCACCCCAAACCTTTTAACTTTTCATTTTTAGACAGGGTCTAGGTTGTTTTGGGCCTCACTAAGCTGCTGAGGTCCTCCTCCTGAGCAGCCTCCTGAGTTGCTAGGACTCCAGGTGTGCGCCACCACGCCCAGCTCACTCCTCACTTTTAACCACTGTCCTGCACCAATGAAAGCTGTTCCCCAGCCCAGGAGGGACAGAGTTCCCCACCCCTGCCCTTTCCAGGTGGGAATACTGTGACCTTTGGGAACCTGCTGAGAAGGAGGTGAGGCTGAAGCCAGGGCGCTGGCCCTCGCTGACAACCAGCTGACTTCCCTGAGCCTGGCTTCTCCCACCTGGGCCAAGGTTCTACAGACCACAGTGTGGCCACTCCTGGGGAAGCCCCAGGTGTTTCACACACCTCTTCCCTGACTCGGGGAGGGAGGGGATTTTACAACCTCAAGTTACATGTTCTTGTTTATTCATATATTTTTAAATAACCCATACATTTCTTGTTTGCATTACAAGAACAGTATGCCATTGTAGAAAACATAGAAAGCACAGACAAATGACAAAAAGACATCAAAGCGGGGCCTGCTGGTGCACACGTGTACTCCCCGTGGCTTGGGAGGCTGAGGCAGGAGGATTACAAATTCAAAGCCAGCCTCAGCAAATTAGCAAGGTCCTTTCTCTAAATAAAAAATAAAATGGGCTGGAGATATGACTCAGTGTTAAGCGCCCCTGGGTTCATTCCCTGCTACAAAAAAGAAAATAAAAAGACATCAAAGTCACCCATAACCCATCATTTAGACTGACTCATGGGCTCTTCACTCAGATGTGATTTTTTAAAAAATTCCTTTACTATGGTGTTTTCTTTTACATTTTTTTAAAGTTTTTTTTTGGGTTAGGTTTTGTATTTTTTTTTTTTTGGGGGGGGGGGGGGGGGGGGCGGTGCTGGACATTGATCCCAGGGCCTTCCACATGTTAGGCAAGCTCTGCCCCCAGTCAAGGTTCTTGCTCTTTTAAATCTTGTTGTCCTAAAAATTGTGGTAGATTATGCATAACACAAAATTTTTCGTTTTGGACATTTGTAGGTGCACAATTCAGTGACATTAAGTACATTCTCACTGTCCTATGACCATCACCACCACCCATCTCTAGAACTTTCATCCAAAACTGAAACTATCTACCTAATAATCTCCAATTAGGCAGGATCACTTTAAAATTATTCCTTCTTATGGGAGAGCTGATTTTGTAAGTATAAGCTGTATACTTATTTTTTAACTATTTTAAAAAGTATTATAGGTAGTCTGCTATTTTTAAAGGGAAATTAAGGTATTTGCAAGCTACCTCTACCCAAATAGTAGCCTAGCAAAATTTTGCCTGCCTTTGCCTGCAGAAACCTAAGAATGCATGTTTTAAAGGGTTGAAACTACAATCAGCAAATATTTTAAGTAAAGAAGCATTAGTAATATCCCACTGTTTAGGAAAATACTTAGATAAGATCCTACATGGAAACAACCCGGAAGAGCTCCCTAGTACGTCCTGCACTTTCGCATTTCTCTTTGTGTGAAGCCAGATTCCCCCTTGGTGCACATGTCAAGGTACGTTAGCCAGCCAGCTCGAAAAGCAGGAAGGAAGTTTCCTAAGATCAGGGAAAGACAGTTGACATAGATTCCAGCCGACACGATGCCTGCTTTGAGCCCTAATGGATGCCAGCCCTGCCTGCATGCGCTGATACAGAGGTGACTCTGGTCCCGCCTGGCTGGTGGCCAGCCCCTGTGTGAGGAGAGGAAGGGAGCTTGGCAGATCCATTTTCTCATGGAATTACAAACCCCCTCCACCCCTCCCCACCCCACCTCTGTCTTCTTTCTCAACTTCACACAGTTCTTGCACAAACCAGTCATTTGCAAGTAAAGACCTGCAGTCTAGTGAGGACACTGTGCATGTGGACTGGCAAGAGGGTCACAGTGAGGGAGGGACTGTGGAGGGAAGTCCACCTTTGTCTTCTAAGTGGTGTGGAATGTTGAGAATATGGGCCCTGGAGACAGGCTTCCGAGGTCCCATTTTGTTCCACTTGCCAGGTCAACTCGCACAAGAACTTGATCTCTCTCTACATCTATTTCCTTGTCCATAAAACAAGGAGTGTGCCAAAACGGGGCACTATAGGTTTGTCAGAGAGTGTCCTTGGGAAATACACCTGTGAGGAAGCGACAGAGGCAGGATGGAGTCGATGGAGAAGCTATCCGTGTGGGGTTGCAGCTGAGCTGCAGGGAGCGTGGAGCTGGGGCGGCCAGGGACTGGGCCTCACCATTGCTGCCCTGGGAAGCAGTGGGATGGGGTGTGTCCTTGGGCAAGGCAGTTCCTCTTGGCAGAGGGTTGTTCCCAGCTGAGACTCAGGCACTGGGGGTTGTTGCTTTGCCCTAAAGAGGAGAGCTGGGCAGAGCCCCCAGGACTCCCTATAGATAACCAGAGGGCCCCTCTTAAAAGGTTGTGAAGAGTAAAGGCATTTATCCATGTTGGTGCCTGGGACATAGCAGGTACGAAATGAGTACAAGGATGAATGCATTTCCAGAGCAAAGCATTTGGATATCAGCTTCTTGGTCTTCTTAGACCCTCAAGCCCTTATAACTAATTTCCGGGAGATTCTGGGGTTGGTGGGTCCCCATGCCGCTGCTTCAGTTGAACTCACAGCTCTTGCCATCTCCAGTATTTCCCATTCCCACATTCACATGCACATGAGCACAGGCACCGCACTCCTCCTAAAGATGCAGTTTATGGATTTTCATATTCATGGTGGATAAAGCTGTTTATCAGTGTATTCCAGTGGCTTTCAAACTTGTTTTCCAAAAGGGATTGTACACAGAAGCCCAATATCATTGCCCCTCCTTTAAAATTTACATTAGCATTAACATTACATTTCATAACCCTCCTTTCTCCCCCTCCCCAATGTGCTCCTTGGAAGACTTTGCTAAATATCCCTCTGATTTAAAAATTAGCAAGCAAATGCTCACAGGACCAGAGAGGAAGCAAACCTTAATGCAAAGCCCCTGTGTGAACCCTCAGCTCAGCTCACCCAAGTCAGGCTCCCCAGAAGGTCCATGAGGCGGGTCTCACTCCCTGCACAGGCAGGGACCTCTTAGCAGACCCAGCTCCACCCTCTGTATTTTAACAATTATTTGTTTACTTTAACATGTACTGCAAAAACATAACTCACCCTTATGCTAGTAGGATAAGGTTTCTCTGCCAGTGTTTTAAAGGCAGGTATTCAGTAAAAATGTCAGACGGTGTACGGACACAGGAAAGGTGGTGCCCGTATGGTGGAGGGTTGGGAGACAGTGATCTCCTTTATGCTTTATCTTTGCTTTAGCTTGAGAGCCACTGTGGTCAGTCCCCTGAAGGGTTAAGATTCACAGAATCAGAAAAGAGTTGGAAAGAGAATGGGCGAGACCATCAACAGCACAGCATCGATTTCCTGGGCAGCTGCGTAGTTACCCGAGCAGTGAACAGTCCGGGCTTTTACCTGCGAGGTTTTTGTGGTGGTGTTAATAGCCTTTTTGTTTAATGCCCTTTCACCTCATTCCCATGATTTTAGTAATAAAAAGTGGTCCTAGGCCAGGAGGTGGGCGTCCATTAGACAGACAGGAGCCCAGATGCTGTGGGAGAAGCTGATTGCGGTGACCTTAGGAACATGGCCCTGGGACCCCAGCAACACAGTGTGGAGCTCCTTGCATTAGTCTCTCTGGCAATCATTGTGACTCCAAGTAATTGGTTAGCTTTACGACAGAGGCTTCTGCTGTAAGGGCAGGGTCTTGCTGAGATTCGCCTCTCTGGAGTCAGTGGCTGGAACACGGTCTGTACTATATTTGAGTCTCAGCTGATGGTAATTGAGCAGATACATCAGAGATATATTATCACCATCCCTGTCCCCTCCCACTCCACCTCTCCTCAGGGCTTTACGCAGAATGAAGGGGTGGAAAAGTGGAGGGGGCACAGGTGGGCATGTGAGTAGATACTTGGATGACTGAGTGGATGGGTGAATGGATGGGTGTATGGGTGGGTATGTGGATGGATAGGTTGATGGGTGGACAGACAGATGGATGAGCATGTGGGTGAGTAGATAGATATATGGGTAGGTAGATGGATGGATAGGTGGATGGGTGGATTGATAGATGGCTAGATGGTGGATCCATAGGC
>JAJEJO010001558.1:238738-343346 GCA_020662805.1 Glaucomys volans
GATAGTTTTTGCTGCATTTTCCCAGGTGAGGCCCCATCTTGTCATCTGATTCAGAAATGGGAGTTTCATCGAATGCCTTTGTTCTTCAGTCACACTTCACCCTTTCAGGGACTGGGCCTCATTAAAATCTGTCCTCCACCCAGTTGCTCTTTGAGGACGATCCTTGTTAGGGCCTTTCTGCTGTGAAATGGATCACACCAGCCCCTGTGAGTGGCGACCTGAATGCTAAAGACTGTTATTAGCAGATTTAGCCTAGAGATGTTTCGGAGTTGTCAGTTCAGATGTTCATAGGATAATTTTTCAAACATCATCACACATCCTCTGTGACAGACTTGATTACTGTGATGAACTAGTTTCCTTCCTTTGAGAGATGTTTCAGTTGCAAAAATGGTTCCAAAAGTATTTCACCAAAATGCCAGGAAAACCAAGGTGACGTTTTTTCATTTGCATGGCTCTGTTACCTTGCTGGAAGGGGCTGCTTGGTGTGGTACACAGAGCACTGGATGTGGAGTCCACAGATCTTTGTTTGCTTGCTGTCCCCAACATCTCAGCAGCTGATGACCTCAGGGAAGTCTAGTCTTTGCATTCTTTTGTGAAAAGTGACACCGGTGACCAGGGGTCTCTCCATGGGATGCTTAGAAGACAGAATAGGAAAGGGACCTAACAAACTGGGAAGGTTGTACATGATTGAAGGACCCGTGGTAGAAGCAGAAAGAAAGTCATACCCCAGACACATCAATTTGTTTCTTCATTTATTTTACTTATTTATTTATTTTGGCTTAAACAACAGGAGAAATCAGATATTTACAGTGAAAATCGTCTTTCAGTGATTGTGTGGCTTATGCCAGGCCCTAGGTTCCTACTGAGAACACAAAGAGAGTAAGACGCGGTCTCATCCGCATTCTTCAGCATGTTGGCCACCAGCTCTGTTCCGGAGCACTGGAAATGTATGAAGTGCACACTGAATTTCAGACTTAGCACAAAAAAGGTACAAATACCTCAGTGTTTTTATACTGATTGCAGTTGAAATAATATTTTTTACATATGGGGTTAAATACATTTCATTTTGAACATTAATTTCACCTATTTTTTCTTTTCTTTTTGTTTTTCTTCTTCTTTCTGTGGTCTACCACTGAGCTGCACTCCCAACCCCACTTTTTGCTTGTGTGTGTGTGTGTGTGTGTGTGTGTGTGTGCGTGCACACATGCATGGTGCTAGGGATTGAACCCAGGGGCATGTCACCACTGAGCTACATTTCCAGTCCATGTTTTGTTTGGTTTACTTTTGAGACAGGAAGCGACAGTGACATGCGTAGAGACAGTCAATCAGCGTCATGGCCGCGTGGCTTGCCATGGTGGGCTGAGGAGAAACCAGAAATAGAGTAAATGGCCAGTGGTTGGGCTTGACTAGATAAGTTTTGATACATCCACACAGTAGACTTGTTTGCAGCTATTAAAAATACTTGTTATAGAACAATATCTAATGGAATAGAAGAGCATTTATAATACATAGCTGAGTAGGTTAAAAAGGGTGTAGGTTACAAAGAGGTATGTACGATGAGTCCTTAATGTTTGATAAAAATTTCAAAATACGTTAAAAAAATAGAAGCATATACTCAAAAATGTTAACAGTGCTTGTTTGTGGATGAAACTTTTTCATTTTCCTTATTTCTCCTTTCCAAATTTTCTATAGTAAATATACATTACTTTAGGCCTCAGTTAAAAAAAAAAAGGAAGATTTATGGGGTGGAAATGTCAACTGACAAAGACCTGGCCTTTAATTGGGTCTTGGTCCACTCTAGTCAGGGGACTTTAAATAGTAACCCATTTGGTTCTCAGTTTGCTCATCTGTCCAGTGGGTCTATCATCACCCACTTCATGGGGTTAATCAGGAGGATTAACCATGACTTTTCCTACTTGGCCTGGTTCCTGGAATAGGTGGGCTCTCAACCCGTGTTAATGTCCTTTCCTTTTCTGTTCCATTCTCTCTTAGGTGGACCCTGATTCTCATTTAGAAAAGCACTGGGTGGGGTAGGGGGCGAGGATGTCCCAAAGGCCCCTGGTGTGTCCTGCCCCCAGGTGGGCCTCAGTTTTGAGCCCCGCTGAGTGGCTGCTCCAATTCTCTTTATTCTCAGTGTCTCAACTCTTAGTTGAATCCCTGCTGGCTAGAGTCTAGATTAACATATTATATAATTTAATCTTGAATATGTAGAAAAAATATGTAGGAGGTTGCCTAATATAGGGTAGAGGCCAGCTTGAAAAAAACTCTTGAGGTTCAAAAGTCTCAGGATGTACGCAGTTAATTACTATGGTGATGGATCAGCTGCGGACGGGCTGCTGCAGACTCTTCGTGCAAGTCTACAAAGAGCATAGGAACGGTGTGTGTGCTTATGTGTGTTTGCAAATGCATGTACATGCACATATACGTGTGTGTTTACAGGCCCGAGGCATGTGATAAAACAGTGACCTAGATTCCCTCCCAAGCACGCAGGATCCTTTGTAGCCATATGTAGTGATAGTTTAATCCACATCACCACCGTCCATTCCCCTTCAGGAATTTGGCAGGGACCTGCAGCCTGTGTGGCTCTGCAGTGCTTTCCACAGTGCAGGAAAAAAGAAAAAAAATTCCCCGTTCATCCCCAAATCTAGTAATTCCACCAACAAGCTTATGAAGAGCTGCTTCAGTAATCCACGGTTAATGACCTTAGCGGCCGGACAGCTGTCTTGAGAATTAAAGTCTCCTTGGAGCGGGGCCTCCTGGGGTTCTCCACTCCAGAAACATGTTCTGTTCCCTCCCCTGCCCGCAGTGATGGGATTTGGAGCAGATGTCCAGTTGGGGTCCTCTCCTCGGCTGAGCTTCCCACCCAACCATAAGAGGAGCAGTGGGTTTGATCTGCCCGGTTAGTCAGTGATCCTCAGGGGGGCTGAGCTCTGTGCCCCAGTTCATCAGGAGGATGGAGGGCATGTTGCCTGGCTCATGATCAGAGAAGGGGCTTCAGATCTTTTAGGCCTCTTGTGACTCCATAAGTAGTGAAAAGGGGTTTAGCTGGGGACCAACACTGACCAAGCCCTGGAGGACACCGTCTCCTTGGAACAAGCCCTGGGAGGGAGATGTGATAAGTAGCATTCTATAGAGGAAGGAACCAAAGCTCAAAGAGTCCTGTAGCCTGCCCAAGCCCACACTGGTGGGAAGTGTCAGGGTCCAGGTTTCAGGGCTGGGGTCAGACACCTCTACTGCCCTCGTTAGTTTCATACCCCTCGCCCACCCCACCTGTCTCCATGGAATCCTCTGCCACCTGTCTGCCACCATGCTGACCGCATCTCTGCAGGGAAATCTGCTGGTCTCGGCTTTGGCTCCTCCCTTCCATATGGCTCCCCCTGATGAGGCCACCTCCATGAAATCCCAGCTCCCACCCTCTTCTCTCTGTCCCCTCTGCCACTCACTCATTCTGACTCATTTTCACACTCACCAGATTATTCTTCCTAAATCATCTCTGACCATGGTTCTCATTAAAACCCGGCGGGCAGGACACAGCCCGGTGTGGAGGATCTGCCACCAGGCTCACTTGAGCTTCCAGCCATTTCTCCTCCTACTGCCGGCACACAGAAGCCAGGCCAGGGACTCACCCCCGTGTAGGGGACTGCCAGCTCAGCACTGTGCTCCTGTGATTTTCGATCACCTTTTCAATTGCTTATTCATTCAATAAATAAATGTTGAGAACTTTCAATATCCAAGCTAGGGATCCAGCAGGGAGCAAAATGAAAATTCCTTCCTTCAGAGACCGTCCAGTCCAGGGCAAGGGGAGAATCAATCAATAGTTGCCCAATTACGTGGGTACATGATGTGGTATGTTAGAAGGCAACGGTTGCTGTTTAAAAAGAGAGAAAGAGAAATGTGCAGGCAGGCAGGGAGGATTGGAAATGCCCCAAAGGCCAGAGGAGCAGAGTTTTCAAGAGCATGGCCAAAGGAGGCCTCACTGGGAAAGCAATGCTTGAGAGAAGAGTTGAAGGTGGCCAGGGAATGAGTCATGCACATGACCAGGGCGAGAGTGACCTAGACTGATGGGCTGGCCGAGCTGCAGAGCAGAACCTAAGGTGAAATTATAGGAAGTACGGGGCAGGGAGGGGCTTCACTTCAGCCAAGATGGAGGAGTAAAAGGAACCGGATATGCCCAACTGCCACAAACAAATGAAAAAACATTCTGAATATATGAAATAACCAAAGGAGAGACTCCTGAGGATCATGATCCCAGAGAGAAGGGAGGTGACTCCAACTAGGCATGGAGGCTTTCCACACCTCTGCACGGGAAGGGGGAACCCAAACAGAGCCCAGTAGTCTTGATGAGTTGAGGAGACAGAGCTGAGAATTCCAGGAGAGCAAGGAGGCTGAAGTTTGCAGGCAGAGCATCGGAGAAGAGAGAGCTGCCCAGAGATGTGCAGAGGATCCCCTCGGTCCTCAGGCAAGTACTCATCGGCATGCAGCTGTGTGACAGGAAAACTTCCTGAGACCAGAGAAAAAGTCAGAAGAAAGGAACAGGCAGGAGGATCCTTGGAGCTCAGGCAAGTCCTGGAGCAGTTCACATTCCACCAGCTTGGGGGGGCGGGGAGTGCATCATAACTGGTGAGGAAACTCAAGGGGATTTTTCTCAGTAGGGGGGAGAAATTAACTCCAGATGAGACAAAAGCAGGCTCTGGCCCCACCTAACGAAGCTTAAAAGCAAACTCTTCCCAAATAATTATGACCAAGAAACTTAATTCAAAGCTGAAGAATATTTAAAGGAATAAAAAATAAAATCTAACATTCCATGAGGGATCTCACATGCAACTGAAAGTGACCAGATTGACAAAGAAGCTGGCCAGTGTGGCCACAATGGGGTCAGCAAGGGGAAGAGAAGTTGGAGAGAATGTCATGGAAATCTGGATTGCATGGGACCTAGTCTGTGGTTTGGAAGGACTTTGGTCCATTCACGAGAAAACATCTTTCCTACTTCCCCCTTCAGACAGAAAAGCACCTCTTCTCTGTTCTGAATCCTTGGGACAGCATTGAGCCAATGGACTGTCCTTAGCAGCTTAGCCTGTCACCCAGCCTTGCCAATAATAGTCCTCACCCAACCCTTTGAGAAACACCAGTTCAGTGAGGAGGTGGAAGGGGAGGCTGAACCAAGAAGGAAAGGAGACCTTCCCTGTGTGGGCTGAGGGAGGCCTGAGATTCCGCTCCAGTCCCACCTTCCAGTCTCAGACCCACTACCTGCAAGATGTGTGACCTTGAGAAATCTTCCTAACCACCATGCTTTGTGTGCTTGTTTGACTAAATTAATAATTCAATGCCATCTACTTTTTTTTTTTTTTGTCTTTTCATGCTGGGCATTGAACCCAGAGCCTTGCACATGCTAGGCAAGTGCTGTACCCTTGAGCTACACTCCCAGCCCCCACCTACTTCTGAAAAGAGTTTGAAGCATCTTTCAATAAAAGTCACATATACAATAAAACCATAGAAGTAAAAAATCTAAAACCATATGTCATGAAGACAAAATGCCTACCAGAAGTCTAGGCTAGTACTGCTAATTTAATTATGAACTAAGATTGACTCATTGCCAAGTGAGATAGAGAATCGAACCTCATTTTCTTCATCTGTGAAAGAGAATTAATGACCCCTACCAGCCTACACCAGCAAGCTGCCAAGGGGATCATCCAGGCTGTGGGTAACAATGTATCACTCAGGACTCTCCTGGTGCAACTAATGGGAATGGTACTTAATCCAAGATGGCAGTGAAGTCCAGAATGAGGCTTCTCTATCTCTCCACCTCTTGGTCTGCTTTCTCCTAGGCCAGCTCCCTTATCAGCCTCTATACAATTGCTTCCTCATTCCTATCATCACAGCACCAAGTTCAGCAAAAGAGGAGTCCATTTCCCCAACCAAACAAAATCCCTGCAAGCCCCCTGTATTAGTCTGGGTTCTCTAGAGGAACAGAATCAACAGGAAGTATGATTATAAAAAGGGGATTTATTAGATTGGCTTACACGACCAGGAGCTGGATAGTCCACAATGGCCATCTGTAGCTAGAGAGCTGGAAAAACCAGCAGCTGCGCAGTCCAAGACACAGAAGCCCCAGAACAAAAAAGATCAACAGCTTAGTCCAAGACCAAGACTTCTGGAAACTACTTGGAGAATCACTGGCAGAGTCTACTTTGGAAGAATAAAGAAGCAAGAGTCCGCTATCCTCAAACAATCAAAGCAGTGATCAAGAACCCGTTCAAGAAGAGTGGAGCTTGCATCTGCTTCAGCTTCCTTGTTCTTCCAGCTTATATTCCATCCTATTGGGTGGTGCTGCCCACACTTAGGGAGGGTGTCCACTTTAGTTCACTATCCCACACTAGACATGCCCTCATTGACACACCCAGAAGCTTCTTGATAATTGGCATCTCTTAATCCAATCAAGTTGACAATTCAAATTAACCATTACACCCCCTTAGTCTGAATTGACTGATGTGGGTCATGTACCCATCCCCAAAACAATCTTGTAGCTAGAAGATAGGCTGTACTGATTGGCTGTCATGGGATCCACCCCTGCATGGAGCCAGCTCCATAAAACTTGGGCAGGATGGATCTCTGTGTTGCCTTTTCTCTCCTTCCATGGATATGTTGTTTTGTATCCATTCTTTGCCCTGCTCTGTGTCCTTGAAGATTGGTCCCATGGAAGGTCTTTAGCTTCTCATTGAGTTTGTTCAGTGGAGAGAGGAGAAGATTGGAGGCCAAGAGGTGAGATGGAGAGAGATCAGGGTGCCACCTATGCCTCCTCCCTGCCTTGGGGCTGCATCTCCTGAAACAGCTGTGCCCTTGAATGGTTGTGGCCTCTGTGTCTCCTGCTCATTTGAAGCTCCAGTGACCCCTTTCTTTGCTGCTTTGGCTCTGAGGTATGGTAACAACTCCTGCCATCACAAATCTATAGGCACATCACCTTCCCTTGCCTGCTTCCTTAATCTGCCCCCATAAGAGGCCTTAATAAAATCTCTTTTGAACCTCCCAGGGTGGATTCTCTTTTCTCCCAAAGTCTTATATTAGTTTTATATTGTGTCATAATAAATCATTCCAAGGGTAGTGGCTTGGTGCAATAAAAACATTTATTACCTCACAGGGCCCGTGGGTCAGAAATTCAGGAGTCACTTGGCTGGAAGTTTCTGTGAGGTCTCATAATGCGGGAAAGATGTCAACCAGGACTGTGGTCATCCTGAGGCTTACCAGGGCAGGAAGATCTGCTTCCAAGATATCCATCTTACATGACTGGCATGTGGATGTTGGTTTTGGCAGAAGAACTCTGTCCCTCACCATAGGGACCTCTCCATAAGGCTACTCAAGTGTCCTCATGACATGGTGACTGGTCTCCTTCCACAAGCAAGTGATCCAAAAGAAAACAAGACTGAAGCTTCAGTTTTTTTTAGCTCTATGCTTGGAAATCACACTGCCAATTCTGTTACATCCTGCTGGTGACACAGACCAGCCCCATTCAACATGGAAGGGGACTACAGGTGTGATCCCCAGGAGTCTTTGGGGGCCATCTTAGGGTGTGGCCATCACAGACCCTGACTGACACAATCTCTCAATTAGAACCAGGGTACTATTGTCATGGGGTGGGGAGGGATTACTGAGCAGGAAAAATAAATGTCACTCCACAGTACATCAGCAGCTCCAACAGGTGCAAATCCTATAAATACAAGAATCGTGAGTTGAATTCCCCAGCAGGTCCCATATGTTCAGGAGAGGTCTTAGAAGGACTGCAGGGAATGGGAGCGAGGACCCCTCAAACCCAGGCCAGGGGAGGGAAGTGAGAGGAGAGACCCCATAGCGAGTCTAGATCCAGCATCCCTCTTCCACCTGCCCCAATGCAGCCCCAAAACAGCCCATGACGCCCACCTGTGCATTCATGGTCCACTAGGTGTCACATGGTCTTGGATCTGGCACCAGCTGCTAGTAGTGGCCCCTGACCCTGCCCAGGCAACCCCAGGGCCATCAGTGCAGCAGCCTTAGCCTCCCTCTCTTCCCCTCCGCCAGCACCTGTCTCTAATGGAAGGGTTTTTAATGGAAGTGAGATCTCCGGGCTTAGCCATGAAGCCAAGGGAATAGTCCTCAGCCCCCATGTCAAGCTGTCTGGGTTTCTGGGGGGCAGGAGCAGAACCAAGGGGGAGATGAGTTCTGGGTCAGGTGTCCCAGGGACACCTGCTGCCAGCCCGGCCTGTTGTTTCCAGGGTGGAAGCACCGCTAGTGACTCATAGGACACCAAGGGCTGGAAGGAGCCTGAGAGGCCGTCCCACATGCTCCTCGCCTTTGCCCTGCCCCTTACCTGGCAGACGCAGCACACACGCATGCTGCATTGCAGATGAGGAATGCAGACCCAGGGCCAGGACTCCTTCCAGGGTCCCCTGCGCACTCTTTCAGAGCCCATTCTACCACTCTGCCCACATCCTGCCCACCTCGAGTGACCTCTGCCTGAGCAGACAAAGCTGCAGGAGAGTCTGTGTGCCTGAGCATGGCCGATGAGGAGGCCCTTGCTCAGACAGGGCCCATGGGCCCCTGCAGCATACCCCAGAGGGACCCACACTGCATAGCCTGGGATTCGGGTCCCACTGCCCTACCTGCTCCCAACCATCATTGGCCAGCCCCCCAAGCCCTCTCAGCCCTATGCACTCCTCTCCATGGACTCATTTGTTCATTCATTCCTCTAACAACTGTTTATTGAGCACATATTTTGTGCTAGATGCAGTTCAAGGATCTGAAAGTTAGAACAAAGCAGAACCCCCACCCCAAGTCCTTAGGCCCAGATTCCTTATTCTCCAGGGTCTAGCCCTGTGCTGCCTCCTCCTTGAAGCCTTCCCAATCCTGACTTGAGTGACTTAATGAAGCTACCTCAGGTGGACCTGCTGAGCTATTTCTTCCTCCTCTGCTGGGGTCAGAGGGAGGGTGTGGGGCTTCAGAGTTTCATAGACTTGAACTTGGATCCTGCTTCTCACAGTCATAGCTGCAGCCTGGAGACTCAGTGATACACCTATCTGAACCTCATTTTCCTCAGCCAGGAAATGGAAAGGTGGTGATATCTGCCACCCTCCACCACCACTGTGCCCACCTGGTTACCCCAGCTGGGAGCCACTGAACACCAGAGCAGACCCATCAGGCTCTTGGCCTTGCAGTAGGACCAGAGCAAGGAGTGCCCATGACCCCAGAGCACCATATTATCCCTAGAACCTGGCCCAGTCCTGGCCTAGTCCTGGCCCAGAGGGGATTGGTCCCAGTGATGAAACCAGTGAGTGCATAAACCACTGACCGACCAGATGAACAGACAGGTGACTGACGCACAGACCCCTTCATTCCAGCAGGCTTTCCCCACCCTAGAGATGGAATCTAGGTTCTGTTTTATTTGCTAAACCCACTTCAGGTACAGAGAACTGAAGCAGGCTCAGTCATCAGTTTGTGGCAATTAGCACTACTGGTTCAGGCAAGGCCAGGCTCCGTTTCGTTCATTCATTCTTCTTTACCCCCATTTCCCACCCCAGATCCCCTTTCCACAACAGGCATTCTCATGAGTCTAATTGTATCTTTTTGTTTGTGTATAGTTTTGCAAAATGCATGTTATTTTTGCATGTGCATGTATTTTTAATTTATATGCATGCATTGTGTTATACACTTATTGGCTTTTTTTCTTCCTTTTCTAATGAAGCAGTGTGAGATCCATCCTTCCATTGCATCCATTCCACCACTTCTGATTCTCTCCAGGAAACCCCTCTCTCTTCTCTCTCTCTCTCTCTCTCTCTCTCTCTCTCTCTCTCTCTCACACACACACACACACATACACACACACACACACACACACACACACACACACACACACATGGACAGCCTACCAAATGTCCTCTTTTGAGAATTTCCTAGGGCTGTGTGCAGGAGTGGAATTCTGGGTCAGAGGGCTTGCAGACAATTAGTAGTGCCAGATGCTGTCCAGAATGGCTGCTCCCACGACCTCCCACCAGAAGAGATGAGGTCCCTGGGCCTCCATGCCCTTGCCAACACCTAGAGTTGTCTGGATTTCTCATCTTTGTCATTTAATAGAAAGTGACATCACTTTAATTTTCTCTAATTTCTAGTAACATTGAGCATCTCTTTGAGTTTCAGTGTTGTGACTTACTTTCAAAAGCTTTGCCCATTTTCTGATGGGCTTGTCTTGGCCTCGCTGATTTTCAGGAGTTTGGTGTACTACATTGACTGCAGACCTTTACAAAACTCTTCTTCGTTCCATTGTCTGTCTATTGACTTCAACCAGGGCTTCCTTTGTCTAACAGGAATGCTCGCTACTGATGTTATCAAATTTCTTTTGCCCTTTGGTATGTGCTTTTGAAAGGAAGCCCTCACTTCCTTTCTTCTGTGATTCCCCCAGCAAGAACCACCTCTGCTTGCTACCCTACGCCACCCTCTCTCACCTCCAGACCTTGCGTGTGCAGTTCCTGCTTCTGGAACCCACTTACCATCCCCAGACTTGGCTTTGGCCAGCTAGCTCTTCCTAACCCTCCGGGCTCACTTGAGACACCCTCTATTCCAGAAGCCTTCTCTCACCCCAGGCTGGGACAGATCCCAGCCACGGTCCAGGCTCTCTGCCAACCTGGGCACTTCTGTCACTGCCCTGTGTTAATCTGACCCTGAGCCTGCCTCCTCCACCAGACTGTGAGCTTCCCAAGGGCAGGACTGAGCTGTAGGGATTGTTGTGACTGGTCTAGGCCTGACACAGCCGGTACCCAACAATTCCTGGACCCACGCTCTGCAGGACCCCAGCACTTTCTTCTTGTAAAACCCTGCACAGTACTTTGCTCCTTCCATCAACCTGAAAAGCAAGATTAGCCCAGCCACCAGGAGCTGGGGCTGGAGCCAGGCCAGGCTGGGTGCCAGGCAGGCAGGGGGTGATCACAAGGCCAGGCATGGGAGAGTGGGCCTTTAGTGCTGGGCTGGAGCCCACTGAGGAGTCACGTACCTGGGGGCAAGGAAGCTGGGGCGGCAGGACTGGGACATCCCTGTAGAGCTGCATGGCCTCCCCTCCCCTGGGGATAAAGACCAAGAGCCTTTCTGCCCTTCCCTTTTCTTCATCACACCCCACACCCACTGGCCCTGCTCCAGACTTTCCATGCCAGGGAGTTTCTCCAAAACGTGGAGACCTTCTTGCTCGACCTCAGGATCTTATATGTAACCTGATGTCACCAATGGGAGCTTAGAAAGGTTGCCAGGAAGCTCCATTCCTCAGTTTGGGGGTGTCCACAACTCAAGGCTTCTTCAAATTCCAGGGCGGGGGTCCTCACTCCCGTGACCCTGCTTCTGCAGCATTCGTTTGGAATCTGGATGCCACATGATCCCTCCCATCTCCCTCCAGCCATATTGATCTGTGCAGGAAATGCAGCCCTTCCCGCTCTTTCTCCATCTGCAGAAAACAAAACCAACACAAAAACCACCCTCTCCTGCAGCCACTTGGTATGGATTTGGGGTTTGTACCAGAGAATGAATTTGAGCGACTCCAGTTGAGCATTCGTGCCTCCTTAGCCACTGTCAGGGGTCTCGCTCCACCTCCCAGAAACCCTTGGTCCCCCTCCTCCTCAAGAGGAAAAATAATGCCAGCCTATTGCCTCTGGCAGAGAGGCCAGCCTCCCCCAACTCCCCTGCCTCCCAATGCCAGGTGCACCCTGAGGTTCTTTTCTCTTGGGAGTCTAAACCAAACTCCTTTCCACACCAAAACTGTCCAAAACCCCAAGAGGAATTCTGAGTCTGGATTTCGGATAATATAAACTTCATCTCCTTCCACTGTAGAGACTGCAACCAAAGTCCCTGGGAGACCCCTGCCTAGCACCCCAACAACCTGCCTCCCAGCACAGTGCCCTTCCTATCTCCTGTCTCATGAGTTACCATGTCCTGACCAGTTTCCCTTTCCTGTGTGTCCTGTCTCTGCCCTTCTCTCTTTCTGCTGGGCCACCTCCTGAGGCCTGAGCCCCTTCACCTCAAGCCTGGGCTGCTGCTTCTCCAGCTGCCTCTCTTGAGTCCTGGCCCAACACCTGCCCCCAGGCTAGTCTGCAACCCACCCTGACAAAGAGCAAAGACTGCAACAGATTGCAAATTGCACATCCTAGACTTTCGGATGGAATGGTCAGCAATTTGGTTTTCCTGGTGGAGACTAATCTATTTAACAAAAATAGAACTTACAGTAAAGCAAAAATTAAATACTCCTAATCGTGAGGATGCTTGCATCGGCAAATGACCCCGAAAGAAGGGGTGGGCAGCCCAGTAGGAGACCTGCTGATGATACATGGCTTTATAGCTAAGAACTCTCTTGTCTGGGCACCCACCAGGGGACCTGAGCAAAGGCGCCACTCACTCAGGTCCCTTCTGCTGACTGTGCAAGCAAGAGATGGCACCACCGTCCATCCACTGCCCAAACCAAAGGGCTGGGAGCCATTCACTTTGGTCCCCTGCATTGATCATTTCTGATCAATATTGGGTTCTTGCAAAGGGAGACCAAATTGTTAGGAGTGTGGGGTTGAGATCGATGCATCTGGGGTGAGTTCTGCTGCTTACTAGCGTATGACCCAAGGCAAATTCCTGGACTCTCGGCCCTCAGTTTCCTCCTCTGTGCATGGAAATGATGATGTGTACCTCATCCCATTGAGGTCGTTGTGGGGAATGTATTAATAAAGGGGCTCAAATAACATGCACAAAGGTGTCAAAGGAGCTAAACTACCTTGAGAACTGTTACCTCTGCATGTTTTGTAGAGAGAAACCTGAAGACAAAGATGAGAATGGAACTGCTCCTGGAGTTCCTTCCTAGAAAATGACTTCGTTCAACTGGAATGTGTGCATTCCCTCCTTACTCATTGCACTTTTGGTTATTTGAAGTGGAGGGGAGAAATGTGCTTATGTTTGCACAGATTCCTGGATCTTGTTCAGGAAAACTCTAAGCTGTCAGTAAAAATTAATCTGTTTCAAGAAGGGGTATTATTTTGTTGGTGATGATGTTGCTATTTTTGCCTATAAAAAATTTGTCTTCTTATCATAACATTTCAAAGAAAAAGTTTTTAATAAAGTTTTCTCACTATTAAAATAATACCTGCTCATTAGAGAATATTGCAAAGTATTAGAACATAAAGAGAAGAAGAAAGATATGATCACACAATCCAGGACCAGCCAGTGTTAACATTGTTACTTGGTGGTGGTAATTTTTATGAAATTATGAACATACTCTATGTTCCATTTTTATCATTTGTGATTGTATTAGTTAGGATGAAAAATGCTAGCTGCTCTAACAAAACTATCTCAGAATCTTAGTGGATTAGCACAGTAAAAATTTAGTGCTCTAGGCCAGGCACAGTGGTGCACACCTGTAATCCCAGCACTTGGGAGGCTGAGACAGGAGGATCGCAAGTTCAAAGCCAGCCTCCGCAACTTAGGGAGGCCCTAAGCATCTCAGTGAGACTCTGTCTCTAAATAAAATGCAAAATAGGGCTGGGAATGTGGCTCAGTGGTGGAGTGCCTCTGGGTTCAATCCCCAGTACCAAAAAAAAAAAAAGAGCTAAGAGGCTGAGCAGAAATGTCAGCAGTGTCATAGTCCTGGGGAGACAGAATTTAAGGTTTCAGGCACCATCAGGGAGAAAGACTCTGGTAAACAAGTAAAGCTTAAAAAAAAATTTAGTGCTCTCATTTGCAAAGTCCAGAGTGGATACTTCTGTCTGGTGGACAGCCTTCCCACATCATCATTCATGAGACCAGGCTCCTCTGTCTCCTGTTCCCACTGCTCCTTAGGCCTCAGAGTCCTCTGATAGATCCTGTGAATTGATTGGCAGGTGGGGAAAGTAAGGGAGCATGAAGTATCTTGTGAGAGGTTTGCATGGGTCAGACCTGGAATGTCACATGTTGCTTTCACTCCATTCCATTGGCTAAAACTCACATGGCCTCACCTGACTGTCAGAGAAGCTGGAAAACATCTAGTCACATGCCCCAGGAAGAAAAGGAAATGAATCTGGTGAACAGCTAGCCTTGTCTGGCACAATCAGGATATCGCCTTTTCCAAACTTTTATAATATAACGTTTAAGTCTGTGTAACTTACATCAAGTCATTCCCTGATTAAAACACTTCAGTGCTTTCAAATTTAAGCCCAGCATCCTTGGCATGGCCTCTGAGGTTCTGATGTCCTTGCACCTTCCGCCATGCTGGTCACTGTCCATGCTCGTCTCCCACTCAGTTACCACTTCCAGCCTCGCTGGTATTGCTCCAGGTGCTCTGATTTCCTACTCTCTCTTTCCTGCCTCAGGACCTTTGTATGTACATGTGAGTTCTTCACCCCATTTCTCTTAGCTTACTCCTTCAGGTCTCGGGGCAAATGTCACTTTCCCCAAAAGATCCTCTTTGACCCCCCTAAAGTAGGATCTCATAATCCTCTCTCATAGCACCCTCACTTTTCCTGCATATTACCTATTATTGTCTGTAATTATTTATCTGTGTGTTCATTGTTCAATATCTGTCTCACCCACCAGGCTATATAACTCCACGCAATCCAGAGCCATGTGGATTTTGCTTACTCTTTCATCTGGCACCTGTTCAACATAGGTGCCTGACGGTACTTGGTGACTGATCGTGTGTACCGTAGTTGCCCATCAGGTGTCTGTATCACAGTTTAACTCACTGTTGACGTTTTGTTCTTGCCCGAGGCTTATCTTATAGTAACTGAGGGAAGGAGAGGGAGCCGGTTCACCTCTCCTGGGCTGTCCCACCAGCCTCCTCCTCTGGGTCTCCACTTCTCTCCACTGTGCCCAGCCCTCCCTTAGGCCACTGCATGCTTTGTGAATGGTGACTCCTTGCTCCTTTGGACCTTCTGATTACGGTTCCTCCATCCTTACTGCACACCATCGTCAGTATGATGACAGCCGAACGGTGGCATGGGGCAGGCCACACCTCCCATCCTGCAGACCTGCCTTTCAAGTCCCTATAGGACATCCAACATTCTGAAGGCTTGGGCCTATCCAAAGAATTTTCAGTATAAGAAAATATTTTAAATAGAAGGTAAAATATGGCCTCTTCTGTAGCCCAAGGGGACATGCAGGAACAAAGAATATTTTTTACCTTTGCAGAACATATGGGTGGATGTACCCAATTATTTGGTCTTTCTTTCTCTTTTAAGTCCTGCTGTTCACGGGGAGCAGAGGGCACCTTCTTCTTCCAACCTGCAATGATGCAGATCGCTACCCTTGATGGAAAACCTTCCCCGCGGTCTAACCCTGGTGGTTCTCAAGGGCTGTGTCATTCCTTTGAGACCAGCACTGTCCGGAGTTGAGGCTGGTAGCAGAATGCTCCAAGGTAGCCAAGGGTCATCTACCTGGACAGAGATGTGCTGCCCCCTCCTCCCCATGGCCCTTCACCTCCCAGCTACTCAACACAGATCAAACACTCAGACGAGCATGCGTGTTCACACCTCTCCAAGGCAAGCGTGACTGCCTGGAGATGGGAGTGCATTCTAAAGCCCCCCCGCTCCAGAGCCCCTGTGCACCTAGAACTGCAGAGACCACAGCCTCAGTGGGCCAGACACTCCACACCTTCAGGGTAAGCCATGAGGATCTCTGACTCACTGCCAGCTCCAGCCAGAGCACTGCCTAAAAACCTCCCAGAAGCCTCCGAAAGCTGCCTTCCTGACCCTTGGATACTAGATCCTGTTCCTGGGTGCGGCATCCCCAAGTTCCACTGCCAAATTAAGCACAGAGAGAGAAAAGGGGAAAAAAAGGAGGCCCCAACCTAGGGCTTGACCTGGAAGACTCATGAATCATTGCTGGAGTGAATTTCACTCACACTCACTGGTGAAACGTTAAAGACAGAGATTTTTTCCCAAGAGGAGGTTTCTGGAATCTTTAGTGCACTTTTTCTTCCCCCACTGGTCTGGGACTGCTGAGCCAATATCAGATAGGATTTTGCTGATTTAAATCAACTGAAGGAATTATGATGACCATTACTCTTTGTGGCCCTGGGCTGTTCCCTTTTCATAACTGTCATTAATTCTCACAGTCCTGAGAAATAGGTTTTGTTCTTACTGTTTTTCAGATAGAAGAATTGAGGCCCAGAAATGCTCAATGACTGTTCCCGCTCATGTTGATGGCGATATTTACTCTTGTCTCTGGCATATTCTGACAATGAAATTTTTCCCATATGTTATCCCATACATTCTAAAGTGTTCTCTGAAAAAGCAAATGCAACTGTGTTGCTTCCAATTAAAACTGAACTCTTGCTGGGTGCAATGATGCAGACCTGTAACCCCAGCTACTATGGGAGGCTGGGGCAGGAGGATCGCAAGATGGAGGCCAGCCTGGGTAACTTAGTGGAAACCTGTCTCAAAATGAAAAACAAAAGGGCTGCAATTCTTTTTAAAGAAAAGAAAAGAAAACTGTTAGTCGGGATTGACTTGTATGAAACAGAATGCTTTTTTCACATTGGCAACATCTCTTCAGGGGAAAAAAAGCCCTTATCAATTATCCACTTGAGGTTTTACCTCCATTGTTTTATTTTCAGATCTGCTCTGTGGTTATTCTTACAAATTCTTTGGGAGTTAGGATCCATGATCAATCAGCCTCCTTTGAGGAGAACAGAAACCACTTCAGGCATTTCAGACAGAGATTTAACACAAGGAACCGGTTCCAACTTTGTTGGAAAGGATGGAGAAGCTGAACAAGGAGAGCTATCCCTGAAGTCAGATTTTTCAAACAATTGCCAAGCCCCTGGGGCTGGAGGAACAGAAAGGAAAATGGTGTTGCCATTGCCTCCGAGATGCCTGAAGTGGTTTCTAGATTCTTGACAATGCTGATAATACAATCCAACTTCCAAAGAGTTTCTAAAAATGACTACAAGGCAATTTGGAATATATAATAAAATAATGGAAGTAATTCCCAAGCACACCAGCCTCCAAAGCTTCTGCTCTGCTACCTTGGGGACCCCACCTCTGACCACTGAGCAGACAGCCAGGAGCTGCTGGGCTCCCCTGACACCTGCAGCCTCTCAGAGCGCCCACTGCTGAAGAAAAAGGAAACGAAAAACAGAAAAAAGGGAAAGCAGGAAAGAAGGAATGGAAAGCTTTTCCCTTGGTGCGTACTTTCTAATCTTCCATGAATGCTTCTCATTAGCAGAACCTAAATGGCACCAGTCGGCAGGGGCTTCTGGGGAATGTAGCTCCCAGACTTCCAGCCCCTGCTGCTCAGAGACGAATACAGAGGAGCCATAGTGAACTACAAGCCAACAGGCAAATACTGGCCAGGACCCAGGCCAGGCACCGAACTCCATTGCCTTGGAATTTAATGCATCACGTGGATCTGTCTGGATAGGATGTGATGGTTCCCAGTGACAGTCCTTGGATTGGACATGACAAATGCTTAAGGAGATCATGGCACTTACAGATGCACAGACTTCCTGCGTGAGGAGCACCATTCTTGTGGAAGGAAACCCTAACCTTCCAGGTTGCAAGCCCCAAGGGCCTTTGATATCAGGGTGTCTAAGGTTGGGTTACCCAGGAAACAGGTTGGTGGACTAAGTTTTGCCTACCAGAAATTTACCAGAAAGTTTTCTCAGAACCAGAAGCTGGAAGGGAGTCAGAGAAGCAGGAAGGGCAGAGGGATAAGGCAAAATGAGACATGTTTGCAATAGTGACCCCAGCAGACCCCGTGGGGACCTCTGGGTCCCATGGTCCTTCACAGTGCTCTGAACTGACAAAGTCCTCCAAAACTATGTACTTTGACACTGACCATGGGATATAGCCTGTCCTAGGGAGGAGTCATGATCTTAGTTGACACAGGTCTGCTAGGTTCAGGACAACCAAGTGGTAGCCAAGATGTGGGCATCGGGAGTGCTCCATGCTGAGGGTCCTCTGGGCAGCACACACAGCATCTGTGACCCAGGACAGTGGGCCACCAGGCTCAGACACAGTTGCTGTGCACCCTGAGCAGGCGAGCCAGAGAAACTGGCCATCCCCGCCCACCACTGCCTGCATCTTCTGTGTTGCCACCTCCAGAGCCTTCAGAACCACCAGGCCACCACCTGCGCCCAGTACCACCGGTTCTTTATCCTGCAGCCAGGGCTTCTTCACAACTCTTAAATCAGATCACAGGACTGCTTGCCTACTCCCCACCTCCCGTGGCTGTCGACCACATTTAGAATCAGCCCAAGCCCATCAGTGGGTCTCCAGACCTACTGTCACCTGGCCCCGGCCCACCTGTTCTTCTCCCACTACCCAGCCCTTCCACACTCCCTCTCTGCACTCCAGCACGTTGGCCTCTCTGCTACTTGGGCACTCCAAGCCCTCTCCGACCTAAGGCCTTCACCTGGCTTTTCCCTTTGAACATCTCCTTCTTGCTGAGCAGGACTTGGTGTCCGTGTCACCTCTTCGCTGAGGGCTTTCCCAACTACACAATTAAACCAGCTCCCTCTGCCAGCCACCTTTTGGATCTCCTTCACAGCCCTCATCACTCACTGAAAGGTCTTCCTCATGTATTGACTCACTTGTTCTGTCCATCCCTCCTCATCAATAGCCATAGTGAACTATACAAGCCTCTCCCAGAGCAGAAATCAGTACCCAGAAGGGAACTGGTGCCGGGCACGGTGGCACACAGATGTAGTCCCAGCTACTCAGGAGGCTGAGTCAGGAGTATGGCTTGAGTCCAGGAATTCAAGACCAGCCTGGGCAACACAGTGAGACCCTGACTCAAGATAAAATAGAAAGTACTTAGCACAGGATAGATAAATGTTCATGATGTGTGAGTTGACCGCTTTCTAACATGGAAGATATCTGCAGGACAGAATTTCTTGGAAATCACCCCGTGGACCGGAGGACTTCCTCATGCATTGCTTCCTTAAGACTTCTGGGTTGAAAATGTGCTCAGTTCTGCAGAGGCAAGTCTTAGCAAGCTGCCTTGCCTGGGTTAGTGGTCCTCTTCCCAGTCAGAAATACTCAGGACGTAGAGTGGACTTCATCAGCAAACCCTATAGATGCCATGGTAACTCCTTTGCCAAGGGGTCAAGTAACTCAGTTTCCTCTGAAGGGCCTCAGGGAACTTTCTGGCCCTGTCTCTGGTGCAGATGTCCAGAGAGCTGGTTCCCCCTGGTGTTTCCAGGTCCCTGGTTGCCACAGACAGGAATACCCCTGTCCTCCTGTTGGTGGTCAGAACACACAGTGGCTCATGAGGTGGGCATTTGGTCATTGTGGGGTGGTTTTTGAGGGTTGAGGCCATCTTGGATAAGGACCCACTGGCTCACCCCCTTTGCCAGCTGATGTCACGTGGGAGCTGAAAATCTCTTCCCAAGATTTGGAAAGCTTCCTGGTGTTTCAGCTCTTTTCATTTCCGCTCCCTGCTATTAAAAGTGTTTAAATAAAGATGATTACTGCCATTTACTAAGTGCCTTTTATACACTAGGAGCTGTGCTAAGACCGTGATTCAGAGCTGTTCAGGAACTTGCCTGAGAAGAAACTGAACCCAGGCTTGAGAGACTCAGACGCACCTCCTTCCATGGCACGGCCTGGGAAATTAAGGCGCTGGGAGGAGCTGCCTTATTAAAAATAGTTATCGTTAGTAAAATATGACAGGTCTTACCTCAACGTGGGCTAATTAGTTTTGTTTAAAAAGTAAAGGGAAGAAAAAATTAAAGGCAGATTGTTCCCCATTGCCCACCCCAAACTGCACTCAGGTATCTTCCACCTAAGCTCAGACGCCATTCCCCACACTTTTTGATTTAACTAATGAAGACTCTGCAGAATGGTGCACGTTTTAAGCCTTGAAGTCTTTGGAATTCTTCAAAGTGTGACTGGAAGTTGGTGAAGTAGTTAGATCTCCACTTTATGGGACCAAAAAAAATCCTTGTGGGCAACATTTGCGTCTTTCCCAGCCTGGCAAAGTGGTCCATTTGCATAAAAGTGATCCTTTGGGAAGGTGTTCTGTGATTTTCAATCATCCCTAGAAATAAAATCACAGCTCCTGTCTCACCTTCCCTTGAAGTGTTTTCACACTCCAGGGAATTGCTTACTGTCACCTGAATATAGAATTGAGTGGGTGTTAGTTTCTAACTGATACTACTCACAGCTGTCCTCGGGACTTCAGAAAGGTGCCAAAGTGGCCTTGGAAGGTGTTTCTCCTTCCGAGAGAACAGGTTGAAGGATCTCCTTTGTTCTGAAAGCCACAGATTTCCACCTAAGGGAAGGTGCTTCCTGGAGCTTTCTCCTGAGAATTAAGTGGGATCTGGAATATTTTCTGTGCTGTGGCCTCATGATGCAAGTGGATTATGGGGAGAGAAGAGCAGGGTGCCTTTAAAACAATTTCTTCTCCTAATTTCATGATAATGGAAGGATTTATCTTCAGGAATTTATTTCCGGGCCCAGAGCAGCACATGGTAGTGAAATAGCATGGGTGTTAAAATGAAATTTGGATTCAAGTCCCAGCCTCACTAATAATGACCTTGTGAAAAGTGTGGAACCGACTAAGGTTCCTGATCTGTAGGATGGGGCTCGGCCACTTATCACCTAACCTAGTCACTAAGATGCAGTGATAGGACACCTGTCAATTTCCTTGCAAGGCTGCAGAATTTCAGGTGGACCATAAACTAGCAAAAAGAGATGACATCTCCCCTTTAAATTCCTGGTGTATTTATCAAGCATATGGAAGCCAGCAGGACAGATGCAGAAAATGATGCTGTCTTTAGCCCCTGAGGTCCCTAATGAGGGCGCTCAGCTGCCTGTGACAGTAGCCAGGTCTTGCTGGCGGGAGAAGCTTAATTTTGTGCTGCACCATGGCCCAGTTATAATTGGAGATGACGTCACCATCCAGGAAGAACTTACACAAACATTCTCTGTCCTTAATAAGAAATACTAACCTCCAGCACCGGCCTGGTCAGCAAGCCAAACAGCCTCAGCAAAGCCCCATGTCTCTCTGGGTAGGCACAGGGCCAGCCTCTAAAGGCCTCGCCTCTGCCTCCATCCTCCCTGGAAAACCTGTCCCCAAGATAACACAGGACACGTAGGTGTTTGACAAATAGTCACAATGATAATGATGATGTTTATCTCGACTTTAATTCACATGTGGTAGTTCCATTATTGATTTTGTGTTCCTCACAAATTAAACAGATAAAGTCACAACCAATTTAAAAATAATTAGTTTGATTTTGCATCTGTGGTCCAATGGGAGTCTATTTTTCTCTAATATTAATAATCGCATTGTACAGTTAATGAATTGCAGTGAGTTCAGCAGCGTTTGGGCTAATGTGGCATTTCTCTTTTGTTCTTGTTTGTTTGTTTTGTTTTGTTTTTAGGGTCAAGTTGTGTTCCGGAACGGGGAGAGAATGGGCACCATTAAATTTACTCAATTTCAAGGTAGGCTTTTTTTTTTTTTTTTTAATGCTTCTTTCTTTCTAGTTGATGACATTTGTATTCAAGGATGTTGTGTTTCTGCAGTAAAATACATCAAAAGAAATGAAAGTATAATATGAGACTCCAACAAAACAAGGAAGAGTCAATAGAAGATACTCCTCTGAAAATGTCAGTTTTGACTCATTACTTCTCGGGTCTTCTGGTCTCTGACTCTGAGAGGCTTAGGAAAGTCGGGGAGCAGTGGTTATATCTGCACATGGTGCTGGGGAGCCTGGATTTGGTTTTGGTTTTAATCACAGAAATGTCCAACAGACTCCGCTGTGGAGAGACTAGTGTCATCAGCTGCGTCTCCACCACCCACCTTAAAGCGTGTCCACACGTCCCAAATCTTGAATCTTGTTTTATCTTTACACACTCCCATCCCCCCAACTTTGGGCTGTCATATTTTAAAGCAACTCCTAGACATTATCTCATTTCAATCTATAAATACTTCAATAGCTATTTCTACTAGATAAGGACGTTTTAAAACATAACCAGCCTGCTATTACCGTACCTAAAACATTTAACAACAATTCTTCATGCGCTTTCACTCCCAATCTGTGGATTGCTGATCGTTTCAAAGCTGTCTTTACTGATGATTTGCAGAGAATCCACACGAGGACCCACTCCTGCCTGGGCTCCGTGTGTCTCTTTAGTCTCTTTGCTGTTACAAACCCCCACTCTTTACAGACCACTAATTTTTTAAAGAAGCCAGTTCATCTGTTGGGCTTTTCTGCTGCTGTCAGAGTTGGAAGGGGCCTCAGAAACCATCCAGACCAAGTTCCTTGTGTGATGAGGAAGAAACAGAGGCCCGGAGAGGAGAGTGACTTGTCAGAGTCTGCAGTGTGTCAGTGAGGGGCAGGGCTGGGTGTCCCTCAAGACGGATGCCTTCGTTCAGCCCAGTGTGGTCATTAGTGGCCTTGTCAGATGAAACCACTGGAGGGACCATTCATTACTGAAGTGTCTTTCAGCATCATGGCATTTCTGGAAAATCCAGAAACAAGCACAGCACCTGCCACATTCCCTCACTTTGAGCAGATCCCAGGGCCATCCTGGGGAAAGCAAGAAGTTAACGTGAGTTATTCAGATTCCTTCAGACAAATCCCACCCGGCTTTGGATCAATTGGAAGAGGTGTTTTTCAGCACTATCACTTTATAAGGCAATCTCCTAAATCTGCCCATTCGTCTTCCCGTGGCAGGTAATTGAAACGCATATCAGCTCTCTGAGGTGCCCAAAGATGTCATTTTGGGCAAATAGAATTATTTTCCCATTTGTTAAGTCTTACTTCTTCATTGGTTGAACAAAGCATCCTGGCAAAGACCCCTTTATTTATTTATTTTTATTTTTATTTATTTATTTTTTTTTAGTGATGGTGACTAAACTCTTATCACATTTCCAGTTCTCAAAGTGTATCATTCTAAGAGAGCACTTTGTAAAATATGGACTGGTTGATCACAGCCGTGGGTCCATGGCAATTCCTTTGCCTTTTTCCCTTTCAAATGCTAGGTTTAGATACCAACTCTAGTGACTGTGGCTTCAGGCATATCTGTATTTATAAGGAAGGCAGATCAGTAAACAGTAGGTCAGAGCCTGGGCCTTGGGGTTCCATCCACCTGACTTAAGTCATTTACTCTCCATAGAATATCAGGCAAGTGACATCACCTCTCTGAGCCTTGATGGTTCTTATCTATAAAGTGGGAATATGATCCTACCTGATTTCTTGGAATGTGGAAAGAACTAAGTGAGATGGAACATATAAATATATGCATTTATTTTTTGCTCAGCAAGTAAGTAGTCATTATGATAAGCACCCTGTCAAAACTATGACACTTTGTGGAGGGCAAATTAGATCTTCCTGTAGATCGCAAGATCCTCCTTCCTCAGCCTCCCAGGCCATTGGGATTACAGGCTCACACCACTGTGCCCTGCCTTCCCTTCCTTGTCCAGCTATATTGAGTGTCACAGCTGGCCTGCAGAGACTCCTGTTACCCGTTGAACAGGTGTTGATCCTGTTGACCTGGTAGAAGGATTGAATGTTATTTGGGGACTGAAATGAGGCAGTCTAGAAAGCAGGGGGCAGGTATGCATCAGCACCTCAGTTAGTTTTCCAGATTTGAAGGGTCTCAGAGGTGCCTTGCCCACCAGGATGGAAGGACTCTGAGTTATCGAATGGGCCAGCCAAGCTGGAAGAGCTCTTAGTTATCATTTCATTTCAGAGGGGAAACTGAGGCCCAGATCCAGGAAGGGACCTGCCCTGGAGGAAGCCCTGAGATCAGGAGTTCATTCCTTCTGTCCTCCAGGACATGCCTCTCCCTCCCCTCCAAAAAGAATTGATCTTGACTCTGTCTTCTGGAACCTTCCAGAAGGTGGTGGACTCATCCTCCACCCCAAAGTACCAGCTCCTAAATTGCCTCATGCTGGTGACCTTACTTCCACATGGAGTCACCATGCTTTCTGCTGGGCCCTTCCCACCCTCTCACTCTGCGTCCCTCCCCCTGGCCTCCTGCCCTCCTCTCTTATTCAGAGAGGTCTGGTGGAAGGCTGATGAGGAGCAGCCTCTCAGCCTGCCCCAGCAGAGGCAGCTCCCTGTCGGGTCCTGCTCCTCCGTTTCCACCAACTGTCTCAAGTGCTCACTGGTGACAGCTGGGAAGCTGACCCAGTCCACCCTTCCTCTGAAGACCTTGTGAGATACTTTGTCAACTTCTCATTGGCACAAAATTCCCAGTACCTTCTACAACTTTAATCTGCAGTAGAGGAAGTGGTTGTTAGGAGGCTCCCCTCCCCCACTTTGCAAAACTAAAACATAAAGGAATCGGAATGTGGAAGCAGCTATGGGAAGATCCGAAGGGGAGCCAGGAAGCCATGGTCCTTCTCCACCTTTTGATTCCAGGGCTGTAGGTACCCATAGTACCATAGTACCTGCAGCATATAGTAGGGCCCCAGTAGAAGCTTGGTGAATTCATTTGGAAGCAAAAGCCCCGGATTCAAGTTCTTGCTCTGAATCTTGCTAGCAGCATGATCCTGGGCAGGTCATTTTACATTCCTGAGCCTCCTTTTCCTCCTCTGAAAAATGGGATGACATGGGGGCCAGCCCTGCCTGCCTCTGAGCCTACTGTCAGGGACGGGTGAGGGCCTGCTCTGTGAACTCTTGAGCTCAGGGAAGCTATGTCGCATTGTTAGCAGACGGTGGGCTCCTGGCCACCTCTGCTTCATGTTTGCTGAGTCAGTTAATGAGAGTGTGGACCCAGAACTTGAGACGTCATTGACTCAGGGAAATGTTAAGAGCAGTTTCACATACTTGTGGTCTTCAGTGACTTGTCAGGGAAGGACTTCTGGTGCCCAGGAGAGGCCTTAACAACAGAAATGTGAACTGAAGCTAGTTCATGTTGCTGGCCATTGTTGTTCCAGGCTGGACAAACCACCTCCCCTGACCCCCCACCTTTTTAAAAAAAAAAAAACTGAGGAGTTCCAGATAAACAGAACTGTTGTCAGTTAACATGCCAGGGCTAGCCCCCGGGTCCCTTTTTAGGCTGAAGCATTTTGAATCCAAAGAGATCATCCTCATCCCCAGATTCTTCCATCTGCTCAGTTCTCAAGGCTTCCAGAACCCTTACCTCCCACCAGGACCATCCTGGAGAGCAGGGGTGGGGGATGCCATCAGTGGCCCTCTCCTATTCCCCAGGCATTCATTGTTCTAGAACAAGTCCAACAGCATCTCACTAAGAACATCCCCAACACCCCACCAGTTGGAAAAGCAGGCAAGTTGGCCAGAAGAGTGTGCTCCCCCCACCACCCGGGGACAGCCCTGAGCCCATGACAAGTGAGAAGTGGGGATAATACCCTACATCCTTTCCCTTCAGGTAAGACATCTCCAGCAAGTTTCTCCCAGGGGTCACCCATGGCACCAAGCCTCAGCTGCCCACACAGATCCCTGCCCATTCATGGACCTGATACAGGTTCCCTTCTCTTCCCTGACTCGCCTCCCATACCCTAGCAGGGAATCCTAGGATCACCTCCCAAATAAATTGTGCATATTCTTACCCTTACCCAGGAGAGACGCTATTCCAAGGGAGCTGCCCAAGACTACAGGGAAGACTCGGTGGCATTAGCATCACATGCAGGTGCAGACTTTGGACCTGCGTCCATTTGAGTCCAGTGCTCGTCCCCAGGCCATCTCTGCTTTCCACTGAGACACCTGAGATTGAAAACGGATATTAGAAAATTGCCTTTCTTTTCTCCTTAAGAGAAAAAAGAATCCCCATTACAGCTGAAGTCTAAACATGGCTCAGAATCTGCAGCAGGGGAGGAAGCTGAATGGAATGGTGGTGATCAGAGCCTCTATGCTGTGCTCTGAGAGGCCCCACCATCTGCAGCTCAGTGCCCGCTCTGCCTTCATTAGGCCTGTTTGTGAGAATCTCTCAGGGAGAGATCATGGGCTGAGATCTCGCACAGCCTCTAATGACATAAAGGACTCAGACTTTGAAGTTTTGTGTCTTGGCACCTGATTTGAAGGAACAGGGTCCCGCATCACTGTAATGACATAATTGTCATTCAGAATGTACCTAGTGAAGTAGAGGCTCCTTCTTTCCATTTGTAGACATTAATTACAATTTGGTCTTCAGGGTAACAGATACGGTTCTATTCAGAGCGCATTTCCTGAGCATCTGCCGGGCGCTTTACAGAGTCCTCTGGGGAAGCCAAGTTGAATAAGATACAGTCCCTGTCCCCCAGGGGCTTCATAATCTCTCTGGCCAAATGCCAGTTCCCATAAAAGCAAGAAGATAATTTTCCAGAACCTTCTAGAAAACTTCTGGAGCTAGTATGGCCCTAGTCTGAGACTCCTGGGGCTGGTTTTTAACATCCCTGTCCTTCTATCAAGTGCTGCTCCTTTTACCAGGCCAAGGGTTTGCAAAGGCCATCTTGCTGGGCTGCCATTCAACCACATATAATGAAGACAGGAGACATCATCCACTGAACTTCAAGGTAGTGGGGATACAGGAATAAAAGGACAGACATGAACACAGACTCTTTGGGGCTAGGAGGCTGTCCCCAGCTTTGACACCTCCCAGCCCTTATGATCCAGGACTTCCCTTTCAGGGAGCCCAAGGAGGGTGGACAGAATTTTTTTGCAGACCCTTTACATCATTGAGCCACAGACTCTCCATGTTGAAGGGAGCCCTGACTCTTGGAGGCCTCCAGTGATGGTGAACTCATCTCCTATCATGGGGGAAGTATACAGGCTTTGAAGCAGGCATGCCTGATCATCGCTAGCCAGGCAATGGAGCATAGTCTCTCTGAGCCTTTATTGCAGAGTTTATTTTAAACTAATACAATAAAAGGTGATCATATTCCTTACCTGGAAAGTGACTGTGAGAATTTGATGACAGGATGCTGTGAGGTTTCTGGCTCAGTGACTGGCACAGAGAAAGGCCATAGCAACCTTGGGTTTCTATCTCTTCTCCTGGGCATTCTTGACAATGACCCAGACTTATTCCCCACTCCAGAATTTATTGAGAGAAGTGTGGTCTGGCTTCATAGCCTCACTTCATGGAGTGCTATGAGCATTGGTCCATGAAAGTCCCCTGGTTGGTTTGCCCCCTTGGGCCGCTCAGTCATTCCCATATCCACTCCTGCATCCCCATGGAAGGCAAACTTCTAAGCTTTACATTGTTTGTATGTGTCCTTACAAAATGCGTGCTATTTTGTGAGTATCTATTTTGAATATGCCTCAATGCAACTTCATCTATTTTTACATATTTATTTTTTCTTTCGTTCTGTTTTGTGTTGGTGTTTTTCCCACTCGGCACTTTGTTCTTAAGATGCCTCCTGCCCCTGGGTGTACACCGAGGCCCTAGCTTCTCCCTACCCAAGTCCACTCCCACTGGCTGAAGGATCCTTATGTTCCTCTCCCTCACACATGGTGTTGACCAGACCTCTCATTTTTTTGGTCAGTCTATGAGAATAAAATAATATCCCACCTTAGCTTTATATCATTCTCTGGTTCCTAGTGAGTTGGGGCATTTCTTCCTGTGCTTATTAGTCATTTATGAATTGTCAGCTCTGACCCTTTGACCATCTTTATTTTGAGGTTGCCTCTTTTTCTTGTTGACTCACAAGAGTTCCTTCTATCTTCTGGATATCAATCCCATGTTGGGTTTTAGCTTTGCAAATATCTTCTCCTGTCTTTTCTCTTGTCTATAAACTAAGTTTTACATTTTGATGTGGATCCACACCACCTGCCACCTACCCTTTGTTTTGGCCCTGTGGTTGGTGTTTTTGAAGTTTCTCAACAATCATGGCATCTCCTACATGCCAGGTCTTAGGTGGGCACAGGGGGCGCTGAGATGGGTAAGATGCAGCCCCTGTCCTCAGGGGCTCCCAGGCCGAGGAGGAGCTGACATGAGATCCAGCAGGGTGTGATTTGTGATGGGGGTGGCAGAGGTGGCTGTGAGCATTCACAGGAGGGACACTCAGTTCTGCCCAGCAGACTCCATTAAGATGCCCAGGAGAGGCAGAAACTGGGCTGAGTTCTGAAGGGGTGGTGGGCGTTGGTGGTGAGGAGGAGGCACTTCTCTGCCACTATCTCTGGTGTGAGCTGGGTCCCTCAGGCACTTAGCTCTTGCTCTTGGGCCAGTTTAGTTAAGTCACAGTGCCCATCTCTCCCTGGCAGATTATACTACTCCTGGGCCATTTGGCCAATGTCCACCCAGCCTGTTAAAAATCTCAACACAGAGATCAATGAATTTGTTTAAAATGTGGCAACAGTGCCTTATTGTGACAGTAGAGAAGCAAGTGTGTCGAGGAAGCTCAGAGTCCACGTCGCTCTGCGATGCTGAGGGGCTGCTCAGACCTACCGCGTGGGGGCGAGCTCCCCTCTGGGCTGGTCCCAGTCAGCCCCCAGATCAGGTGGGTGGGAGTGACACCCCCTCCTGAGGAGTGGCTGTTCATCCTGGAGGAAGAGAAGCAGTCAAGGCCCACCACAGGGTCATCATGTCCTTCTCTGAAGGGCCATCAGGAGTAGGCCCCAGAGCAGTCAGGTCCTGTGAGGGGAAGACCCAGACAGCAAAACACTTCAGAGCAGTTTCAGGGTCATAGGATGAGGGTTGGGGCCACGGTGCATTCTGCCCACTTGTTTAGCAAGACCCAGGCAGGGGACAGACTTCCCCAGCGTTATCCACAGGACAAAGCCAACCCTACCCACCAGGAGCCTATCTCCAGCTCACAGCTGTCTCCTGTATCTGAGTTTGGGGTGTGTTTGGGGTCCTGGAATTCAGTGCATTTATAGAATTGATTTTTGTTGAGCCATGATTATCTTTTGTTTTACACTCCAGAGTTATGCACTGCGAGTGTGTGTGTGTGTGTGTGTGTGTGTGCGTGCACGAGCATGTGTGTGTGTGTGTGTGTGGTTAGCAACTAAACTTCAAAGCATACCTATGCTCCCCTCAAATCAGGGCCAGAGCCAAAGGAGAATGGACGTTTGAGGGCATGGAGAGTAGGGCCCAAGTCACAGGGTGTGGGTTCAGCTAAAGCAAAGGGCTGGCAGCCCGTTTATCCCCCCGCCTGGGAGACACAGCCCAGGAAGGAGGCAGAACCACTCCCAGGTGGAAGCTCTTGCCCAGCTGTCTCATGGACGCTCCTAGGCCGACAGCCAGAGAATATTTTCAGACTGGACATTTTTTGGCAGTCAAATTTTCACCAATAGGACCTATTTTCTTTGCATATCCAAATCCAAAATCTGAAATAAAGAATGTGCCTAAATTCAAGAGAACACTTCTCGTTTTGCACTGCAAGAAGGAGCCGGTATTATTCTGCAGGAAAGGAGGTTCTTTGTTTCATGATATTTTTAGCCTCTGAGAACCAGAAAATGTCAGTGCTGAAGGGCCCTCATTCTAATCCAGTGGGTCTCAACCCAGGCTACACAGTGGGGTCAGCCTAACAAAGTTTTTAAAATGCTATCACCCATGACCCACCCCCAACCCTCATGTTGGAACCCAGGCATCTGTATTTTCTAGAAACTCTGGTTGACTCTAAGGTGCAGTCAAGGCCGAGAGCCATGGTGAGCCAGCAGCAATCTGCAGCAAGGCATAGGCCAGGGGGGCCTGCCCATGGCTTTTGCCCCCGCCTGCTCAGGACCCCTGCATGGAACCCTGGTCCACAATCCCCATCCATAAGGTCCGTCTGGATCCACATAAATGGTTGATACTGTTTACCTGATGGAGTTAACCAGGAACCCATTAGAAGTTTAAAGTGCTGGTCCTGTCATTGTGACTCCCCCTCCCAGCTAGGCCAGTGGAAGAACAGAGGGGCATGATCCTTCCCTCTGCAGGCCCAGAAGGGACCATGGGGAGAATGCAGGGGATGAGACCTTGTACTGCCCAAGGCAGCAAAACCATAGCCTCAAGTTCCACTCAGGAACGGATTGGGCAGAAGGGATCAGAAGACCTGGACACACCCAGGGCAAAGCTCTGACCAGCACCCTGGGTCTGCAGCACCTGGGACACTGGACTCAGGGAAGTGTTCCTAAGGGGGCAGCAGGGCATGGACATATTGACCTGGCAGAATGCGGGGAAAGCCACCTTCCAAACGGAAGGACCAACATGGGAGTGGATAGCACTAACAAAGCACAGAAAGTGTTTGGTCCATAGCAAAGAGCTCACAGCTCCTTTTACCGTGAATAACACAGCTACCATTTCTTGGACACTTCCACGGGTCAGGCCCCAAGCTGGGCACCTTATGTGCATGTTCCTCTTTAACCCTCCTAGTGATTCTGAGGGTGCCCAGTTTTAGTTACAGTCACACAAACTCAGAAATTAGGGTTTCTTTTTCAATCTTTGTCCCTCCAGTCCCTACCACAGAGCCTGGCTCCTAACAGGTGCCCAGTGACATTTGTTGAATGAATGAATGAGGTTATTAAACCAGGAAACTAGCCTAGCATCTCCTCAGCATTCAGGGTGTCTGAGGCCACCTTGGTCAAGGGCATGGGAATAACCTTAACCTCTTACCACCTGCAGGGCTGCTTTTGAAGGATTTTCTTTCTTTCCTTCTTTCTTTTTTCTTTTTTTTTTTTTTTTTTTTTTTTGTGGTGCTGGGGATTGAACCCAGGCTTGGTGCTTGTGAGGCAAGCACTCTACCAACTGAGCTATATCCCCAGTCCTTGAAGGATTCTTTATGATGAAATATCTTGGACTGGATCTGGCATACAGTAGGCACTCAATAAACATGGGCTGGGTGACCAGAGCCCTGCTCAGCAGAAGTGGTAACAGTGCACTGAATTGAGAGCCAAGGGACTGGGTTCAGGTGCCCACTTGGTCACCGCCCAGCATGTGGCTGTGAGCTGCTACTTAACCTATTTGAGGCCCCGCCCTCCTCTGTAGACTGGGGGAATTACACCCAATTGATGGTTTGCCAGGAGGATTAAATGCAGGAACTTGTCAAATGCCTGTGAGCCTCCAAGTCCTGCCCCCAGGGAGAAATTATGGTGATTATGGTCATCGTGGGGAGCTGAGCATTATTTCAGCACTGGTGCCGAGGAACAGTGTATATCCAGCGGGGTGTGAGTCAGAGGGGTGGGCTGTGTGGCTGGGGCGCCGTGGGGTGCCAGCCACACCACTTCCCGGCTCTGGATTATTTATTCCGATCACCCTGCATATTTCATGTGCTGTTCCCCTCACCAAATAAATAAATCAGGGCCTGCCTCTATGAGCGGCGGGAGCTGACTGGGGCATCCGAGGGGCCGAGGACTTCAAAGGGCCAGAGCAGGGATGCTGGAGCCCGGCAGAGTGTGCTAATGTGACATTTAGGAGCCTGGGTACCCAGGCAAGCAACAGCCACCTGCACAGTGTGATGATCCCCCAATGGCAGGGACCCTTGCAGAGAGAAGGAAGTGACTTTTCAGCTCCTCTTCTACCCCCACAGAACCAGGCAGGAATGTGGCCCAGGGGATCCCCTCTTCCCTCTCCTGGATGTTCCTGAGGGACCAGCAGTTCATCTGCATTTTTGCAAAGAAATTCACTTAGAGCAAAACCCAGGAGGCAGCGTCCTTGGGTGCCCACTTAAAATTCCTTTGTAAGTTCTGGGCATTTTGCTGGCCAGGGTCTGAAGCTCTTGGGGCCCACCTGCATCATGTGGGGGCCCTTCATCCGGGTCTCTCTGTGGCTTTGCATTCAGGAGGCACGAAACATAAAACTGTACCTCATAGGGATCCATCCCACTGAGGTGGTCCTGTTGCAGGGGCTGTCAGGAAAGTCCAGGGTTTGAATATAGCTTTGCTCCTAGTATCACTGGGGACCTGGGAAAAGCCTACATCTCCTCTGTAAGGTAGGACTAAGGGCAGCTGCTCCTCACATGTTGGAGCTAAAGGAAAAAATGGGCATGAAAGAGCCCAGATCGGGCCCACCATCTTAGCCCATTTTCTTGTTGCTATAACAAAGTTTCTGAGGCTAGATAGCTCATAAAAAAGAAAGAGAGATGCATTTAGCTTACAGTTCTGGAGGTTCATGAGCATGGTGCCGACTTCAGCTTGGTGCTGGTGAGAGTCTCGTGCTGGGTGGAACCTCAGGCTTATGTGAGGGTGGTGAGCGGTACATGGGGCACCAGGAGCCCTTCTAGCAACTCATTCTCACAGGAACTGAACAGGGTTCCTTAGAGTTGCACAAATCCCATCGGAGGGTGGTGTCCTCAATGCCCCCCCACTGGGACACTCCTCTTAAAATTTCCTCCACCTCAGTGCTGCACATGGGGACCATGCATCCTACACACAAACCTCTGGAAACACTCTCAAACCATCCTGAACATGGCATCCACTGTAGGGGCTCGGTAAATACCTCAGCCCCTTCCTGTCTGCTCCCCAACCTCGTCAAGTCCTGCTCTACCCCAGTGTTCCACTGTCTGCCTCGTATTCCTTCCTCTGACCCCCACTTTTCCCTGAAACTGCTTCACCTAAGGTCACCAATCTCTGCCATATACCAAAGCCACCAACCTCAGTTCAAGGGGTTTGTGGTCGAGTCTCTCAGAGATATGTGTCATTGCCAGCCAACTCCATTGTGAAATTGTCCCTTGGCTTTTGAGATGTCCGCTGTGTCCCAGCACCTTGTTCCCAGGATGTTGGTCATAGCTTCCCAGTCTCCCTGAAGAGCAGCTTTGCTCTGCCAACCCCAGAGGTCAGTGTCCCCTGATGCTGCACTTGGCCCTCTCCCTTCTCACTCGGCTCACTCTTCCTGGGGTCTATCCCTGCCCCCTGCTCCAGCTTCCATGCTGATGGCCTCAACTCTCTGCCCCAGCCCACACCTCTGTCCTCAAGGACAGCTCCTGGATGATCCACAGGCACCTCTGGCTCAGCACACCCAAAACAAACTCATCATCTCTCCACTCCTTCAGTCTGACCCCCTCCTGAGTCCCCCACTCGTGGAATGGCACCTGAGCACTTGTCACCACCACCCCTGGAATCCTGGATGACTTGCCTGCCCCCACTTCATCTCCCAATTGATCATCAGATGTGCCTATTTTACCTGGAGGAAAGAAACCTTTGTCAAATCCACTCCCCTTCTCCATTCCTCCTGCCACTACCCGGGTCAGTCCTCATTACCTTAACCTTCACAATGACCCAAACAGTGAACTAAACCCAGCAACGGAACAGTGGCAGGGAGGAAGCTAAGTGTGAGCACACACTAAGGTTTGAAAACACACTGAGCCAGTGTGCATGAGGAACCAGTGGCAGCAGAAAGCTGTGCTCAGTGTGATGCCACAGGGCAACGTGACCCCCAAAGGATGCTCAGTCCACCCAAAGATGGTTGATAGGGCTCTGGTGTCCAGAACAAGGCAGGGGAGGGTCCCCTCTACTCACGGCTGACCAAATCATGCCTAGAATGCATTGGTCAGCCCTTGGGTCTACTCTCATCGAAGCACAGGGGCATCATGGGGTGTGGCCCAAGGAAGGGCCTGGGTGGGACAGGAAGTAGAAATGAAGTTCTGTAAGGAGGAGTCAGGGCTGTTGCCATGGAGATATGGGTCTGTCTTCAAGTCTCTAAGGGGTCCCCACATGGAACAGAAAAGGTCTGTGGGGTCTCAGAGGACAGAGCCAGCTAAGCAGAGAGAATCTGCAGAGAGACTGTTCAATGTTCAGAATGAACTTGGTAAAAGCAGAGAGTCCAGTTTTGGGGTGAATGGGCTCTCTAGCTTTGAGTTACGCAGCAGAGGATGGATACCCGTTTGGGGAGAAAGTGGGAGAGAAGGTCTATTGGAGGAACCAAGCCTGCAGTAAAGTGCCGGGATGGCAGCCACACACACCCAGGACCCCATCTAACTGGCCCCTGTCTCTCTCTCTCCAGACAGCAGAGAGGTGAAGGTGGGAGAGTACAATGCTGTGGCCGACACCCTGGAGATCATCAATGACACCATCAGGTTCCAAGGTAAGCAGGGGCTTCTCAGAGGAGAGGGTGTCAATCACTCCCAAGACTGGACATTATCTGAGGGCTGGGGATAAGCTGACACCTTGACATCATGGGGTCAAGGTCACAACCTCAACACACTCCCTCCTCCCTGAACACACACTCAGTCCTCCCTGACCACAGGGTCCCAATTACTCGCATGGGTTTCAGATCCTGGAATGGGTTCCTGGAATTTGCACCAAATGCTTAGTGAGGTGTTTCAGCCATTGGGTGACCAGGAGTCATCCTTTTAAAAGGTGACCCAGCTAAATTTAGCTCTGTCTCCAACTCTGTGAGAGATTTTGTTTGGGTTGGCAATAAGGCTCCTGCACTTGCTGCTCTTGCTAGAAGACCCTTCTCTCTCTTCTGCTAGAGAACTCCTCCTACGCTTCTAGAAGCATGTCAAATGACACTTCTGTGCAGCCTTCCTTGACCAGCCAGCTGAGCTAATGGCTCCCTTCTCTTTGCTTCTGACTTTTGTCTCTGCCTATCCTATGGACACCATCATCTTGCCTTGAAATTGTGATTTGGACCATGAGCCTCTTTCCAGAGTCCTAGTGTCAGTCAGGTCTGGCACATGTTGGAGATCAATGATATCTGATTTAAAAAGTAATATATGATTGGTCAAGCGGATGGACAAATTAGTGGATGGATGGATGGTTGGACAGATGGATAGTTGGATAGATGGATGGATGGGATGGCTAGCTTTCTGTGCCTTCTTAAACCAAGGCCACCAGAAAAGGTTCCTCCCTGGGCCCTTTGGTTAAACTTGTCATGTCCTTCCGTGTCCACTGGATCTTTGGAATTCAACTTTAAGGACATTGCAAAGCTCCAGTCAGCCTCCAATATGACTCCTGAGTGTGGTCTCCACCTTCAGCAGGGCATCCTCATCCCACCCAAGGGAGCTATCACTGAGCCTGCTACACATTACTTCATGGAGCCACAGAAAAACTCTGAAAAGTAGGTGGGTGAGTCCCATTATCCCTGTTGTCCAGATGAGGAAATGAACTTGTCACCACAAGTTCAAACGGGCTGCGAGAGGCAAGGCCTGTTCTAACCACGGATCCTGATCCAGGGCTAGGCCTGTCTGAGATCAAAGTTTACTGAATAAGGATTCTGGGTTTAGAAACTGAAGGAAATATTCAAGTACAAAATAAAATCATGAAACATAACTGAAAAGAAAAACAAATGGTGGGGGTGGGGGAGCTAGGACAGCAGCTAAGACTAGTCAGGGCACCAGCCCATCACCTATGATGCTCAGGCCCTGCCACGCCAGGCCTGCTGCCTGCTCCTCAGTCCTTCTCCACTGCCCAGACACTGAATGCTAGTGTTTGAATCCAAAACCACATCAGGACACCTCCAGAGTCAGGGCTGAGCCCAGCTCTCCTGCCTGTGCCTCCGCCCAGTTCAGCTCCCAGCCGCCCTCACGCAGCCCCCTGCACCAACCCCCCACCCCGCACCCCACGAATCCCCATCTCCAGTCTCAGCCCCTCAAGTCCATCCTGCCTCAGCAACCGAAGTGCCCTTGCTGTCCCACTGAGCTGAGAATGCTTCACCTCTGCTCAGAGCCCTGCATGGTCCCCAGTGCTCACAGAGAGGGGGCCTTACTGTGTGCTGTGTCCCCAAGTCCTCCATTTGGTGACTGCTCCCTAATTCTCTGTCTCTTCTCTCAAATCTCCAGTCACTGCTTACAGTTCCCCAGATGTCGTGACACCCTTCTACCTTTGCCTGTACTGTGCCTTGTTCTCCTTGTCCTCCTGGTGACAGCAAAGACTCTTACTCATCTCCCAGGACTCAGCTCCCACTAGTCTCCTGTCTGGAGCCTTGGCTCCATCAGGGGGCGCTGCACCCCCTGCTTCATACTGCAGCTGTCCTGTGTGGGATGTCATGACCCCACCAGGACCCCATGGTGGAGGTCCTCTGCACAGTAGGTAGAGCACAGGCTTCAGAGTTAGGTAGACCCAGGCCCTAATTCTGCCAGCTTTGTCACTTACTAGCTATGAAATCCACTCAGCACCTAGAAAACCCCTGGCCCTCTCTAAGATGGAACAGCTGACAGGTAGAAGGTGGTTGTCAATCATGATGAATGAACAAATAGTGAGGAATGGAAGACTAAGGACTAAATGGACAGGACGGAAAACAAGAAAGAAAACTCGGGGCCGCTGCTCCCACTAATGCATCTGATTGACCCTTTCCATCTGGCTTCGATACCATCTTCATGGAGATGTACCATGTGGAGGTGCCATTTTGGAAAGAGGGAAGATTGGAGTAAGGAGGAGAAGTTGGTGTTAATTTTCTGAAATCGTTTCTAAACAGCAAGTCCCCAACTCACAAGTGGTCATATTACCTTCCAACCAAACCTCAGCCCCCTTCTCAGTGTCCCAAGAGGGAATTGTTTCTGATTCCCAGAACTTTTCTTGACTTTGGGAGCCAGAAGGCCCCGAAGCAGCTTCTTATAGTCTAGGTGTGTGGGTCAGGGATGATGAAGAGTGGGAAGAAGTTTTCAGATGTTACACTCTTACTTCTAGAAGCAAGAAGGGATATTGTCTCTACATTGTGTCTGCTTTAGCCCTGACTTTGAGCCCTTGAAGCCCTCATTTTCAAAATGTCACTTTGTATGAATCACTTAAGCCCTTACCTTTACACACCAGCAGGTTCCCAGCTGTTTTCAAACCTGGCAACTTCCCTGATTTCATAGGTGACTCTTTTTACCCATTAAATGTTTCTAAACACATTTGAACTTGTGAGCCGAAGTTTTTAAACACAGATGTTAAGGGGAAGTTCTCCACCCCCACCACCATCCTGGTGCTCATCCTGGTTTGTCTCCTGGGAACGGAGGCATAAATAAGGCTGGTGCCCATGACACTGCCATGGGGTCATTGTGACCCCCAGTGGGGTTCCCGGGTTCCCAGTCTTAACCACTGCCCTGCATCCAGCAGATTCCCCATACCCCCACTGGAGGGAAAAGTCCTGAAGTTTCACAATTCCATAGCAGAAACCTAACCTGAAATAGTAGCTAAGAAAATAAAGGGATTTTCAGGAAGCTGGGGGAGTCCTTGCATCCCTGATCTCAAACCAGCCTGCACCTGGTGAAACTAAAACAGGGCAATTTTGCAGCCATGCAGAGAGATGTGTTTTCTCTGAGACCCTCTGGGCCCCCTGAGGTTTCTGACGCCCTTGATGAATGAGCAGGGCAGCTCTGCAGTCACATCAAGAAATGGAATCCCACAGTTTCAGTCCAGTCCCAGCTCAGCAGGAAGGGAAGGTAGCCTCTGCCTTCCATGGGTAGCAAGCCTTATGGAAACAGCAAACCAAAGAACTTGTGTAACATCATGACCTTGAGGCAGAAAATCTGCAGCCAAAGCACATATATGTCACCATGGAATTGACAGGCAGGAGGTCTGCCCTGCTGAGGGTGATCATTTATCATGTGTGGGTAGGAGCAGAGTCCTCGAGGCCACAGCCAAGATCCTCACCCCAATGGCACCCAGTAGTACCTGCTCACATCACCAAGTCCCGAGCTTTCCAAGCCGATGTTACCTTTGGGGATGAATGGTGATGGCTTTCAACAGCATAATTAGACCAAATCAAATTCTAGTCTTCTAATGGCTATTAAATGCATCACAAACCCCTTATTGATTCTATTTAGAGAAAGAAATAAGTCCTGGCTCTGGCTCCCTGCTGGGCTGACTGGCCAGCCACCGATCTAGTTCACTCAGGAGATAGATGTGCCACGTCCACATTTGTGTGCTGGGGTCTGGCCAATGTCATTATACACCTAGGTGAGGATGTCTCTGGGGAATGACTATGCACGGGGCTCTATTGATGTCTTCCCCTTGCCGTTATAGGATCCGAACCACCAAAGGACAAGACCATCATCCTGGAGCAGCTCCGGAAGATCTCCCTGCCTCTCTACAGCATCCTCTCTGCCCTCACCATCCTTGGCATGATCATGGCCAGTGCTTTTCTCTTCTTCAACATCAAGAATCGAAATCAGAAGTAGGTCACTTATGCCCTCCTCCAGGATAATGCTATCTGAGTTGTCAACCTCATGGTCCAAGAATAGGATCTTCACATGACAGCCTCTCCGAGGGCACAAAAGTTCTTAGGGTAGAGTTTCCTAAAGTGTGTTGCTCAGTCACCAGGATGATTTGGGCACATGCACATGCACACACACACACACACACACGCACACACATATATACGCACAGACACACAGAGGCAGGGCTGCTGATTGCACAGGAGTCCCTGGTCAACTAAGTTTGGAGAAGATCAGGTTAAATAAAATGGAAGACTCCAAGTCCACAGGCCTTCTCAGATCTTTGGGTATGCTTAGCATGCTATATGATCCTAGAGTAGAGATCTGGAAGACAGAATTCTCCAGCTTCTCTTCCCCCTCCCAGGCATCTATGGAAATCACTGATGGATGGAGGGTAGCTCCCATTAGAATATGTGACAGTGCAGAAGTTCCCTCCTTACGTCATCTCACTTGATCCTCCTGATTGCTTCCTATGTTACAGATGAGAGCCCCCAACCTTCGTGACAGGGGACTGCTGTCCACATGTGGAAAGGCCTGTCCCCTGGATTTCTTGTCTTAGTTGCTTTTCCCCAACACATGCCCTAACCCTCCCAAGGACAGAGTTTCACTCTGAATTATTCTGTCCAGTTGTGGGTCGAACAGGCCACCACTCCAGGCGCTGATGCTGACCGTGCCAGCAGGCTCCTTTGGTTTTCCTGGTGAACCCCTGCAGGTAGTTCCCATCTTGTCATGGGAGAGACTGAGCAGGGTTCAGAGCATAGACATCCTGGGGGCAGCCTCAGTGCCTGTCACAGCACCTCAGCTCTGCCTGTGCCCAAAGCCACGTTGTGTCACCCCGCAGGCTACTACAAAGAACATAAATTCCAAAGAAAACTGGTTTCAATTCCTCCTTTGCAAGCAGAAATCTGGAAGCTCCAGGCTTCTGTGGGGTTTTTTGTATTTTTGGTGTTTGGGTTTTGTTTTTTTTATTGTTGTTGTTGTTGTTATTGTTGTTGTTGTTTTATTGTTGTTGAAACAATTGCTTAGATCTAACCCATTTCCTGAAGAACAAATTAGTTTTATTCACCTGTTGTTTTTTTTAACCACAATAACATGTATATTGCTGCAAAAAGATTGAATCCTCTTTTTCTACTTGCTACAACCCTTGAATGACAGCAGTGCCTATGAGCACTTGGCACCAGCTGGACACAAAGTGGGCTCCCCGTTAGTGTTCAAACGCCTTCCTACCTGCCTCGAGAATTCCCATCACAACGGTGAACTGCCCCAGCATAAGCCAAAGCTTTTGATTCCTTACCTACCCTCTCATGGCCTCCTAGGGGAAATTGCCATTACTCTTTTCAATAGGCAAAACCAACTGAATTTTTTAGCTAGATTTGCTTTTGAAAAATCTCCAGAGATAGGAAATAAATAGTACTTGGTTCCCGATCCCCCTCACTTCTACTTTCCTAAACACCGCCCGTCCTGTAAAGGCCACCTGCTCCTGGAAGCCTGCGCCAACTACTGGCCTCTGCCCTCCCCAGTCTGCTCTGCTAATGAGAATGAGGCCCTTCTCAGTCTATGGTTTATGAAAGGACCACCAGGGGCCCATGCCCACTCAGAGCCCTGGGGGCCCTACACAGCATGATCAACCAGTGTTTTGCAGGCAGGAAACTCGGTGGGGTTGAGGGACTTGTCTAGGGTGTGCCTCTAGGGGGTGCAGGGCCAAGCCCTGGTTGCAGGACTTGAAACTTTGTATGTAGTCCACACACAGAAAAGCAGCAGGCTTTTTATTTTCCTACGGCTTTGACATGTTGCATGTTTAAAATGTGAAGGATTAATAGAATTGCAGAATGTAAGGAAAAATGTTCAGGGAACAACTGACTATAATTACAATCTGCCAACGAGTCCCTGAATATGGGGGCCAGAAAACTGCTTTCTGAGTGGATTGTGCTGGAGAGCCAGGTACCTCCAAGGCTAACTCCAGCCCTGTCCCCGCATGGCTTCATTGGGTCCTCGCTTGCTGCAAATTACCACAAAATTCCTAATGGAAGAGGAAGAGAAGTATGGGAGAGTTGGGGGTATAAAGAATGCCCCCAACTGTAGGCTTGTGAAGACAGGGGTAGGGGCTAGGTGTCCACCTCCAGTGTCCACCTCCTAGGTCAGGGACAGTGACTGGGAGAGTGTTCCTACCACATGTGTGGCCTCCAGTGTGGGCTTCCTGAGTGCTCAGAGCAGCCATTGCTGAGAGCTTCTGGACACCTGATGACCATGGTTCCTAAGCAACCCCAAATACTCACCCACAGACCTCCCTGACGTCTGCTCTCATCCGGGTCCCTGCTCACTGTGGAAGGTCACTCCAGTGCAGAATTCCCTAGATTGGCATGTGTTCCCAGCAGACCCTGTTGACTTAACACTGTGGAGTAAAACTGAAAATTAACAAATGAAGAAGTCAAGGCAACAGATCAAGTTTACCTGTTTCTAGGGAAGAGATGGGTGAACTTGACCAAAGGAGGCAGGAAAATCAACAATTAGAAATGCATAGCTGTCTGGGGTCTTTGACTGAAGGACAGCAGGGAGTGAGGGAAACGGCTTCCATTTTCCTCCTGCCATCCAGCCTTGGCCTCTGTGCACACCTGGTGGCACTAGGAAGCGTGTGGGAGGAGTGACCAGAGCAGCCCTCTGTAAATGTGCCACCTTTCTCTCGTCAGGCTGATCAAGATGTCGAGTCCCTACATGAACAATCTGATCATCCTCGGAGGGATGCTCTCCTACGCCTCCATTTTTCTCTTTGGTCTGGACGGATCCTTTGTCTCGGAGAAGACCTTCGAAACCCTCTGCACTGTAAGTCACTCAGTACGTGCCAGTGGTATGTGACATGAGGGTCTCTTGTTGACCCCAGCCACCCCACACAGACGCCAACCTAGAAATGCATGAATATATGTGGATAAGCAGAAAATGACCCACTTAACCATTCTGCACCTCAAAAGGGGACTGTGGGACCAGAAGGAGTGTGAACTGCCTGGAGAGTTAAGGTGATGGGTTTAGCAGGCCCCTCAGAGATGACGGATACCCCAGAAAAGGGCGGGGAGAGAACTACCAGAAACCCATTAGCACTGAGTCGGGAGGAGGATACATCTGGCTACCAGGATGACTGTCACAGAATGTGACAAGAGATGTTTGTGCGGCTGACCTTGCTTCACTCAGAAAAGCTGTAGCATGATTTTCCATTCCAGTGGTATTTTCCAACCTTTTTTTTTTTTTTTTTTTTTTTTTCTCCCTCCAGGAGCCTTTGGAAACACTTTTTCTTTTTTTTTTTTTTTTTTTTTTTTTTTTTTTTTTGGAAGCACTTTTTCCAGTCACCTTTCCCACAAAATTTTATTACCAGAGATGCCCTGTGTGTCTGTGTGTGTACTCTATGTACATACACATAAAAGATTGATATTTTCCACATAAAAGAATCAGTGTGGACTCCCAAGGAGGCCCTACCATCCCCACTGAGAATGTGTGTACTTAAGGAAGCCCAACACTGTATGATTTACTTACCATATTTTAGAAAAACCATCTTGAAAAGTAATTAACATTTTAAAATTTTAATATCCAAAGAAATGCCCTTTGGTTATTATGGGGTTTTTTAAAGTTATGCATTAGTAATTAGCAATTGTGTGAAACTAAGTCAGTCTTGGCTGAAGGGGACCAGTTGGAATTTATTTCTGGACTTGGACAATGGTGACCTCTCAAAACTGGTGAGCCAGCCGGGCGTGGTGGCGCACACCTGTAATCCCAGCACTTGGGAGGCTGAGGCAGGAGGATCGCGAGTTCAAAGCCAGCCTCAGCAACTTAGCAAGGCTCTAAGCAACTCAGTGAGACCCTGTCTCTAAATAAAATACAAAATAGGGCTGGGGATGTGGCTCAGTGGTGGAGTGCCCCTGAGCTCAATCCCCAGTACCAAAAAAATAAAAAATAAATAACTGGTGAGCCATTTGGGTCTCTTTATTGTCCAATCTTTAGTAATTCACCAGGTTCTCCACCTGGAAGATCAGAGCTACATGGACTAGCAAAACATCCTTGTGGACCGGATTAATCCAAAGCAGCTCTCTGTGGTTGCTGTCTCTCTTGAGCTGTGGGGAGCAGGGTCCACCCATTTTTGCAAAGCCATCTCTTCTAGGTCCCATCTCTTGCTCTAAAGTTTCAAGTTGCCCACCGTGGGCAGTGATGGGTGAAAGCCTGGCATGGAGGGATATGCCAGTGAAGGACCCCTAAAACATGCAGCAGGCCACTTTCAAGGCTACAGCTAGTTCCTGTGCTCTGGGACAGCATGTGGAAAATGGGGAGACCCCCTGGGACCCTATGTTCTGGGTGACAATGCCCCCTGATTCCTGCAGATGATTAGCTCAGACTGCTGCACAGCATCACGAAACTGGTGTTCCCAGTGATTTTAGTGTGAATCATCCAGCTGGAGAGATGTCTGCAGATACACTCACCTTACCTAAGGTTTCCACCGAGCCATGCAAGGTCAACTCCCCAGTCACCCAGAGGGTCAGTGAGGTCAGGCGTGCCCAGGTGCCCTCCACTCCGGAGGTGGACCTGGAGGAAGGTTAATCCCTGGAGCTCCAGGGTTCCCTTGGATCAAGCTTCTCAGCCCCAATTTTCTGTTCCAAGTTCAGCAATGCCCCTCCTGCTTCATTCTACCCTCCTGGGAGGTAAGGAAGTGATTGCAAGGCAAACATTGCTCATTGCTCATGCAACTTGCTGGCTTCAGAGTGCATGGGGCCAGCTTCCACAGAGGTTGAGCCCCTCAGAGGTCTTTGTGGGTGTGGATTAGCAGGGTTCTTCCTGACACTGTGAGACCCTCTGGCGCTGGAATGACCACTGTGTGGAAGTGTTGCTGGTGTCGGGGGAGGGGAGAAGCCCATTAAGTCCCCAAAGGTGCTGCATTAGCGCGACTTTTGTGCACCATTGTGCCCTGCCCTTTCATGGCATTATCATTGTCTGTGATCAGCCTTCCAGTGATCAGGGCCATGTGGAGCCTGAGACCGTAAAGGAGAAGGAGTGTGAGGGTTCCCTCTTCCATCTCCAAAGGGCTCCAAGCCCCTCCACAAGTTCAAGGACATCCTGAGGGTGACAGTCATGAAAATGGCACCAGGGCTAGTCTGGTGAGACCCAAGGCAGACACAGAGAGCTGCCCACCCAGAGAGCTGCTCCTCCCAGGGAGGAGCCACCGGGTCACCCGTGTTTTGGCCAAAGCCTGTTCTGGCTCAGGTGCTTTCTCAAGTTTGACCTGAATTCTACAAACGCTGCAAGAAAGGGACATCCCCCACACCCGGCGTTTCTCTTTAATGAAGCCTGACATTCTATTCCAGGAGCTGCACTCATTTGTGAGAGAGGAAGCTTGTCCTGGGAAGCCTGGGAGGGCGTATGAATAAATCATAAAGCGCTTCACAAATCGGCATTAGTGGGCACGAGGGCTCGGGAGGAGGTGGAGGCTGCTTCTCACACCCCTGGGAATTCACGATTGGCAGTCGGGTCTTCTCAGGGCTGTGCATTCATGACTTGGGGAAAGGCTCGGAGGAACTCCTCTGGGTGAAACTGGGTCAGCGAAACGTGGGCCTGGCTGGGGCTGGGTCACTTACTGGATCATTCCCTGGAGAAGGGACTCAAAGCTCTTGAATTGAGAACCTGCATACTGTCCCCAGAGGGTATCTGGGGGCCGTGTGGGTTGTACTCCACCCACCTGCAGGGATCGATTCCTTTATCCCACAGGGTTTCTCAGGTTCTCTTCTCCTGGGCCTCAAGGCTGCCCCCAACCCCATGTGCTTGTTCCCAGCAAACTCTGGGCTGGAGGGTGGCAAGTGCAGATCCCCAGCCATGACCTCAGTTTTGTCATCTGTAAGATGAGCATAATAATACTCCCCTGTAGGATGCCACATGGGTTAAATGAGATGATTCAGACAGCTGCCTGGTAGATAGGGTGAGTGCAGGAGGGGCCAGTGGAGGGAAGGCGGGTGTCACAGTGAGTCACCTGGCCAGTTTGGTTTCCTGGTGTTCCAGGCTGGGTTCTGTAAGAAATCTTCAAGGCCAAGGGACAAGGTAGACCTTGAAGTCAGCCTCAGGTGTGGTGTAGAATGTCACCTGCTGCCCTATAAATGCCCCCTTTTTATTGTTTTAATTTTTAATATAGAAATGAAATACAGTGATAAACCACACACACGGCACCCCCAGAAGAAGCCTGTGACAGTCACAGATTGGGCCTCTCTCAGGGCTGGCTGTGTCTCTGCTCCACAGGGCCATTCTACCCTGCGAGGGGTGGGCACACTCGTGAGCACCTGTGCTTGAATGCACGCACACACAATCCTGCTGCCAGGGAAGAGCTACACTTAGCTCCCATCCCCCACCCCTGACCCTTTCTGGAATCTTCCCAGCCTGTCAGTTTCAGCAAGTCTTGCAAACAGCTCCAGCTACATGGTGCTGTCTCCCTGGACACTGTGTCAGTAGTGGAATCACCATAGCAACGTGGCCCCTGTGGGCACAGAGCTGCCTGGGAGGTTGGTGCTGGGTGTGGGCCAGAGCCCTAGTGCCAAGGGAAGGGAGTGCCCGCTCACACTGACACGTTGGTCTGGCATGGGAAGTCCAGCCTGCCAGCCAGAAAAGGGAGCCAGGCAGAGAAGATAAATGTACAGGCCAGTGGGCGCAGGCAGAAGCCTAGCCCCCGGTGGGAGCAGGGTCGGCAGGGACGCTGCAGAGAGGCTGAGGAGGCCTGGCCCACCCGCAGTCCCTCTATGGGTCTGAACAGCCTCCTGGGGTGCAGTAGGCAGCAGCTTCACTACCTGCCCCAGCCGGAGCCCTTGTGGAGGTCAGCACTGTCTGTGGTGCTTCTCCAAGCCCTCCTTCCAGGACCCACCACCACCCGGCCATGCAGGCAAGAGTCACTGTCCCCACCTCATAGGAGAGAAAACCAAAGACCTGTCCTGCATTGCTAGGTGGCAGGGCTGAGGCTCCCAAGAAGCCCCTTTGGACTGCAAAGATGCCTGCTCTGTTTCTTTCTCTCTTTTTTTAAGACATGCTTTGATTTTTGTTAGCTTGCTTATACCAGGGAAAACAGGTCAACTGATTTCTCAGGGATCCAGTCAATTTTTCATCCCAACCAAGATTTTTGTCCATTGGGATCTTAAAAGTTGAGGTACAGTTCATATACTGTAACATTCACCCTTAAAGGTACACTCTTCATTGATGTTAGTGTATGAATTCATCTTTGATGCATCCCCAGGATATAGGAGAGTATCGAGCACAACAGAGAGGCTCTGGTGTCAGACTGTTTGTGTTCAATTCCCAAATGCACTACTTCCGAGCTTTGTGACTTTAAGTTATTAATAACTCTGAACCTTGGGGACTGTTTACTCTTCTCCAAAATGCAGATAATACTAGGCTTATAAGGATTTAATGAGATCATGTAGGTGAGGGACATAATGCCTGCCACATTGCAGGGTTCAGTACATGCTAGCTAGTACCATTATGAATGAATGAATGAATGAATGAATGGGGGAACCCTTCACTTACAGTAAGGGTACCTGTGTTCACCTCTGGTCATTGCAAAGAGAGACATTGATAAACTTGAGCTGAAGAAAGCCTATAAACTGGGATTGGTACTGGTCAGTTTGGTATAGGTATGTCCTTGGCGACTTCCAACCTCATGTGATCTTGCTGTACCAGAACTGGCTTGGGGGCAAGCCAAGCTGTTGTGTGCCCCTGCCACCTTGAGTACTTGATGGGGCCTTGGACAGGCTGCAACAGAGGCAAGAATGACACAGGTGGGACCCCTGAGGTTATTGTGGCCATGAGTCTCTGGTCATTGGAATCTGGCAGAAGAAGCCAGGCCAACCCAGGGGTTCTGTGGAGCATCACCTCCCATCTCCCAGTTGCCCACCTCCCACTGATCATCCTGACTCATTTATGTATTTTACTTAACCTATTTGTACATAGAAATATATGCATATGTGCATATTTATATGTACAATATATATTATGCATATTTATATGTATGATATAATATATGCATATTTATATGTATGCATATTTATATATTATGCATATTTATATGTACAATATCACAAATGTATTGTTCAATGAATTCCCACAAACCCAACTCAACTGTGAATCCAGGATCCATATTAAGAAACAAAGCAACCGGCACCTCAGGCACCCCAGGAGCCCTCTGTCCCCTTCCAGTTACTATCCGCTCAAAAGGGAACCACCATCCCGACTTCCCCCTGGGCAGACAGTGCAGCTCAGCACAGGTGTGGATCATCCAGGGTCTTGATGAAATGTGGGTCTGGGCTGGGACATCTGAGGTGGTCTGTGATTCTGCACTGTGACACTCCCAAGGTCTGCAGATGCAGGGTCCCAGCCTACACCTGGAGCAGTGAGAGGAAGATTAGCACTGGCTGCTTCATTTTTCTGTCTATCTCTTGGAGATTAAATGGAAGACCAGAGTCCTGGCCCCCTGAGGACCAGGGGTGGGAAGACCAAGGCTCCTGGGCTGGAAGATGCTGGCATGTGGGCTCCACCACCCAACCTTGGGAAGCCAAGGGGTCCCATCACAGCTGGCAGGGCTGGGTTGAAGTTCTGCCTCATGATTTCAGATTCTGCACCCTGCTGGTGACGGGGTCTGAGTTCAGGGTGGGCAGCAGTCAGGCAGACATGGGGTCGAGGGGCTTTAGTTACTGGGTTGAGGAGCAGGACACCCCCTTCCTGCCCTCCAAAGGTGCTGGGCTTTTCTAACTCTAAAAAGGTAAAGGCTGCCAAGGAACACCTACTTGGCCTCTCAGTAAACCCACGTCCAGTAGGAATTAGTGAAATGTTTTCAGTTGAAAAGCCATAAATCTGTGGTATTTTTTTCTTCCTTTTTTCGTAGTTGGTAGTAAAATGATGTCATCGTGTGCTTTGAGGACTGTTTCCGCATGTGATCCCATGTCCTCACATAAAGTGTTCTTGAGTCCAGAAGCTTGGCCAGGAGGTTGGGCCAGGGGATGCCCATAGGGTTTGGTGGTGGCTTGTCCTGGCAGGTTCAGATGAGCTGAGGGAAGCAGCCCCAGGCGCTGGTGCTGACAGTGTCTACCTGCACCAAGTGGGTCTGGGGCTGGGTTCAGAGCTGCTCTTGCTGGTGGTGGCCTCCCTACCCCTGTCCCTCTGTTCCTAGCCATCGGGGCCCTTCCAGAGAAGGGATGAGGACCAGGGACCTCAGACTCTCCAGCTCATGGGCAGGTGAGGCCCTCCCTTCCCACAGCCTCACATGGCCAATCCAAACCCTGCCCTCATGGGTGCTCTTGTTCTCACTGTTCATTCGTTCGTTGGTTCATTCATTCATTCATTCATTCATTTGTTCATTCATCTGATAACACTTCCCAGGTACCTGCCACATGCCAGGCCCCACAGGCACAGAGCTAACCATACCATTGCTGCCCTCAGGGGGCTGGCAGTGTAGACCAGAAGCCAAAGCACCCCCATTCACAGTGTCCTACACCCTAATAGAGATGGGGCTAGAGGAGAGGGTGATGGCCAAAAGTGGAGGGATAGGTCAGAGAAACTTAAAACATGCTTCCTGCCCACAAGTGAGCTCTAGTTACTTCTGCACATCCTGAAAATATGCCTCTTACGTGCCCGCAAATTCCACAGCAGATGCAGTCCCTGTGGCCTGGCTCCCCAGCTCTCCCTCTCTGATCCTGGCCTCTGCTTGTCCCCATCTTCTATCCACAGAGCTGCCCGCAGGCACACAGCAGCCACTCCCCAACACACGCCCACGCCCCCTCCTGCCACTGCCTATCTTGAGAATGTTGTACTTCCAAAAGGCTACCCAGCTTCCAATCCTGAGGCACCTGCTGGGTGGAGGTGGGGATGGGGGAAAGAAAAGCCTCTTCCCTCCCTCTGTGTTGTTCTGTCACCTGAGCCAAGTACAGTTGTGCAATATGTGCACTGCACAAGGATATTGGCATAGGGGTGGGTGTGGGCTGAATTTCAGTCTGGGATGTATCTGCTGAGTCAGGTTCTTCTGATGCAAGGCCCTTGAGGAGAAGAACCTTTCAAAAGGACCCAGAGGGTGTGTCTCAGAAATCCCTCCTGCCAGAGGAGACACTTTTCCTCTGATTTGCTCCACAGTTCCTAGGATGCCCTGTTTGTCCTGGCTTGGGTTCCAACATGTTCCTGCTTGTGCCTGGAGTCTCTTGTGGCCCCCTGAGAAAGGTTTGCTATACTCTAACCTCTAGAGGAGATTTTCCATACAGATTTTACCAAGAGCCCGTACACGGTGGGGTCTTCTGGCTTGCTTCTGGGAGTCCCTCTTCAAAGACCTCTCACCTTACGTCTCACTGCCACCAGCCCCAGGAAGATAGACCCTGGAGACCTGACCCTCAGCTCTGGCTCTCCCACCAGGACCTGCCAGGAGTCTGGGTTGCTTCTGGATAGTCAGGGGCTTCTTTCTATGCCTCTTGCTGTTGACTGCCTGGAGTGAGGCTCAGAAGGCATAAAAGAGCCTTTCTAGAAATCTTTTTGGACAGTGGGAAAGCAGCTTGTCCTGAGAGTCTAAACAACCTCCTCCATCTGACTTCCAGCCCAGGGCCACAGTGCCTGTGGTGACAAGGAGGTACAGTGCCCGCAGCCCCCATCATCTGTCAGAATGCCTGAGAGCAGGGGTGTGTGTCCCTTTCCCTGCTGATCCCTAAAAAGAGCAACAGAGATCCCTCACTCTGCCTTCACAGAATCAATGGAGCAGCAGGGGGCAGAACTGTTCCAGACATAGATTCGCTCTGACTCTTTTTCTTTTTCATAGCTGAGACTGATGGCCATTGCCCACCTGAAGTTCCTCTTCCCCACATGTGTGTGTAGGGCAATTTGCAGGATCCTGAGTGCTCTCTGACCAAAGGAAGAGAAAGACATGAACTCACAAGAGTGAATGTGCTCAAGACTTTGTAGAGACAGCAAAGTCGCTCTTCATTCTTCTGGTGTTGATGACTTAGTAGAGATTTGTTTTGGAGGGGACCAATTGGAAATCAGAATCATTACAGCCCCTCAGAACTTCTAGTTCATTTAACATCATAGAGTCATAGAGAAAGAAGGTACCTGGGACATCATCAGTGAAACCTCCCAGGATGTAGGAAATGTCCCTACAGCATCCTAACAGGCGGTTCTCCAAGCTTAGCTTGAATGTGTGCGTGACAGGGAGCTCACTACCGACCAGGTGACATATTTCATTTGGGTGGAAGGGGCCACTGAGGTCACAAACGCAGCCTCTTTGCCATTGGTGCTGCAGCCTTCTCGGTGGCCTTCCTTTCGTGAGCTTGCGCAGACCCTGCTTCTTGGTGGTTCCATCTCATGGGAGAGGCAGACAGGTGGTCAGACAGATGTCACCTGGTGTGACCAGCAGAGCAGAAATGTGCATAAAGGCAGATGTTGTGGGGAAAGGGCAGTCATGACCTCCCCATGAGGTCTGGGAGGGCTCCTCAGAGGCAGTGGCCCATGAGTTTGCACTTCAGAGGACAAATAAGAACTTGTGAAATAGAAAGCAGAAAGAATGGCATTTGGAGCAGAGGAAGTCGTTCATACCAGGCCTGGCAGCGTGAGCCAGGTGTTGGATGCAGCAGGGCACAGAAGGGAGGGGTGTGCTGACCAGGGACATGGGGTCAGATGGAGTGTCAGGCATGGCCCTGGCACAAGACAGAACCCCTTGTCACTGGGAGAGACTCCCATGAGGATAAGACCTACCTGTGTGCAGGTGGGGTTAAGGCAGCAAGCAGGGGACACTAAGGCACCGAGAGGCAGCCCTCCCCATGCCCCTGTATGAATGATAAAGAGAAGAGTTTTCCTGGCCCAGAAAGAGCCAGTGCCATGTGAAGAGACCCAGCACAGAGACAGGTGGCGGGGAACACACCCTCCTCTTCCTGACACCCCCTGCCCCGCCCGCCTCCTGACCGTCATTCCAGACCCTACCAGAGGCTGAAAGCAAAGCCCCAGGTGCAGCACCAGGGCCTGCCTCTCGCAGTGTAGGGGGCAGGGAGAGGCCTGGGAGGGCAGGCAGAGGAGATGGCTTGCAGGTGGACTAGGAGAGTTGGGGGAGGTGGGGACAAACCCAAGTGACTCCTGGGTCCCTAATTTGGGTGACAGGTGGGTGGTCACACAACCCCCTAAGTCAGGGTGAAACAACATCTCAGGGGAAAAGCTGATGAGCTGAGCTTTGGCTGTGGAGTGTGAGCTTTAGAGGGGTACCTAAGTGTCACTGAGGCCTCCAGTGACAGTAGTGTGTGCAGGTTTGGAGCTCAGAAGAGAGACAGGCTGGGAAAGAGGTGAGGGTGTTGTTGGAGACCGTGTGTGGGGATGATAACCCAGAGGAGCACTTAAATGGGCCAAGAGGAGCCAGTCCTGGTGTCTCTTTCCATCTCTCAGACATTGGAGGACAGGAGCAGAGAAATAGCTCCTCCCTTCAGCAGTGGGTAGCCCGGGGCTGACTCAGGCAGAGCCAGCGGGTGGGTGGCTCTGCTGGTGGGTCCCGCTGTCCTGCTTCCACCCATCTTTCCTCTACCATTGGTTCATCGATGACTTAAGAGTTGCCTCCAGATGGGAGGAGAGGGCAGGACTGACCAGGACGCTGGCTCAGTGTGTGCTTCTGGTGGTTGCGCATCCAGGAACCTCCCAAGGACTCAGTGGTTGTTCAGTACATTACTCCAGACAGAGATGGGGTGTGGGCAGAGGACGCCTGGGTTCGGGGATTCCCAGTGCTCCCAGGACTCAGCATCCAGCTGTGCTCACAGCTATGATCAATGACAGTGAAAGGACACAACCAAATCAGAGGGGGGGCAAAGGCTCACGGAGCAAAGGCCAGGGAGAACCAGGTGCTGGCTTCCAAGAGAAAGTCACATGGGACACATGAATTTGCTCCAGGTACGAATAGACAACACACAGGAATGACAGCTCCCAGGGAAGTGCCTGAGACCTGGTGCCCAGGGGTTTAGGGCACCATGTACCCGAATTCCAGACTCCCAGAAGGAATGCAGGTATTCGGCACAAACTATATTTTTTTGCACAAAGAAATTTAGGCAGAGTGACCCACGTTGTCATTGAGGGGATGGAGGGAACCCACCCAAAGTCCAAGTTCTCAGACACCAGCCAACAGCCAGCCTCATGATCAGGCCGGCGCCGTGAACCCTTCTGCCCAGGCAGCTCCAGCGAGTCTTTGCTTTCCCTTCCTGGTACCATATTGCCATTTCCAGATGTCAGATTAAGTTTATATTATCGAGTTTTAATTCACTTAATTTATCTTATTGAATCTTAATGAAGTTAACCCTCACAAAATAGACAAGTGGCCTGAAAATAATTGCTTTAAAGAAAACCTAAGTCAAAAGAGATATTAATAATGCTCAGCACATTTGCATGGCACATAACCTTGAAAGAAGAGACCCACATCAGCCCCGCGATGAAATAAAATAATGGCATTATTTCCTCTTTTTCCATCCTTTATGAAATGCCCTCGCTCCATCTATGTTGGTGTTTCAGATGGACTTTCTAGTAGGAGAACAGGAGCAAAACTACAGTGGACCAGTGGTCTTAAGTCGTGTCTGAATAATAGCTTTGAAATGTGTCATGAACCCCAGGAGAGTGTCCCGTGGCTGGTCAGCTGCTCCCAACATGTGCCCTTGCCCTTGGATAGCTGGCTTTGGGGTGTAGATGAGCCTGACTTGGGTTAAGCGGACTGGACCTGGGAGGAGGCAGGACAGCAGGCTGCCCTGATCAAGGGGAGGAGTTCCAGGCTTCATACCCGGGCCATGTGGGTTGTGGAGGGAAACTGTCCAATGTGCTGGGCCTCAGTTTCTTCATTTGCAAAGTGGTTTCCTTGCTCAACTGATGGCTCCAAAATAATCACCCTGGTGGTCATTACTGTCTGTTTTCATTTTCCTATATTTTGCCTCTGGCCTGCCAGCACTAGTTGAATAAACAGACGAGCAACCAAGTGGATTAACAGCAGAGTGGTCTGTGGGGCCCTCAACTCCAATGGAAGGAATGCGTGACCTGGTCATTGGATAAACTCCTCCCTTCCTGTCCTATTACTTCTCTTGTGTCCTTGGATTCTAATCTGGGTGATGATGTGGCCACCCTATACCCCTGGGACACTGAGGTTCATTCTTGCCTGGATTCTCCCCTTCTTGAAATGAAGGAAGACAGGGTCCCCACCTGTACCACCACCTGCATGCACCTTCACACGTGTTCCAGTGATTTTTGGAGAGCTCTTGTCCTTCCCTTGAGTTAGGGGATGGGTCTTATGGTTTACCCAGCCAGTTCCTATTTTCACAAACACAATGGAAAGGGGAAATGCGCTGTCTCTGAAAAGCTGGAGAGCCATGTTGCCTCGAAGGCAGGAGCAGAATGAACTGGACTGGATCGTTTCTGGGGGTCTGCATATCCCTTGGGTGTTGGACGGTGTCTGGTCCAGTCACTAAGGGAGAGCCTGGGAGTAATGACAGTAGAGGTGGAGAGTGGGCGCCCTGCTGGCCCTCAGTGACTAACAGATGATGGCTAGCCTGTCCCAGCCTGCAGACATCCAGGTTGTAGGCTCCTATCAGGGCTGGCTCTTCCCATCGGTCATCTGCCCAGAGCTGGGGACCAAGGCACACTTTAGCCCTGGGGATCAGCTGAGAACCAGACCAGGTCTTAGTCCTGAGCTCTGAGTGTGGGCTCAGCATCCAGGCTGGCCTAATGCTAAGTAACTGGACTCCTGAGGTCACCCTGGGCAGTAGCAGCCTGGACGTAGTGAGGAAGAGGGAAGGGAGGAGGAACAAGAAGACAGAAAGCTGGCCCAGCACTTTCTGAGTGACCTCTCAGCAGTGCCGGGGCCTTCGGTACCTCTGTCTATGACTGGTTCACTACGGGGCCATTAGAGGCAGGATTCGAATCTCACACTCACACATGCCGGTGCCCTGGGCCTGACAAGTGGCTGATAGAACTTAATGTCTATCACCTTGAAATTTGATGAAGGATGCCAATGAAATTCAACATGCAAAGGAAAGCATTTGTCCCCGTCCTCTGGATGCCCCCTGCTGGGGTGGTGACACACCTGACGGGAGATCCGTTACCGAGAGGATGTTAATGCCTTCATTTTCTCGTGGTCTCTAGGTCAGGACCTGGATCCTCACCGTGGGTTACACAACAGCCTTTGGAGCAATGTTTGCAAAGACTTGGAGGGTCCACGCCATCTTCAAAAATGTGAAAATGAAGAAGAAGGTAATCATCCCCGCCCCGTGCTCCCTCAGCATTAGACATTCACTTAGCAAGCAGACATTAGGCACCGACTGCATGCAGGCTACATGCTGGGGATTCAAGCTAACATAGTCCTGACCTCCTGACATCTTGGCTCCCGGGGACATCAGACAGTTAACAGAGCATTTACAGCATGCAGTGAGGGCACTGGTTGGGGACACATATGGAGTTCTGGGGTACAAGACACTCTAGGAGGTGTTACATCCACCTGTGCCAAGTCCTGGAGGGTGTGTGGGAGCTGGCCAAGTGGAGAGGGCGAGGATTCTGCACATCTCCTGGGGGAATGGTGGGTGCAAAGGCCTGAGAATAGGAGAGGCCTGGTCAGGGCCGAGGGGCGAGGTACAGAGAGGCATGGGGGTTGGGCAAGGTGCAAGAAGAGGCTGGAGGAAAAGGTAGGAACTACATGGGAGAAGCTGAACTTGAACTTAGGGTCAATGGGGAGCCCCTAAAAGAGGGGAGTGAAACAGTGCAGATGAGGCAGGGAGGATCCTGCCCCTCTGCCCACTGCCACACACCCAGGCCACCGCAGGAAAACCACAGGCTACATTCAGGGGAGAAAGAGCCCAGACCTGCCACTGGCTCCGGTGCCCCTGCTGCTCTTCAGACCCAGCAGTACTTGTGACCACTCCCTTGCATAAGACGAGAGCTGTCTGGCCTCCCATTTCTCCTAGTCCCAGCTGGACATTACAGGACAATGGGAACATTTGAAAATTATAAGAAGTCACCCAACCTAGGCCAGTTGAACCCCAATCTCTGTAGCTGAGCATCAGTAGTTGTTAGACTTTCCCAGGTGATGTAGTTGTCCCTCTGTATCCTCAGGGGACTGGTGTCAGAACTGTCCCCACTCCAAGGATCCCAAAATCTGTGGATGCTCAAGTTCTTTTATAAAATGGCATAGTCTTTGCATATAACCTACACACATCCTCCTATATATTTTAAATCAGCTCTTGATGACTTACAATACCTAGTTCAATGTAAATGCTGTGTTGATAATGATTATGCTGTATTGATTGGGGAATAATTACTAAAAAAAGCATTCTTTACATGTTTGGTATGGATACGACCCCTGTAGGCCTACTTGCATGGGAAATGATCTGTGGTTCATGGAATCTGCAAGTAGAACACTCTGGAAACCAAGAGCACCCTGTGTGGGCTCACACCCAGCATGGAAGCCCCCTGGCCTAGACGAGGGCTGTTCACTATGGGCTGCCCTCACCTGGCAGCTTCTTAGAAATGCCAGCCCTTGGCCCCACCCCAGCCCTAAGGAACCAGGATCCTGGTGCGGGGCCCAGCATCCTGCCATTTCACCACCCCCCGGGTGAGGCTGAAGCCCGCCAGTTTGAGAAGCACTGGTCTAGGTGGCTTCCAGGGTCCCTCCCGCCCAGCAGCTGTGGTTAGAGGGCCACTCTGCCGTTTATGACAACTCATTCTGTTTTGGAAGAATCAGTGTCGGTTCCTTGGTGTTAACATGTGACTCATCCATGTTGTCATGGGTAATCAAGAACTGGCCTTTCTGTTCCCTTCCTCGTGTGAGCGCTGAGCAAGAACACCCCGACTGTCTGGCAACAATCAACAAAACATGTCAGGGGAACTTCGGGAGTTCGGTTGTCTGCAGGCTCCGTGTGGGCGGCAATGTGATGCAGTCTCCCGAGCACGCTTGGCGCCCATCCCGCCACACCGCCACGCTGACGGGGCGGAAGGGGCACTTGGGCCCCGCAGAGGCGCTGAGCACCTGAGGCCCCCGGTGCTGTGCAGTGGAGCGGCGCCTGGGGAGGGCGCTAGTCCCACAGGCAAGAGCCCACCCTGCCTTTCTTCTTCATCCTTTTTTTTTTTTTTTAACTTTAAAAAACTTTTTAAACCAGTATTTTTACTAATTTTTACTGTTTTTTCACCTTTCCTTTTCATTCCTTTTTCCTTTTGTAATTTTTTAAAAGGGGGATGATGTCAGGATAGCAGGGGATTACTTGTAGGGCCCTCGAGGAGATGGACATCAGAGAACAGTAATTCTGTGGTCAGGACCTAGAGGAGGACTGCAGTAGAGAGGAAGGTGTCTGAACCAGCAAGGGCATCGGCATAGGATGGTGAGGATGGTGGCAGGGACAGAGGGTATGACAAGGTGAACTTCCTGCACAGGAAGTGGGGAGGCAGCTTGGCTAGTGGAGGATGCTGACATCAGGACGCACCAGTTGCACAAGGTCACCTCCATTCAGGTAAGGCCATGGAGCTGTCCACTTAAAAATGTTTAAAATAGTAAATTGTATATATATTACATGTATTTTACCACAGTTTGAAAGGCCAGTGAAACAGGCATGGTGGCACCTGTAATCCCAGTGACTTGGGAGGCTGAGGCAGGAGGATTGCACATTTGAGGCCAACCTCAACAACTTAGAGAGCCCTTGTCTCAAAATAAAATAAAAGGGCTGGGGATGTAGCTCCGTGGTAAATGCCCCTGGGTTCAATCTCCAGTACCAAAATGAATAAATAAATAAATAAACAAATAAATTAGAGGAAAAGAAAGACCAATTAAACAAAACAAAAACAAAACCTGACTTTGTGTGTGTGTGTGTGTGTGTGTGTGTGTGTGTATACACACACATAGAATGATGGAGAAGAATCATTTTGAACTGTGACTGACTTCACCTCTTCAAAATCATCGGGTTCCCTGCACAGTGTTTGATCCACCTAAGTCAGGTATACATTTATCTCCTCCACCTTCCCCTCCTCTAACCTGCTCCTGGAATTACCAGAAGGCCTAGAGCAACCCCAGGAGTTTACCACGCTGCAGTATGTTCAGTGGCCGTAACTGTTTTTACAACAAAATTGGGGACCAAATCTTGTCCTCAAAAGCTTTGGCAGTTCAGATGGTTCCTTCATAGCGTTCGACCATCACCACTATCCTTCTCCAAAACTTTTCATCTTCCAGAACTAAAGCACCATAAAACGCCAACTGCATTGTCCCCACCCAGCCCTGGGGCCACCTTTACCATGTGGCTCTGCATTAAGACCCCTCTGGGAACCTCACATAAATTGTCATACAGTATTTCTTCTTGTATGACTTTTTGTTTCGTTTTGTTTTGTTAACGGTGCTGGGGATTGAACCCAGGGCCTTGTGCTTGCAAGGCAAGCACTCTACCAACTGAGCTAGATCCCCAGCCCTGACTTGGGTTTCTTTTAAAGAAGTTTGGACTTTTTTTTCTTTTTAGTGGGTCCTTTGATTCTTTACTGATACATAGATTAGATTTATATAAACTTATAAATGCAATCATATGCTTTTTTTATTAGTCTTTTTATCCTTTTCTTTTTTCCATAGCTCCCACTTCTTCCTCCCTCCACCCACAATGGCAGGCCCTCCCCAAACACACACACAAGCTTCACCCCATATGGCCATGTTTTTTAAGACATTGAAGAAAAAGAAGCCTACTGAAGAAAGTACTGACACATGGTGGCTTCACACTCCCAAATTCAGCTTTTTTATAGCATGTTACTATTTTTTCCTAAAGACCAGTCATAAAATCTTAAATGAAGAGCTTATTGCAGTCTTTATTTTGCTTCTCACTAGGACCCAATTGAAGTGTTGAGATGAAGCAGTAACTCAGAGATGAGACCTTCTGTTCTTGGGGCAGATGTTTTTTGAGGACAAATATGACTTGGTATTGTTGCAGACAACAACACAAGCAATAAAAGCAACTGAGGACACTCACTTAGACCTTCATCTGGGCTCAGCTTACAGAAATGCCAGGGCTGGGGCTTGTAGAAGCCATCCCCAGGCATCAGCTAAGGGACAGCAGGGGTCAGGCAAGATATTATTGTAGAGAACCAGATAGTAAATACATGGAGGTTTGCAAGCTCTACTGTCTTTTTTGCAGCTACTCTGTGCTGCTATTTATAGGAAAGAAGTCATGCACAGCCAGGCCTGGTGGCGCACGCCTATAATCCCAGCGGCTTGGGAGGCTGAGGCAGGAGGATCGCGAGTTCAAAGCCAGCCTCAGCAACTTAGCGAGGCCCTAAGCAACTCAGTGAGACCCTGTCTCTAAATAAAATACAAAATAGGGCTGGGGATGTGGCTCAGTGGTGGAGTGCCCCTGGGTTCAATCCCCAGTACCAAAAAAAGAAAAAGAAAAAAAAAAAAAAGAAGCCATGCACAAATATTTAAAGAATGGGTATGACTATGCTCTCATAAAACTTTATTTACAAAAATAGGTGGTGAGCAAAATCTATAGTTTGCTAACCCCAGCTCTATACAACAAGAGGAAGTGACATTGAAATGATGGCTGGCTTCTGTTGAAGTTATTGTCAGCCAGGCTCTGGGCTTGTATGATTATTTGTCCATTTTATAGATGAGGAATTGGCTCAGAGGGGTCACAGGACTTAACTGAAATCATACAACTAGTTAGCGCATGGCAGACTCAGATGACTCCAGAACCAGGTGCCTTATCTTTGCTGGGCACTGTGGCTCCCATCTCTCACTAGGCAAGAATGTCCCAGGCTCAGAGACAGGATGGCATGTGCTGATAGCAATGACTATTGACATACCCCAGAGAGGAGGTGGGCCGACTTTGAGGAGAAACCTGAAAAAGAGGTAAGGAAAGAGAGAAGTTGAAGTGAGAACTGAGAGGTGACCTTGCCCAATGGAAGGGTTCTCTGATCCTCAGATCCATATGGCCAAGTCAGTGCTATTTTTTCTTTTCTTCCCTCAGTTTTCATTACTGAAGATTATTTTAAATCACCTGTTCTTGGTAATGCATTTTTGTATATGCACAGGTAAATATATTTAATTATTCATCATTAATCTTCCCAATTAAAATGCATGTTCCATGAAGGTAGGATTTTTTTTCATGGTGTCTAGAACAGAACCTGACACAATATAGGCACTCAATAAATATTTCCACAATTAATAAGTGAAATGTGATTCATAACTACTTAGTACAAATCCATTCAGTTACAAACACTGATCAGGTGCCAGGCTTTGGGAATGGTGCTAAAAGGTAATTAGATATGGCCTCTCATTAGAACTTTCCCTCCATAGATCCATCTGTTAATGAGTTCTGTCTAGTAGAGCTGAGGTGCAATATTACATTTTGCTCCTAGATGTCACTGTCCTACACATAAATATATAATCACTGATGGACAAACCCCAAGTAGTGGTAGTCAAATAGCTCCCATTCCTTGAGCACTTTCCCTATACTAGGTGTTTTTCATACACCATCTCATTTTATTCTAATACCACCTGTGCAACTTGGGGATGAATGGCTCCACTTTATCAAGGAGGAAACCGAGGCCTAAAAATGTTAAGCAACCTCCCCAAGCTCACATCTGGTAAGAACTGGGATTAGAAAGAGGTCTTTTAATTCCTAAACCATACTTAGAGAATAAAACATGAATCTCCCTCTCTCCCCTTCCCCCTGGCCATTACCCAAATTAGAAATGCAGAATAAGAAAGAAGAAGTGATTTGCCCATGACCATACAAATAGCAAGAAATGGAGCCAGGATTCTAACCCAGGTTCGTATAATTCGAAATCCTTCAGAATTCCAGTGCCCCATTCTACCCTGTTCTTGAGACTTACAAGTGAAGGACTTACTGTGTCACATTTACAAGAGGGAAACCCAGGGCATGCCCAGGTTCATGGATGAGGAGTTGCTGGGGCTCAGTCTTGAAGCCGGGGTAAGAGTGCACCAGCTGGAGGTTGGGGGAGGACTTCCAGGAGTCAGGCAAAACCTGGACAAATGCCTGGAGACTCCACATCAAGCACAGAGGCCTCTTCCAACCTATCCTACGTCCACCCCATTTTCTCAAGGTCAACAAAGAGTTCCCTAATTCCCCAGAGAGCAAGGGTTAAGCCAGGTTTCTGCAAAGCATCAGGGGTTCACTGGATTCTCCTCAAAAATTCAAAGAGGGGGTTTTGCCAGTGAGCCACCCCCAAGTAAAGCAGTTTGGGTGGATTTGATACACACTCTTTTTTCTTGTTCTTTCTACATTCATCCACAGAGAGGCCTCTTGAGCTTCTATTTGTCTTTTTAAAATGGCTTTAATCATTAAAAACCAGACCTGGTGATATTTCTTAAGCTTCTGTCTCAGTTTTGTTTATTTTTCCATGATTCTTTTCCAGAACTACTTCATCACATTTGCTTTTATTTGTGTGTTTGGGGGGAAGGGGACCATAAACCTGCAGTGAGAGAAATAAGGTGAGCTTTGGTGCTGGGGCTCGTCCCCAGGCCCCTGCCTCTCAGTGATGTAAAGTGGGGTGGGACTCAGCAACAAAGAACATCCCAGCCTGCAGAGTGGAATGGGAGTGAGTTACAGTTCTTCTTTTTATGTTCCTTCGTCTCAATTCAATCCATCAAACTTTTAATGCCAGGCTCAGTTAGGTACTGAGAGTACACAAATAAATAACATGGGCTTCCCTCCTGTGTGGGCTTCCCAGTGAGGAGGGAGCTGTGGGAACAATCTGACATGGCGTCTGGACAGTGCTATAGTTGTTTGAGGACATGAACTCTGGAGAAAGGAGGAGTTTGGTTCAGATCTGAGCTTCACCCCCTTTGACACATCCCTTGGGTCCCAGAGGCCTGTTTCTTCTTCTGTAAAATGGGAATAATGAAAGAATCTGTCTTTATATGAGACCATGCATGTAGTCCATCAACTTGGAATAATGGATCGTCAAATGTTAGCTATGTTGCTTGTCGTCTCTGTTGCTGTTATTACTCCTGGAAATTATGGGAACAAAATGCTCTGGGAGCAATTAGTTACTCTAGGGGAGTCAGAGAGGGCTTCGTGGAGGAGGCAACAATTGATCTGGGTCTTTAAGGATTGTAGAAAGAATAGGGTGTTCCAGACTGAAGGACCAGCACCTACAAAGACCGGAAGAGTGAAAACACAGCTCGTTGGAGACTAGGAGAGGCCAGATTTCAACACAGGGCACATGTGTGTTTGGGAGGGGTTGGACCAGGCTCTGGAAGGCAAAGGACCCTGGCTATATTATCCTGAGGGTGATGAGGCATGTCAGGACACTGCCCAGCTGAGAGTCCAGAACACAGTCGCTGCCACTTCCTGGCCCCTCAGTCCCTGTCCAAGAAGCTTCTCCTACATCTGCTCCCTCCTTCCCTTCCCTCTGCAGATCATCAAAGACCAGAAACTGCTCGTGATCGTGGGGGGAATGCTGCTGATCGACCTGTGCATCCTGATTTGCTGGCAGGCCGTGGACCCCCTGCGAAGGACAGTGGAGAGGTACAGCATGGAGGTAAGGAGCCAGCAGCTGCCAGAGGGAGACCCGCAGGGCTGGGCTCCCAGGCAGGGACCGCAAGGCAGCCAGCGCATCTCCTGGGCTGCTCAGTTGCTCTTGGGAACATCTGATTCCACTTCCTTCCATTTGAGATGTTTGTTATTTCAGGAGTGCTGAATATAAGGTATCGAGAAATAATTTAATGTCAATCTTAATATAAGCAGAATTAAGGGGAAACGGTGGACTGCTTAAACTACTGGGCTGGGGATGTGGCTCGGTGAGAGAGCACTTGCCTTGTGTGCTCCAGACCCTGGGTTCCCACCCCAGCACTGCAAAGAGAAGAGTATTTTTCATACGTTGTAGAAGCCCCATCTACATAACCCTTCACTTGAGAAATTACCTTGCATCATTGTGCCTTTAAAGAAATCTCCCCCCTCAAAAAAAGAAAGTCCCGTCAGCAGTGCTCCCAGGGAATTCGCATTCCCATGGCTCCTTCTAGTTACTGTATAATGTTCAGGTTAAACTAAGGAAGCTTAGCCAGGCACCAGGGGCATGCCTGAATCCCAGCAGCTCAGAAGGCTGAGGCAGCAGGATCATGAGTTCAAAGCCAGCCTCAGCAAAAGCGAGGCGCTAAGCAACTCAGTGAGACCCTGTCTCTAAATAAAATACAGAATAGGGCTGGGGATGTGGCTCAGTGGTGGAGTGCCCCTGGGTTCAATTCCTGTTTCCAAAAAATACAAAATAAGGAAGCTTCCATGAAGGTGCTGTTAAATGTACATTTGAACTGTCCTGCACTCAGCCTTGCCTCAGACTCATGCTGGTCTTCCCAATGCTCCAGGTTACGGAAGTCTGAATCCCCGAAAGTTGTCGCTTTGTTCACTTCCTCCTAAAACAGTTGAACCAACATGCTTTTGTGGGATGGAGCTGGCTGCTCTGGGTGTGCCCTTTGCTAATGCTTTCCATACATTGTATCAAATTCAACTGAGACACTGAGGACCTCGGTTTCTCTGTGTTATTAGGGAGATATTTTTGTGGAATTTAGTGTGTATTCTGAAGGAAACTGGAAATGGTGATTGTATGCCTTGGGGACAGAGGTATTACCTGTCTAGACAAGGTTTTCCTAGAGGCTGAGGCAGAAGGATCGCAACTTAGCGAGCCTCAGCAAAGCCAGCCTCAGCAACTTAGCAAGGCCCTAAGTAACTCAGCGAGACCCTGTCTCTAAATAAAATATAAAAAAGGGCTGGGGATGTGGCTCAGTGGTTAAGCACCCCTGGGTTCAATCCCTGGTACCAAAAAAAAAGTTTTCAGGTAAATAAGATGCCCAGCCACACTTATCTTGATACAGACAGAGGGTTTACTGAGCCCAGTTAGAAGTTACATAATCGGAGGGTGCCACTTAGGGAAGAGATTTAGGACAGTGCCCCTCCATCTCTCTGCCTTCCCCATCCATCCTGTTAGGAATCAGGGCTCCCGACAGGCATAGACGGACATGACACCATCTGTGCCCAGGACCAAGGGGACAGGAACTTAGTTCATTCTGCATCAGGCCTTTTCCAGAGGGGAGGTGACTTCTGGTCACCATCCATCGTGCACAGTTGCCAAAGGAGCACCTCCTCACCCACTCAGTCCCGAGGGAGCTCCTGCCCACCACCAGGAGTTAGTGAGCTAGACAGATCCAATACCGGGGAGCGCTGTCACCGGCCAAGTGGACCCCCGAGCTAGGGAGAGCCTGAGGTGATGACAATAACAGCCATAATGATGACAGTGATGATGATGATGATGATGATGATGATAATGATGACAATGATGATCTAACCTCACAACAGTTCTCTGAAGTAAGTGCTTTGGGTAGGCCCATCTTACTGATGAGAAAATGGAGACCCAGAGAGGTTGTTTAACTTACCCAAGGTGGCCCAGCAGGTTAGTGGCATCACAGCTAACTCTCCTCTCACCCCCTGCCTCCCCTCCCTTCAACACCAGGGCAGCTCTTTGTACTTTTACTTATGGGCTTTCCGGCTTTCCGAGAACTATATTCATTGGCCACAGACCTGTGAAGCAGGTGGAACAAAGAAATGCCTTCACATCCTACAGATAAGGATGCAGAGTAAAGGGATTGGAGGGCCAGGATTTCGGGGAAGTGGAGCCAAGTGAATGAGGCAGAGCTCGTGGGAAGTCTGGAGCTGGGGCAGCTGGAGACCAGACCCAGGGGGCCCCTGTGGGCTGCAAGGCTGCTGCCTCCACTCTAAGTGTGCAGGGGTCAGTGAGGCTCTGGCACAGCAGGGAGAAGGCTGCAGGGCTGGAGGCAGCCTGAGGCAGAGCCTGGACGTGGGGAACCCTGCTCCCTGCAGCCATTCAAACGGGATAAACCTTGTGCTGCCTGATTTTTAAAACTGACAGCTGCTGTCATGGATCCTACCTTTCCTCCCCTCTCCTCTGTGCACAGAACCCTAATACATCCCAGATCTCCCAGGGCTGGGGTTCTCCAGCTGCAGAGCCCCCGGTAAGCACAGAGGAGCCTTTTGCACATATGAGGAAACCGGGGCCGCTGGAGTGCCCAGGTGAGGGCCAGATGTGCTCTCCCGTTTGCCTCCGGGATCTGCTGGGGTTTCTTTCTGGGTCTTTTCTGGCTGTCCCTCTTTGGCTACTCCTCTTTTGGGGTTGCCCCATTGCTCTGTTGCCATGGCAGCAGAAACCTGTGCTTTGCTGACCTGCAGCCCTGCTGGTTTCTGCCGCTTTTCCACCAACAAGGCCAAGCGGTCGGTGGGTTTCCCTCAGCCCCTCCTGTCGAGCACAGCGTGCCTGGGACCATCTTTTCCAGGACCCTCAGCCAGAGACAAAGACTAGGCTTGCGGGCAGAGGTCATTAGAGGCCTGTGTGGCCTCCCAGACAGCCTGGTTTGCTCTAGACTCTTATTACCTTAGGATTCCAGGCAGAGGCCTCACTCTGCATCTGTGCCCTGCCTGCTTCCAGAACCTTCTCTGTCAAGTAAATGCCTTGAGCTTTAGCACCAGGGTCACCTATTACAGAGACATGTCTCCAACTCACTGGCCCTGGCAGAGCTGCGTGCCCACCAACTCCCTGGACATTCCTCCCTCCGGACTCTGCTGGGCACAGCCCTGCCCTCACTCCTGCTGGACCACAGGCTCCCCAAGACAGGGCCACTCAGCCAGCCTCACACTCCACCGCATCCTCCAAAGGGATACGGGCAATCGTGGCCACTCAGCCCTGACCTCATGGTGTCCACTGGCTGATGAGGAGCACACTAAGCTGTAGAGAAACCAGCATTGTTACCTCAGGTAGAACAGCGTGGTCCACATCCATGGTGAATGAGCAGGACAAGGGGCTCAAGAAGAACAGGAAGGATCCACAGAAGAGACTCTCCCCCCACCCAGCAAGAGTGCACGCAGGAGTCTAGGAAGGAAAATCCCCTGGAGTCCTACAGAGAGCCGCCCAGATCCATGTCCTCATTCATTTTTATGTAATAAATATTGATAGAGCACTTGTCAAATGCCAGGAACTGTTCTAACTGCTTACAAGTATGAACTCATTTAATTCAATCTTTATAACAACACAGTGAGGAAGAAGCTATTATTTTCTGCATTTTATAGATGAGGGAACTGGAACACAGAGAGGTTTAGTGACTTGTCCAAGGTCACACAGCCAGTAAGTGGTTCAGGTTAGATTCCAGTGAAGTTGTTCTGCTTTGGACCCTGCTGCCTGACACACATTCAGGGGCTCCCTGAAGAAGAGAGAGAAGACCTGAGTTCTGGTTTTGCCTCCTCTTCCCCCTTTCAGGGCTCTGCACAGAGCACCCCTCAGAGTAGACTAACCATTTAGCTATGGCTCTGGAGCCTGACTCACTGGCCTCTAAGCCTCTGCCAAGTCTCCAGCTGTGGCTCATCACCCCCCCCCGTCACCCTCCCCATGTGCCCCAGACTGATGACTCCAGCTTTGCCCTCATTTATTCAACAAAATTTAACAAATGGCCATGATGAATAGACATGGTCCTGCCTTCAGGGACCTTCGGAGCAGTCGGTGACTGGCTCACACCCCACACAGGACCAGTGCTGGGGAGTGTGAATGCTAGGAAGCCCAAGGAGAGGCACCGACCTGGCCTCCCAGGTCACAGAAGCTGAGAGCTGAGGAGCAGGTGCCCTGGGAGAGCAGGTGACCACTGACAGAGTGCAGAGAGACAGGGGCTGTGAAAGGCGCCCTCTGAGGAGCCAGAGGGTTGGCATAGGCCCTTGGAAAGCAGTTTGGTGTGCACACACCCCACAGCCCAGCAAGTCCAGGAGGACACATTCCTAGAGAAAGTCACACCTGTGCCCAGGGGGACCTTCCCATGGGTGTTCACAGCAACACTGTCCAAAATAGCCCCAAACTGGGCATGTCCCTGGTGTCCCTTGGCAGCAGAATGGACACATGCAACAGGGCACTTTCAAACAGGAGCACCGCACAGCTGTGGACAGGAGCCATCCACAGCTGGACTCTGGTTGGATGAGCCTTAAAGATGCCTGAGATGCAAAGATCAGCACAAATAGCAGCCGCAGGTGAATTCCCAAAGTGCTTGGTCACACATCAGAGTTCAAAAACGGGATAAACTAAGCAAAATACTATTCAAGGAAATACACAAAGGTAGCAAACCATTTAAAAAAAAGAAGAAGAAGAAGAAGAAGGGAAAAGAAGACAACCGTTAAGACAAATTTCAAGGTTGTGGTTACCTGTAGATGGGCAGGATATCGTTGGGAGGGACAGGTAGGGCCTGCAAGGCTATGGCGAGGTTGCTCTTCAAATTGTGCAGGGACATTTTATCTGCTCTTCAAAAGTATGATGCATGGCATTTAAAAAAAATTTTTTTGATTCTGAGTTAATAGACAATTTCTTAAAGGAGTTTTAGATTTATGGAATATTTCAACAAAAGTACTGTTTTGGTATACTGCCCCCCACCACGCACACACACAGTTTCCCCTCTTATTAACATCTGTGTTTGTTTGTTAAAATGTTGAGCTAGTACCCGTGCACTATTCTTCACTGAAGTCTGGTTTACAGGAGGGTTCACTCTGACTCGTAGAGTTCGACGGGCCAGGAATGTAATGCCACGGAGACTACATGTGTGCTGTACGGCTTCATGCGGACTGTCTCATCACCTACTTGTCCTTTGTGTCTTATCCCCTTGGCAGCCAATAATGCTGCCATTAGTTCTTCCTTTTCCAGAATGTTCTGTAGTTGAAATCATACAGTATATGGCCTTTTAGACTGGCTTCTTTCTTCCTTTTTGTCTTTCTTTCTTTCTTCTTTTCTTTCTGCTTATTTATGTATTTGTTCATGTTGATGCAGGTTTTGCTCTGTGGCCTAGACTGACTCAGATGTATGGTCCTCTAGCCTCAGCCTCTGGGTCACTGGGATCACAGGTGTGAACCACTGGCTTCTTTCACTTAATAATATGCATGTAAGGTTCCCCATGTCTTTTCTGGCCTGGTAGTTCACTTCCTTTGATCAGTGATTAATATTCCACTGTATGGATGTACCAGTTTGCTTATCATGTCACCACTGAAGGACACCTTAGTTGTGTCCAGGTTTGGGCAGTTATGAATAGAGCTGCTATAAGAATTTGTAGGTAGGTTTCTGTGCAGACATAGTTTCCGACTCTTTGGGGCAAATACCTAAGAGTCCCAGTGCCAGGTTATATGATAAGAGCATGTTTGCTTTTGTAAGAACCTGCGACCTGTCTCCACGGCAGCTGTGCCATTTTGCATTTCCGCCGACAATGCCTGGGAGCTCCTGTCACTCTGCATCCCCACCAGCATTTGATGCGGTCAGTGTTTTGGACTTTGGTCATTCCAAGAGATGTGCAGTAGTATCTCCTGTTGTTTTAATTTGCAAATCCCCAATGATATGTGATGTTGAATATTTTTCATATCCTTATTTACCATTTGTATATAATTTTTACTGAGGTGTCTGTTCAGATCTTTTAACCACTTTTTAATTCAGTTGTTTGTTTTCTTCTTGTTGAATTTTAGGAGTTCTGCGTGTATTTTAAATACGAGGTATTTATCAGACATGTGCTTTGCACGTGCTGTCTCTCAGTCTTTGGATTGTCCTTTTGTTCTCTCAACACTGTCTCCCTCAGAGCTGAGGTTTTAATTGTCACAATGTGTAGCTTATTGTTTTTTTTTTCATGGTTCATCCTTGGTGCTGTATCTAAAAACTCACTGTCAAACCCAAAGAGACATGTTATCTTCTAGAAGTTTTATGGTTTTGCATTTCACATTTTGTGAAAAGGCTAAGTCTGGATCTGGATTCATTTTTATGCCTGTGAGTGTCCAGTTGTTCCAGCGCCATTTGTTGAAAAGACTGTCCTTTCTCCAGTAAATTGCCAAGCATCTTCTTGTGTGGATCTACCTCTGTTCTCTTCCGCTGATACACTTGTCTGTTTTTCACCTAAGCACACAGTTTCGATTCCTATGACTTTACAGAGAGTCTCCACGTCAGGGTGTGTCAGTTCTCCAACTTGGTTCTTCAGTGTAGTATTGTCTCTTCTGGGTTTTTTGCCTCAGACAAACTTTAGAATCAATTTGTTGATATCCACAGTAACTCTCTGAGATTTCAACTGATATAACATTGACTCTCTCTCTCAAGTTGGGAGGACTGCTATCTTAACACTATTCCTATCCATGAACATGGACTATCTCCATTTATTTGATTTTTTCCATAAATTTTCTAGATTTCCCCATATAGGTGTTGTACCTCATTTTTTAATTGATATCTATGGCATTTTGTTTGAGTGCTAATGTAAATGGTGCCATGTTTTTTATTTCAAATTCCAAATTCTCATTTCCAGGATATGGGAAAGCAGTTGACCTTTGTATGTAAAGCTAGTACCCTGCAACCTTGCCATAATTGCTTATTAGTTTCAGGAGGTTTTGTGTTGATTCTTTGGGACTTCCTATGTAGACAAAGTTGTTGGCAAATAGATATACTTCTGTTTCTTCCTTCCCAATCAGTATGCCTTTATTTCCTTTACTTGACTTACTCCATTAACTAAGACTTTCAGTACAGTGTTGGATAAAAGTGGTAAGAAAGGACAAACACCCTTGCTTTGCTTCTAAGCTTAGGGAGAAAAAGCATTTAGTTTCTCATCATTAAGCATATTAGAATATTTTTTCCTTAAAAAATTTTCTTCTTTTTAAGTATGAAATAGTTCTGATGACCAAAATTGGGGGTACCTTTGGGGAGGTGATAGGAAGGGTAAATGAAGACACAGATCCCAGATTGTTAGGGACCTTGTGTACTAAGCGAGGAGTTCTAACTTCAAAATTAAAGAGATTAAATCAAGGGAGTGACATGATTGTATCTTCCCTAGCTACAGGGTGAGAACAGATGGAGGGGTGAGGCTGGAGGCCCAAAGATGGTGAGATGTTTTTGCAATAATTCAGGCGGGAACTGATGGTGACCTATACCAGGGCAGTGGGAGTGGAGATAGAGAAAAAGGATTAGTTTTGAGAGATATTTAGGAAATAGATGTGACAAAACTTGGTGATTGATTGACTCTAAGGATTTCGGACAGAGAGGCAGGAGGCTTTGCCCAGATTTCTGCCTGGGTGGTGGATGACAATCACTTCAGGGTGCAGAATGAGGAGTGGGCTTGGGAGGAAACATGGAGTGGGGGTCGCTCAGGTCTGATCATAAATTTGATATGGCTGAGAGTGTCCTGGGCAAAGGGGCCCAAAAAATGGAATGTAGAGTCCCAGAGCACAGAAGAGTAGTTTGTTCAAAAGATAGAGATTTGTGGGAAGGAAGTTAGTGCTTTGAGGATGGGAATTGTGGAAATGAACATAGAGACCCAGAGGTACAGTGAGAGGCAAAGATATCCTGACTGCAGTCCTAGGAACCACTGAGTGGTGATGGGCACTGCAGAAGTTGCCAGGGAAGGAAACTTGAAGTGATAGGTGGGAAGGCAGGAAGTAGTCAGGAGAGTGCCGTCCACAGGTGGGGCATGGGAGAGCGAGCTGACCACAGGCAGGTCAAAAGGGAGCCATCCACACACAAGGAGAATTTGAAGGCGGGAGAGGTCTCCAGACACAATGCTCCAGACTAAGTCAAGGACTGGCGGAGGTCCCAGGACCTGGCCCCATGCTCAGTGATTCCGCATGGCATCTCAGCACTGCCTCTGCTTTGCAGACTGATGGGAAGATTGGCTGTTTCTGCATTTCAGATACAGCAGGTGTGGATAAACCTGCCAAGTATGTTAAAAAGGTTTGTAAAATATGATTTGGATTCTTGGGAAAAAGGAAAATAACTCCCTTTCTCTCTCTCTCTCTTTTTAGCACCCACTCCACTAGTGGTGATGACGAGTGGGTGTTGGACATACAGGTCTGGAGTAAAGGGATAGGTGTGGGTTGGAAATGAGAATCTAGATGGATCGACACATGGATGACATCAGGGGAGGGCACAGAGATAGAGCAGAGGAGGGGATCAAGGACTGACCCAGGATCACACCCATGCTTGGAATTCAGGAAGTTATGGGGGAGGAAGGAAAAGAGACGTTGTGGAGAGGCCCAGAGAGAAAAAGAAAATCAGATGAGTGTGGTGTCTTGGAAACCAAATGAAGAAAGTGTTTTGAGGAGGAAGTTTTGATGAACTGTGTTAAGTGCTGCTTTTAGTAAGATGGGACCAAGAATTGATAGTGTGTCTATATGCATATCCACACATGCACCCATATGGGAATTTTTTTTCTTTTCAAGGCCATAATTTGAGATAATTTCCCCCCAAAGTAATCTCTGTGCATACAGAGGATATGAGGACAGACTCTGATACTAGATGGAAGGGTTCTTATTTTTTCCAAGCTTTCCTTCTATACCAGGTCACTGTCCAGTCTTCTTCTTGACCATTCAGAAATAATCTTGATATGGAGAAATGCGGTGGACAGCACTCGGGGTTACTGAACGTTGAACACACAGGCAAGCCATAGGGAGCCACCATGACAGCATCCTGAGGCTGCCTGCACCCCTCGAAGCCCCCCACCCTGTCTGGCTTCCCAACAGGGTGCCACAGAGAGGGAATCTTGTGCAATGCGGTGCCCGCCCCGAGCTGTGTGCGTAGCATGCCCTTGCAGAAATGGTGGAAGGCTGGTCTCCACGGGCGGCCAAGCAGCCTATATCAAGAATTCCCTTCCATCTGTGGCTTTCTGGCCATTCTGGCAGTAATTGAGTTAAGGGCGGCTTGGGGCACAGGGGTATTTCAAACTTCCCTCCACATCCTGTGATCTTGCCACTCTCTGTTTGCAGAAGCAGACGAGGAGTGTGGAATCAAGGAACTGAAGTTGGCTTTGAAATGAGTGGCTTACATCAGTTACGTTTCTATGGAAACAGATATTGGAAGAGGCAAACATGTTGAGTTTTAAATAATTTTACCTCTTATCTTCTACTTCCCTCTACAGTTGCTCTGGGCTGGTGGTGGGGGAGAGCCAGGCAGGCATTTTCAGGAAACAGCTGGTATCTTCACAAAGCTCGTCCAAGCCCCGCCTCCCTCTATTCGCTGTGGAATAGACAGCAGAAGGACCAGAGTCCATTCTGCTCTGTGGCCTGCTCACTGGTACCCTGGTAGCCCAAGACTTTTGATGCTAAGGGTCACATTTAAAGTGGTGGGTCACCACTGCTGAAGCTACCATTCCTGGACAGTGAGACAGGTCTTTGTCACCCACAGTCATCTGTGGCATCCTGGATGGTCAGGCTGGGGTCCCAGTCAGAAGAAGACCATGGCCCAGGTGGATAGGGATCTTACAGAAGGCCTATGGTCAGTCTGATACTCAAGCCACCTCAGTTAGCCTGGCAAAGTCATCCCAGGGAGGGTTACACCATCTGAAGTTCTGACTGGGTCATCCTTCTGTTTAAAACCCTCAACTAGAGGATGACATCTGGACTCCTTACCTCAGGTCAGGAGACCTTTGATCATTTGACCCATTTGCTTCTATAGTCTCATTGCTCATGATCCTGAGTCACTGGCACTTTTCTAAAACATCACACTGTTTCTTCCTTTAAGTCTTTGTCCCTTCTACCAAGGATACCCTCATTCCCACCCCAAAATGTCTTTTTCATATGTACAATTCCTACTTGACCTTTGAGAGGCAGCTGAGAAGAATGTTCTAAGGAGCCTTTGCACCACACAGGCAGCCTTGGACGCCTCTGTCCTACACCCCCACCCCAACCTGTTCATCATTCATTCTGGTCACAACACTGGTAATTGTCTATGCACCTGTCCCCCATCATCTGTGACCTCCTCAAGGGCCAAGGCCATCTGTGTGTCCCTAGCACCCACCGCCAGGGCCTGGCTCAAAGCAAGTGCTCGGTAAATATTTATTGAATAAATTGTTCCCTCCACCTGGAACTCTCTCCCCATGCCTCCATATGTCCAAATGCAACCCATCTGTCTGGGCCCATTAAGCCAGCTCCTCAAAGAAATATCTCTGCTGAGTTGCAATTTAATTTAATATTACACCCTCACCTTCACCAAGGGCCCACTTCTGGGTCTGAGGCTGCCCACTGAAGAATGAGTCAGCCTCTTCTGTAAGGGACTGTGGTTCCACTGGCGACTTAGTGCCCCTGAGATAGAGATCCCAGGATAGAACCCTGTGGAGTGTTGTGCCAGGAAATGGGTGAGCTTGTCCGTGAACTGTCTCTACTTCCTTCCATCAGCCCTAGGAATGGAGATGGAGTGGAGGAATGGAGAAGATGCTCTGTTTCTTTTTAACCTTGGCTTCCAGAAAGTTGGAGCCAAATTCAACAGTCGGGCACAATAACCCCCTTATCTCAGGTTCCTGGAGGATTATCTCTCCTTCTGATCATTTGTCTTTATTTTTAACTGTCCTGTTATGTTTGGGCTTTTCCTGTGTGCTGCCTTGGGCTGTCTGGGAAAGGACACAAGGTGTAAATTCCAGATTAAGTTATTAAAATGAGAACTCCAGGGCAGGGGAGATTTAATGGAAATGATAGGCCAGAGAGGCAATTTTAAGGGTGTCCATGGGCATTCGCCTCCTGGCGCGGAGCCCAGCTCAGCCCTGGCTCAGCTCTGCTCTCAGAATTGTGGGCACAGATGTGTTTGGGCCCCGTGTATGGACATGGGGCTCTGCCAGCCACAGACACGTTTCTGGAACATCTCAGGTCACAAGGCATCTTAGATACAGGAGAGATTGCCGTTTTATTCATCCTCCTTGTTGATCTCCCTTGTGCCTTTGGGAAGTACTGGGGCAGCTAGAGGCCCTCCAGGACCCAAAGAGAAGACACAGAGACACAGCCCCAAGGGAAGCCTTGAGGCTGAAACTCTCCCTCCACCTATCCTGGGGGAAGGACTGTTTACTAGAAATTCTCAAGGGCGGAGGACACAGGGACTGGGAAACTGTGAGATCCTGGCGTCTTGACATCTGGGTCTGTCTGGTTAAAGGCATTCCAGTTCTTGAGCAAACTGCCTTTAAATTTTGTGTGCGGGAGGGTGGGGTGTGGGGGTAACCAGGGATTGAACTCAGGGGCTCCCGACCATGGAGTCACATCCCAGCCCTATTTTGTATTTCATTTAGAGACAGGGTCTCACTGAGTTGCTTAGGGCCTTGCTTTTGCTGAAGCTGGCAATCCTCCTGCCTGAGTGTCCCAAGTCATTATAAGCAAAGGTCACCATGCCCAGCTAATTTTTATGATTTTTTTCCCAATCTAACACATCCATGTTGGCTGAAACAGAGGCTGTGCCCCCATAGAGACCTTCCATCTTTTTTTCCCTTCAGTTGTTGTAGATCAGATCCAGAACCTTGCACATGCTAAGCAAGCACTCTGACACTGAACTCCAGCACAGCCCACTTTCCATCTTTCTGGGGCGATTCCGACCAAGCTACCTCTTTGCAGACGCTCACTCTCCTTGCTTCCTGGGTCACTGGGGTGCTCCTTTGGCCTTATGGGTGCCCCACTGTATGCCACAATCTACTCCAGCTGCCTCAGGCCTGCACAGCCTGACGGGCAGGATTGGAGATAGGGACCGTGCCCCCAGCTTGCTGCTGATAGGTGTGGGGCTGGGTCTGTAAGAGAAACGCACAGAGCAGGGGTGAACACTGGCTCCCTCTCAACAGCCCAGGCCATGTTAGCTTTCTTCACTCTGACAAAATTCCCAAAAAAATCAACATCGAAGAGAGAAGATTTATTTGGCTCATGGTTCCAGAGGTTCCGGTCCAGGGCCTGCAGGCTCCATGGCTTTGGGCCTAAGGCAAGGCAGAACATCGTGGTGGCAGGATCATGTGGCAGAGGAGGCTGCCACCTCAGGGCAGCCGGGAGCAAAGAGAGCAAGAGGAAGGGCCAGGCACAAGACACACCCCTCAAGAACGCCCACCTGTGACCCGCTTCCTCCAAATAGCCACCTCCCAGAGTTCCCGCCACCTCCCATGGTGCCCGCAGCTGGGATCACACTGTCAACACAAAAACTCTTGAGGGCATTTAGCATCCAAACTGTACCATGTGCTTGCAGAATCTTGGTTTTAAGTTTGATGTACTGGACTCGATATTCTAAAATATGGTCCATGTTTTAGTCAGCCTTTTCACTGATGTGTCTAAAAAAACTGACAGGAACAATTTTAGAGGAGAAAAAGTTTATTTGGAGGCTCGCGGTTTCAGAGGTCTCAGTCCACAGATAGAAGGCCCCACTCCTCAGGACTGGGGGTCAGGCAGAACATTATGGCAGAAGAGTGTGGCAGAGGGAAGTGGCTCACATGGTCATCAGGAAGCAGAGAGAGAGAGAGAGCAAGACTCCACTTGCCAGATGCAAATACATACCCCAAAGGCACACCTCACCCCCATGCCAACCTCCTCCAGCCACATCCCACCCATCTTCAGTTACCACTCAATTAATCCTATCAGATGATTGATTCACAGATTGGGTTAAGGCTCTCATAACCAATTATTTCTCCTCTAAACCATCTTGCATTGTCTCAAAAAGAGAAAGAATCTGCATTAGTCAGTGTGTGCTAGGTTTTGCTGTGGTAATAAAAAAACCCTCAGCAGATCAGAGCACTAAAGGTTCTTCCTGTCCTCTGTTCTTTACTCATCACAGCACTTGTCCATTGAGGATCAGCTGTAGCTTTCTCCTCATGGTGTCCTCACTCTGGGACACAGCTGATGGTGCACCTTCAGGGACACTTTATGGCAAAGGGAACAGGTATATGGCAAGGTGTGCACAGACTCTTAAAATTTCCACCCCAACGTATCACATGTTTCTTCCATTCATATTTCATTGGCCGAAAGGTGTCCTGTGTCTGGTCCTGAATTCAGTGGAGCAGGGAAGAAGGAGAAAAAGAACCAGGCATTACAGCCGGCCATCGTTATATAGTGTATTCCATCCAGCTTTTTATTATTGTCACAAATAACTCCCCCTCCACTAGAATGTAGCTCCACAAGGATAGAGGAAAGGAAGGGTTGCATTTTATTCACTGTGGTGACCCCAGCCACAGTGAAAAAGCACCTGGCACATAGCACACCCTCATTAACCATTAGCTGGGTGATTAAATGAACCCAGTCTCACAACATTCCTGTTAGGAGGAGATCTATGGGATATTCTCCAAGAAGTTTTGTACTAGTCCTGAAGCCCACACTGCCAAACACATTCTGACCCATCACTCCTGTTTGTCTCCATTGCTGCTACTGAACCACACCACCATCATCTTCCATCATCTGACATCCCAGAGAGGGGATGCCATGGGGCAAGCTACAGTTGGCACGTGATGCACCACTACTGGTAAGACAAGCAAAGAACCTTTATCTTGTGAGCCACTGAGTTAGTGGTGGTTATATTATTCAGCTTACCATCACTGTGACAAATCAATCAACTTAAAAGAAAGAAAGATTTATTTGGGCCCCCATTATCAGAGCCAGGGACTAGATCCCAATATCCCCTTCAACAGCATGATCCCAACATCCTTTCTTCCACTAGGCCCCACCTCCTAATGGTTCCACCACCTCCCAATAGTAAATTAGACATTAGATATTGTCTTAGATATAATTGACATTTTTCTGATTATACATATTGCAGGATCACATCGGTTGTGCAGTCATACATGCACATGTGGTAATGAAGTCTGCTTCACCCAATTCTATTCCATCAGTCTACAGTCTATCTTATGCCTGCACTACACTGTCATGATTGCTATAGCTTTGTGATAGTTAAAATTGAAAGGTGTGAGTCTTCCAGTCTTGTTCTTTTTCAATATTGTTTTGGCTAGTCAGAACACCTCGAAATGTCATATGAATTATAAAATCAGCTTTTCCATGACTGTGATTGGGATTTTCAGAGGGATTGCATTGAGTTTGTAGATCCATTTGGGGAGTATTGCCCTCTTAACAATATTGTCTTCTAATCCATGAACATGGGATATCTTTCTATTATTTAGTTTTCTTCCATTTCTTTCAATATTATTTTTAGTTTTCTGTGTACAAGTCTTGCTCCTCTTTGTTCACGTGTATTCCCAAGCATTTTATTCTTTTTTGATGCATTATAAATTGAGATACTTTCTTAATTTCCTTTATTCACTGCTGGGGTTTAGAAATAGAATGTATTTTGTGTTGATCTTGTATCCTGAAATTTGCTAAACTCATTTATCAACTATAATGGTTTCTTTGGTTGATTCTTTGGGATTTTCTACCTAAGAAGATCATGTTATATGTGACCATATAGTTTCTCTCCTTCCTTTCCAATCTAGATGCCTTTTATTTCATTTCCTTGAATAGCCAAAAAAATTCTTGAACAGATTTTCAACCTATTTATGTCCTTGAATCTAAAGTGAACCACTTATATCCAAATATATATATAGTTGGATTCTGTATTTTTACTCCAGTTTGCCAACCTCTGCACCTTAATTGGAGAGTTTAATCCACTTAATGTAATTGCTAATAAGGCAGGATTACGTCGACTCTTCTGAAATAAATCTTTTTAAAATCCACAGTATATCTCACTATTCCCCAGTTAAAGTCCTCGAATTTAGAATAAAACCTGAATTTCTTACCTTGATACTAGACCTACAAAATCCAGTCCCTGACACCACTTAATACCTTTCGCCTGCCTCACCCCTCCTCAGCATGTGGCCTTTCTGTCTGTAACTCTGACACTTTAACTTTGTTCCAAACTTCAGGCCCCTGCACTTGCTTATTCCCCTGCCTGGAATGCTTTTTCTCTAGCTCTTTCCACAGCTGACTCTTTCTTGTCATTCAGGTCTTGGCTTAAATGCCACTCCCTAGCCACCAAGCCTTAAGTGGCCCCAACATGCTGTTATCTCACCCTAGTTCTCCATCACAGCCTTTATCCTTCTCTATCTTGTCTATCCTCTCTCCTCTTCCACTAGAGAGGGAACCCTGGCCACTCCTACTCAGAGCTCTGTGCCCCCGGCTGCACACGGCCTGGCCGGCATGTGGCTCAGTGTAGGTCAGTCGGCTGGATGAATGAGTGATTGAGATAAGGAGTGCATGGTGGATGAGTGAAGGGAACAGTTTCCTAGGCATGTCACTTGGAAGCGCTGACAGATTCTGACCAGATGATGTGGTTGCCAGCATCTGTATTAAATTGCTGAGTGAATGTATCGATTGAGAAAAGAGAACTAAGTAATATTTTCAAGGTAAAGAGGAAGATGTTCAAATGATTTCAAAAAGAGGCTAAACATGGGGGTTCTCAATGTTGGGTGCATTGCTGAGAAAAATCATTTTTAAAATTCTGGTCTCAGGTCACATCTGCAAAAATTCTGATTGACCCTGAGCTCTGGGATTTTTTAAAGCCATCTTGGGTTCTAGTGTGCAACCAGGGTTGAGATGCTCTGGACCAGACCCCCAGTGATCTCTAGGAAGCACCCAGGACTGCATTTTGAATCCCCAAGGGAGAAACAGACAGTAAATTTAAGGCTAGAAAGTAAAAGAAGAAAAGCCTGAATCCAGGAAACCTGAGTCTAGATGGTTCCCTGCAGCCCCTACCCTGCTCCCCATCTTGATAAGGAAAATGATCATAAGCCTAGCCAGAGGCCACCTGGGAAGCCAGACCTCACAGGTGCATGGGCTCCTCCAGCCTCGTGTTTCTGGAACTCCTTTAGTCATTATCTGAACACTCATTTGCCAGCAGAAGAAAGAACAGGAAGGAGGAAAGGAAAAGCTATGAGACTTCTATGCCTGCAGCTTTGTCCATTGCAGAGGAGAAGCAGAGGGTGAGCAAGCTCCAGACCAGAACTTGAGGCAGTTTTTTAAAAAAAAGGAAAAGAAAAAGTGCCCTGTGATCACATAAAGCCACCAGGCACAGAAACCCACAGGAAAGCAAGCAGGCAAGGCCACAGCATCCAGGCCCCTGTGCACCCACGGGGGCTCCGAGATAGAGCCATCAGGCATGTGGTGCTCACTCCTTCCTGCTTCACACTTCCGGTGTGGTGTTTCTCCTTTGAGTGATGGTGTTTCAACCTTGACATAGGCGGGAACACTTAAAGGGCCCCAGAGATGCTCAGTTAGAATCAGAGGAGGCTGAGGCAGCCTGTCTCAGGGGTCAGCAGCCAGAGGAAGCAAGATGGTGACCGGTCCTGCCCAATTCTCCACGCCCAGCCACCCATGCCCCTGCCCCACTCTGGACTGGGGCCCCGACTCCAGTCTGGCCCATGTGGGCTCAGGCATGTACCTCCTATTTCAGCAGGGAGCACCTTGACATTCCCATTTTAGAGACAAGGAAACTGAGCCTTGACGGACAAGCTGGTTGACCAGGGACAGCCTCACTTGCTCCACAGGGGCTGGAACCCGCCCAGACTTGTGGCATTGGATGACTCAGTATCTCTGCTTTGGAGTTGGTCCGTGGATCCATGCACACCTACTGCTTCGTGTCTATCGATCCTGTTCTACTTTGTTTTGTTTTTCTTCACTGAGGCTTTCAAAACTATTAGCATCCAGTGTGCAGAATGTTCTCTTATAAATATTTAAATATCTTTCATATCTATGATGATCTGGTGGATGTTTCATAAGAGCAAAGCTCTTGTGAGCAGATATTCAAGGCCAACAGATTTAGGCCGGAGAGCATCTCCTTCCAGTCCAGCCTCGTCTTTGGTAACAGATCTGCTCAGTCTTCACAGGGAGGTTCAACCAATCGGCATTGTCTTGATAAGAACAGCAAAGACAGTAACAGCTACAGCTTTTGTGGAGGCCTAGGCACTATCCAGTTGATGTGTTCTATCAGCTCATTGAAAGCTCACCACCCATGTGGTGGTCACCATTATTGTCCCCAAGCTAAACTTCAGACCTTGATCACAGCTTAGCCACTTATAGTATGACGCTAGGTCAGTGTTGCGGGTTAAATTGCAGTGCCCCAAAAATATGTCAGCACCTTATCCCTGGAACCCATGAGTGTGAGCTTACTTGGGAAAAGGGTCTTCGCAGATGTAATCAAACTGAGGCTCTTTAGAGCAGATCATTCTGGGTTACCAGGCAGGCCCCACATCCAAAGGCAAGTGTTCTTATAAGAAACAGGAGAGAAGACGACACAGACCCAGAGTGAACGTGGAGCCGGGGATTGGAGGGATGCAGCTGCATGCCAGAGGGTCCCCAGCATCAGAGTCAAGGGCACATCCTCTCCTGCAGCCTGCCAAGGGAACACAGCCCTGTTGGCACCTTGAGTTGGGGGTTCTGGCCTCCAGAAGTGTACAAGAACAAATTCCAGTTCTTTTAAGCCAACTGATTACTCATTTGCTACAGTTGCCCTGGGAAATTAAGGCAGTGAGTGACTTAGCTTGTAAGGACCACAGTTTCTTCATCCTTAAAATCGGTCCAGATGTTTCGAACTCTCACCCAAAGGAAGGACTGGGGAGGGCAGTGCCAGGGAAGGGCCTGCCCCGAGCCTGGGCATGGAGCCTGCCAGGGGAAGGTTAGCTATTGTGCGGAGCCCTGTTTATTGTCGGGCTCTTGGCCGCCCCGTCCCCGAACCCGCTCAGGTCCCATGGAAACCAGCCCCTCCTTTTGTCATTTTCTTGCCTCTGGCTGGTTGTCACTGGCCCCCTGAGCCCAGCCCAGCGTGTTCCTGGCTCAGGAACCTCAGAGGACTGAATGTGACCCCCAGCCCCTGCTCGGAGCTGGCTCCTCTAAGCCCTTCCTGTCGTTCTCGTCGGAGTCGCCAGAGCGAGACTGGGAACGCGGTGCGCGGCGCTTAATATTTCACCCAAGAAGTCATTTTCTTACATGAGTCAGACACACAAGGCTCAGAGAATTACAGCAAGAAAGGTACTCGGGTCGGAGAGACTTCTGCCGGCGGGCGCGGAGGATTTTCCTGTGTCCGCTCAGGTTTTTCTTTCTTATCTGGGTCTTACAGCAGACAGCAAGCCAGCCGCGGAGAGTGTCTGCTCAGACCAATTATTAAAAATATATGACAGCCTTCTGGAAATGCATTCATGTGCCAAGGAAATGAACGCATTTGCCAGCCCAGGCTCAGGCACTGGGCTTTGGAGGGAGGACAGGGCAGAGTAAACACTTTCACCGGAGCTTTTGCCCCGCATTCTGCCGGCTGTGTGACCTTGGGTGAATAACCTGCCCTTTCTGAGCCCTGGTGCCTCTAAGGAAAAGATTATTCCCCCTGGTAGGTTTGCTGTGAGCATTAACTTGAGAACATGTTCCAGAGCCCAGCCCTGCGCCTGGACCTGGAAGACGCTCCATCCATATGACTTCCATTTCTATTATGATCCAGAATTTCCTGACTCTGAAAGGCAATTGACACAACCAGCAGCCTCCCGGGGGCGTCCTGAGGAGCGATGCTGCTAGGAGCCACGTGGGGGCGGACTTACCCCTTCCCGTGCCCTTCCGCTGACATCCTCTCTGGCGTCCTGCAGTCCCTCTGCGGCAGGGCTTTCTGTTCCTGTTTTGCAAGTGAGCACCTCAAGGGCTCAGGTAGCAAGTGGGGCTTCTCAGTCAGAAGCCAGGCCCACCGCTCCGCAGAGCTGGGCTGTCCCCTGCTGGGTGGGGAAGACCTAAGAGCCGCCAGAGAGGAAGGTGCTTTAGAAGCCCAGAGCCCGGCCCCCTGCGCGGCCTCTTTCCTGTTATCCCAACACCTGTCACTGGGAAGGCCTCCTGGCCGTTTTCTTATCCACGTCTATGGTCCTCACTTTCCCCTGCTAGGCACAAGCCCAGTGGTCACAGATCCTCCGGAGGCAGCCTCTGAATTTGAGCCCGGGAAGGCGGCTGCAGCCCCCATACTCACCCTCGACCCCTCGTGCTTTCCCTTACTCCCCACCGGCCACACTCTCAGGGCCACACACCCAGGAGGTGCCCAGTACAGCCTGTCCTCTGTCCCAGAGAAGCCCTCCGAGGCTCAGCTGCACCACGAGGTCACCAGAGACAGATGTCATTCATTCACTTGCCAAACCCACATCTGCAGCCACATGCTCCGTGCCAGAGGCTGGGGCCACAGCCATGGGTCAGGCGCAGCCCCTGCTCCCAGGGCTCCCCAGGCCAGGGGGACTGAGAAGTTCATGGAAAATGTCAGTGTAGGTGGTAAATGCTGAAATAGCTCCGCCCGGAGCCTGCAGGAGCAAGGAGGAGGTGGCTCGTCACCCTGCCTGGGGAAATATTTTAAAGGGAAAAAAAAAGTGTGGCGGGTGGTGGGGGACGTTGCCCCCCAAGTCGCAAAAAGACAGGCAAGGTTTGGATATAGAAAACAGGAGCTGCAGAACAGTTACGGAGTGAGCATGCGACGACCTGGCAATTCCATCCCAGGAGAAAAGAGAACCTAGCCCCACACAAAAGCAGCCAGTGGCCATTGGCTGACACGCAGGTGTGCAAAACGGGCCACTGACACCCAGGACTGTAATACAGCTGCAAAAGGGATGAAGTGCTGACCCAGGCCACCCCCTGGACACACCTGGAAAACACATTCAGGAAAGAAGCTGTTCACAGGAGGTCTCTGTGGTGTGATTCCATTTATATGAAATACCCAGGGTTGGCAGGTCCACGAAGGCGGCAGCGAGTAGACTAAGTTGGCAGAGGCTGGGGGAGGGGAGGGGTCAGGGTTCATGGGGACCCGGTTGGTTTGGGAGGTGATGAAAATTATAATGAGATGGTAGTGGGAGTAGTACAACATTGTGAATGTGTTTTAAAACCCCTGAATTGCACACTTAAGATGGTTACAATGGTGAATTTTATCTTGATGAGAAGACTGAAAAAATTTTAAGATGAAACTATATAGGCACTTTCCAGGTGAAGAGTCAAAGCAAGGTTAGAGAGAGGACCCAATGCCCTGGACCAACTGCAAGTACCCAGCGGGGAGCCTGATGCACTATATTTTTCAGCTGTTGCTTCAACTTTAGAACACTAAATGACTCTTAGCCCTAATCCCTGTACAATCTGTTAGATGTTTTTAGTTACAACATCTAAGAGGATGCCAATCTCTTCCCTCTATTGTTTATGACAGTTTATGCCTCAGACGGTCCAGAAGTAAAAGTGAGCTTCAGGCACAGTTTGATCAAGGATCAGTTCCATATCTCTGATTCTTTTATCTCTGCCCTGTGCCGTGTCATCCCACTAGATCTCCACATGTTTGGGAGATGTGAAAAGATAGATGCATCCCAACTTGAAAGATCTGAGAAGACTTTGTGGACAACAGAGAGTTCTAGCTAAGCTTCACATGGCAGGGAAAGTTAAGAGTAGATATTCCAAGTCAATGAAACACCTTGATCAGGGAAAGGGAGGGTATGTCTGGGGAAGAGATCAAGATTAGTCAGATCTGGCATTTTGTGGATAAAAAGTAGATGCAGGGCTGGGCTGAGGGTATAGCTCAACTGGGAGGCATTGGGGGCCATAAAAGAATTTCAGCAGTGAGACGTGATGAGTTCTTCATAAAGGCAATCTGGTTACAGGTGGCATTATGGATTCCTGTCACTTTTCTCAGGCATGGTAATATTGTGGTCATGTAGGACAATGTGCTCATTCATGCTGCAGCAGCTTGGATTCTGCAGTTTACTTTCAGATGGTTTATGGGGGAGTGTGTGTGCGTGTGCACGCGTGTGTGCATGTGTGTGTGGCAGAGGAGAGGGAACAGATCCAGCTCTGTGTTAGCAGTTGCTAATTCCCGGAGGAGAGTGCAATTTGGCTTTCTGTGTAAGAAAAGGAGAGAAGTGGGAGGGAGAACCTCTCTGAGAGGGACGGGCTGGGGGTAAGACAGTGAGCCCAGAGGGCTGGGAGAGGCAGCCTGCTGGTGAGACAGGGCCAGGCTCAGGGGCTCGGTGGGTTGACCTGTGGATGGTGACTCTGCAGTAGCCCCATAACTCCGCATCTTCCATCACAAGGGCCCAGTGGACCCCAGGGGCAGAAACAGAGCCAGCAGAGGAGGAGGAAGCCAAGCAGCCCCAAGGAGGGTGGCATCCACTCTCTTCACAACGGAAGCTCATCTGTGTACTAGTGTCGAATCATAGAATCTCAGAGGCCGAAATGGAGATATCAAAACTCAAAACTCATTTTCCTAACGGGGAAGCTGAAGCACAGACCTACCTGAAATTCCAGCATCATCTCAGTGACCGTTTTCACTCTCCTGCTTTTCACTGGAACACCCTGGTGACCCACTATAGGAGGCAGGGTCTCTCTGAGTTGCTTAGGGCCTTGCTAAGTTGCTGAGACTGGCTTTGAACTCGAAATCCTCCTGCCTCGGCCTCCTGAGCTGCTGGGATTACAGGTGTGTGCCACTGCACCAGTCTGGGTCTCCCCTTCTTGATGCACCATTTGAAGCATTGTGTGTGCTTTGTGTTCAGAGAGCTTCTTCCTGAGTAGCGTGCCTTTTGCAGACGGTGGCAGTCACAGACAACCCTGATGGAGCCCTTCCCTCAGGCCTGGCACTGGGTCCAGGGTCTTTATACACATCCAACCATTTCATCCTCAGTTCTATGAGGCAGATCCCATGTTTGGGACCATTTTGCAGATGGCAACAGTGAGGCCAAGGGACCGCCACATGGTCACATCATTTCTAAGTGACAGAGTTGAGACCAGAGCCTGGGCAGCTGGGCCCAAGGCCACCTTGCCACCAGCCATGCCACCAGGAGGGGCTGGAGCATCCCCTAGCCTGGGGCTTCCCCACCTCCTCAGTGAGTGGCCAGCTGATTAATTGATTGATGGATGTGTTTATTTGGCCAGGGAGGGTTCAGCTGCAAACTCTGGCCCCAGCCTCATTGGTATTTCTGTGGTAAGTCAGGACCTATTTATTACTCGGGTATTTTGGGGGTCCATGATAAAAAAGAAATGCCAAGCTTAATTTCACTTCCCTGCTACATGGCTCATTCTTTTTTAATAACCCTCTCTTATCAGCCTCCTGGCAGCCTCCGCATTTCCTGTGCATGTTAATTACTTTATTAATTACGTCGATATCTGTGGTTCTGCCCGGCGTATCTCAGTGCCTTTTGTTTCCAGCGTGCGCCCATTTTGCCTTGTTGGTTGGCACACGCAGGCCCGGTTCCCATTTCTAAAAGGAATTCTTTGAGCCTCGGTAAACACATGGCTTTCAATTAGTCTCGCAACTGTTAGTCCCTTTTTCATCTTGGCCACGTCATTAATAGAGTGTTTTTAACATTCTCCCAAACAGGGCCTGCATTGTTACGTTTCTGACATTCCCCATTCCTGTTTTCTCCCTGGTCGTGGCTCAGAAAACCCCATGACCTTGCTCTGAGCAAGATGGATAAACACCACGAGCTCTGGGGGAAAGGGAGGAGGCCTGGAACCCAGGGCAGGGGCCTGGGAGATGAAGCTGGAGGGCGATCTGAGACCAGATCCTGAGAGGCCTCAAATATTAAGCTGAGAAGTTCAGACTTGAGTCCAAAAGCCAACATCGTCCAGAAGTCCATGGCCTAGAACACTAATCCTACCAGGGGCCCCACAATGAAGGAGAATGGGGAGTTCCTGGTCCAAAGCTTAAGAAACCTGGAAAATATATATCTGCCTCTTGGAAATGTATAGTGGACTTTTAGTATATTAAAAGCTCTAGAAAGTTCTTTAGCTTAATTTTTGTTTAATTAGTAAATGGAATTTTCACTTTTAATAGTAAAAAATGTCATTAGCATTTCCAAAACTTCTTTGGCCCTGGGACCCTTTGGCCTTGTCGCCTGTCTATATTCACACGTGCGGAGGCAGGGAGTCCAGGAGGTGCTGCTGAAGGGATGGCTCCCAGGGGGCTCACGCAGGCGGTGTCCGGAAAGCAGGCTGTGGAGTCGGTGGAGCAGGGGCGACCGGCGGCGGAGAGGGAATGAGGGGGCTGCTGCATAGCTCAAGCAGGATGTAATGAGGCTCCAAACCCAAGGTCTCGGTGTTTCCCTGTTTCTTTTCCATTTTATTTCCGATGGCATTGTTGTCTTAAAATTGGAAGATCGGTGTTGCTGTAATAAGCATCACACAAGGGTTTTCCTCAGGCATCAAATCTGAATGAGAAAGCCCTGTGCACCCGTCCTCTGAGGAGGCACTCAGCCCAGCAGGCGCTGGAGCACAACCCTGCCTGTGCCTGCCACCCGCCCCTTGGGCTCCTCCAGGCTTTCCAGTCACCTGAGACCCAGCTTCTGCTGCCAGAGCCACACCCGAGCGGCTCTGGGGCCCTGAGCAAATGGTTTCACTTCTCTGTGCCTCGGTTTCCCCGTGTAGCACAGAGGGGAACAGCTGAGCCCGTTCTCAGTTCCACATGCACAAATTCAAACCATCATGGATGGGAAATAGTCAGAAAAAAAGAACTGCATCTCTCCTGAACGTGTACAGGTTTTTTTCTTCTCATTATTCCCTAAATAATACAGCACAGCAGCTGTTGACCTGGCCCTTGCATAGGTGTCACAAGTCATCAGGAGATGAGGTCACGTGTGGGGAGGATCGTGTGAGCTACAGGACACACTGCACCCTTTATTCAGCGAACCTGAGCAGTCACGGGCCTGCACCACAGGGAGTCCCAGAGCCAGTTCCCCATGGATACCGAGGGACAACTAGGGAACTTTCCTGACGGACACTTCTGACGGATCAGATGAGGTGACGTGCAGAAAGCTTAGCAGTGCCCTGAACATGGCAGCCTCTGTGGGGGTTGGTCAGGCTCAGCTCACTGCACCTCTGAGTCTCAACAGCTAAAGGTAAAAGAGCAAGGTCCCCTGTGAATCCAGATGATTCTCCAGGACCTCCAGGTTCCATGAGGCCACCTGGGGTCTGGACCACAAGGTAAAGAGCACCCAGACCTCACAACAGCCCTTCTGCACTTCAGCCCAGAGAGTCAAATGTCACTCCCCCCGGGGGCCATTGGCCAAGCTGTTATGGGACCTCATGGTGACACTGATTTTCCAATTTCAAGACACCAAGGAGAATTGTGGGTGAGCAGACCCCACGATGGTGAGCATGGTCTCTGCCACTCTCCACACCCTGCAGTCAGTCCCCTCAGCCCCTCTGAGCTCAGTGTCCCCATCTGTAAGTCAGGACCAGTATTTCATGTCCTACCAGGAGCAGATGTTACAGGGCCCATGAGATCATATGTGGAAATGCCAAGTTAACCGGAAGGGCCTTTTTTCTCTGGGCCAAAGCCATGCCACATTTTTTTGGTTCAAGGAAACAGTGCTCAACTTTAACCCCTCAAACCTACATTCCTGTTCTTGTTCCCACAGTGCCGTCTTTCCTCTGGAGTGCCCACTCCTCCTCTCATGGGTCTTTTAATTATTTTGTCCTGAGATCATTATGGCCACTTGCCAGTAGCCTTTGGTGGCCTACTTTTGGAACCGCACACTCAGTGGCACAACCTGACTGGAAAAAGACCCCGAGAGGTCATGAGGAATGACAGGGAGACCACTGGGGCATGGCTCCTGGGCCGCAGAGGAAAGCAGTCAGGGATTCTGGGTCTCAGGATACACGGTGCTCAGGTCCCTGAGGAACACCAGAGGGGCGTGTGTGTGTGTGTGTGTGTGTGTGTGTGTGTGTGTGAAGACCAAATATTCCTCTAAACGTGGACACTGACAATGTGGACTGCCAGGCTCTGTAGTGTGGTTGGGCTGCTGCGTGACTAATGCCAGCTCTGGGAACAGCCAGAGGGGTGGGAGGGTAGAGCAGTCCCAGCCCCAGACCCTGTGGAGATAGTGACAAAACCCAGGGTAGCAAGGAGGGGCAAAGAGTAAGAAACTGCCACATGAGTGGAGTTGACGTCAGCCCCAAGAGAGAAGGCTCGGAGGCCACATCCCAGTCTCTAACTCAGAGGAGTGGTCCTGGTGTCCAGGCAGGAGGCCCAGAGGGCAGGGCTGAGACTAGCAGGGGAAAATCCTAGGATACAGATTGCAACTGAGGATGAGAAGGAAGTTTCCTGTTTAAGTCTTGTCTGACCACCCATGAACTGGGCATTTTTCGGGGGAAAGGGAGTTACTAGAGATTTAACCCAAAGGTTCTTAACCACTGAGCCACATCCCCAGCTCTTTCTATTTTTTATTTTGAGGCAAAGTCTCTCTAAGTTGCTTAGGGCCTCATTAAATTTCTGAGGCTGGCTTTGAACTTGCGATCCTCCTGCCTCAGCCTCCTGCATCGATGGGATAATAAGTGTGTGCCACTGCACCCAGCATGAACTGGGCTTCTTATTGAGGTGGTGAGCATCACGTCACTGGGTAGGCTAAGAAAGGCTGGAGGAGCCCTTGGTAGAGTCTACAAGGTAGAATGGGGCTACCTCAGAAGCGGCTGTATATTACAATATCTTTATGTTTATTTCTATGTATTTGCTGCCAAAGAACATGTGTGAGATGAACTGAAACAGCTTCATGGTATAATGACATTGGCACATCACATCATCACTGGTGACTCTGTCCCCAGGATGGAAGACAAAGCACTGGCAGGGCAGGAAAGCAACTGTCCAGAAAGCCATGCCCACTGCAGCGTGGGAAGGGGCCGCACACTCTTCCATGCTGCTGCCGCCCAGGGATTCCCACGCACGCCCGCAGTGGCAGTGGCAGCGGCAGCAATTACAACATCCTATTTTGGAACTGTCTTTGCAACATTGCACTTTTGTGGCTCCCAATACGCTTGCCTCCCTGAATGACAACAGGAAAATGAAATGGCTGTATTGTTCTCGCCCGCGTTACCGTGGGGCATGTTTGTGTCTGGGCTTTGTAGTCTTTTGTCTTAGGGTGCTCTTGCTCAAATACTCAGAACAGCCTGGAAGCAGGTGGCTCCAGCAGTCCTCAGAGGAAAACCCAGGGCTTGGCATGAGCGGGCAACAGCTCTGTCCAGATGCAAGGCCAGTGGCTGGGCCCGGTACCAGTCACACAGTGGGACCAGCCTGGATGGGTAGGTGGGTCAGATCACAGAGGCATGGATGCAGGATTTTGAATCTGGATGTCCTTCCTGAGGTTCTGGAAGCTGTTAGGAATGGCATTGCAGGACCTATGGAGGAGGAGCTGGGTGGGGAGAGGCTCGAGCTAATGGTGGGAAGGACCACAGGAGCCTGGGGCAGAGGGAGGTGCAGGGAGAGACCTCTGCCAGGTGGGCACCTTAGTCCTCCATAGGCAGCCAGATGGAGGGGCCTGGGGTGAATGTGAAGGAAAGAGAAAGGCTGAGGAGATGCCAGGGTTTGGTCTCATCTGGAGGACGGTAGTTTCTCGCACACCCTGGAGGAACAGCAGGTGGAGGGAGAGAATGGTGAGTTCAGATGGGGAGATGCTAAGCTGGAGGTGCCCACCCACCGAGGGAGGCTGTGCAGACACTGGAGGATGCTGGGAAGGACCCAGGAGGGGAGTGGGAGGAGCAGGGCTGGACGGGAGGCAGCGAACACATGAGGACCAAAGAGGGACACTGCATCCCACCATTCAGAGGTCCCTGGAGATGAGAGGGAGAGGGACACAGGAAACTGGACTGGAGACTAGCAGGAGGTAAAGAATCAGCTGGGAATACAGACTCCCTTCTCAGGAAGTTCACAGAAGGGGAAAGAGAGGGAAGCAGAGACTAAGGCTGCCTCGAAGGAGTTTAGACCTGCCCTGGCCAGGCGCTGGGGAGCAGGCAGGGCCAGGAACGAAGGAGAGGGAGGGTGATCAGGGGAGCAAGCGGTGCTGTGTTTTCTTCTCCCCTGGTTTTCGATGAGAGCTAGACAGAAGCCACACGATTGTTCCTCTGTCATACTTTCAATTCTATTTATTCCCAGGGTTTAATTCATACCATCTCAGACCCCTGCTGCACGGTGTCAGCATGTGAGGGACCCAAGTCTCTCTCCAGCCCCTTTGTCCTTCTCTGTCCCCTCCATTGCTGTACTGCATCTGACTGCCGTGGGCTCTGTCTGCGCCCACACACCCTGCCAGCTGTGGGCTGGCCTTGTCCCTGGGCTGCAGGACAAAAGTGTGACTGTCTCAGGACAGGGTCACGCCCACAGGACCCCCAAAAACACATCCTGCTGATTTCTGACTGACAAGGTCAGGGATGAGGGGTCCTGCTGAGGGCGGGGGCAACAGAGCCGGGGCATGCCTGCTTGCCACCTTGGAATCACCAAACGTTGGCCCTTGCGAGGGCCTTAGAGGGGAGGGACCTGCCATCCAAAGGTCAGTGAGCCTCCCTTTCCACTCAGACCTTTCCATTCAGTAATGCTGCTTTGACAAAAATCAGGTAACACCTGGATAGCTACATATCCCAAAGTCCACAGGGGCTCCTGGGAAGGTTTGCCTCAAGCCCCCACAGCCAAGGCCTGGGGCTGTCCTGAGCCTGCTAGAGGCTGCGGCCCTTTCCAGATCTTTCCCATAGGCTCCTGCCCCCGTCAGTTCCTGGTTCTCAGAGTCATCAGCATGGAGCTTCCAAAAAGCACCAGCTTCCATGGTGCTGTGGAGTCTGCCAGGTGTGGACTCCCTGAAGGAGATCCTCACCTGGCACAGGGTGGCAGAATGTTCTCTGCACTCCTGTCCACCCACTTCACCCGCTCTTAGCCTCGCCCAGCTCTTCCACGTACTCCAGAGAGAACAGTTGCTGTTGGTCATACTCACTTGGAAAATTACCTTACATGTAAACACTCCTCCAAGCATTCACTTGATTCTGGAACAAGGACAGAGACACCAGGTCCGTGAGGCCACACAGGGGACATGTAGTCAAGTGGCCTCGGGTGCAGGACAGCAGTGGACACAGCAAGACAGGAGCTGCTGAAGGACTAGTGTTGGGAAGGCAGAAATCTGGGTGTTCCTCGAGAGTCACCGGGTCCTAATACTGGAGATGGCGTCTAAACGTGTTAGACGCACGCAGGGAGATCAGGGACCTCACATCTGCAGGTCACACAGCCCCTGAGGGTCGCACCCGTCTCCCTCCTCTCTGGATCATAGGAAGCCTCCCTGCCCTACCTCCAGCACCTGAGAGGAGCTCTGCTTCCAACATGCTACTTCCCTCCCTGCCAACGTCACCATCACATACCCGGAGGGCACATTTGGGCACAGGATCCAGCCAGCTCACTAAAGCACGCACCTCATGCTGGGCACTTCAGACCCCAGGTGCCTATGGTGCCGTGGCCTCAGGGAAGCCCCCTGTAAGCGACACTGAGCCATGGCTGTGGGCTCAGCAGCAGCACCTGAGAGCTCTCCTGCTCCCAGGCTTCCCCAGAGGTCTCAGCAGGCGGGAGGAGCAGGGGGGTGCCCCTGTGGTACCTAAGGCTCACCTCCTTAGTGGGAGCAGGTCCAGAGCACAAGGAAGAAGGAAAGCTGAGATGCCCCTGCCTGCTCTATGGGAAAGCTCTCTGGCTTGGCCTTGCTTCTGACTTGCTGTGGCTCCTTGAGCAAGTCTCTTGTTCTTTCTGAGCCTCAGTTTCCTCACCTGTAACATGGGTATAAAATTCCTGGCTCTTCATCATACTCCCCTGAGGTCAAAATCAAAGAGAGTGCATCCGTGACAGCACGTGGGGTTGAGAAGGCTGGCAGGCAGGGTCAGGACTGTGGCTGTTCTGTCAGCCTTTAGCCCTCCGCCTCCGACAAGCTCCATCCTGGATATGGGCCTTACGCAACCACAGGACATCCAGTCACATTCCAAGTCCAACCAGCCATGCCTCTAAGAATGGGACCTGGCAGGGGACCTGCCTACTCAGACGGGTTCCCTGCCACTCTCCACCTCTTGCACACTGCTTCCTGAACACAGATGGCTGGACAGTCTAGCCTCATGCCTTTGTTCAGGCTGGTCCTCCAGCACTTAGGGCCGAGGACAGAGGCCAGGGCACTGCATCACCCATCGCTATGAATCCTTTTTGGCCTCAGTTTCTCTGTGCATAAAAAGAGAGATGGGATTAGTGCATAAGCCCCTTAGTGTTTGGAATTAGGGAGCCAGAGGAGGGAGGTTTGGGCTGTCACCAGACTAGAGGACATCTGTGGCATTTAGTGCCCAGGGTCTGGCAGGCACTGTGTGCCCAAAACAATAAAGAACCACACTCAACACGGCCCGAAGTGCCCCCCGGAAAGCCCCTGGCCCCTTCCGGATTTGGGATTCTGAAAAAAAAAAAATTGCCCAAATTTGTAATCAAACATTCAAAAAGAAATTTTTACCTTGAAATGACAGCTTCTAGCTTTACTGCCTTAGAGACACGGGGCTGCTGCTGTTGAGATAAGCAGTCCAGCCCCTGCAGGATCTGGAAGGTTCCTCCCAGCTCTACACACCGTGACTCTCTGCAGCTGGAGATAATGATGATGGTTGACACATCGGGAGCAGGCTTTCCAGCCTCTGCAGGCTACGAACACACCGGTTACCTCCCTGGATGGCCTTGCCAGTCCTGGGATATTGGAGATGAGGAAATCACAGCTCAGAGAGGCTTCAAGATGTGTTCAAAGTCACACAGCCAGCAGCTGATGGACATGGGAATGGAACCTGCACTTTCCTTGCCCTGCTGGGGCTTCCTTGATGGAATGTTTTATCCCCCACAAAAGAGGCAGAGTCCACTCACCTGCCCTCGGGAAACGGGGTGTCTCAGGATCTGATATGCAGCCCAGAAAGGTTAGACACACACACACACACACTCACTTGCAGGTGGAAAAAAACTACCAATCTTGCCAAGTACTTTATTATTAAAAAGAAAAAAGGAAAAAAAAATGGCCCAGGGAGAAAGTTCTATAAGGCAACTCCTGGGAGCCGTGCAGAAGGTGGAATCCCCTGCTGACCCCGCCACCAACACTCACCTTAAAAGAGCACTGGCAGGCCCAGGAACCTGAGCCACCCACATAAATGAAAAGTCTGAGGGACCCCATCCAAGAGCCCCATGGTGCATGTGGCACATGGCACCCTGCATGCACCCCTGCGAATGCCTCCTTGACCGCGCCTCAACCCCAGCCCAGCCCCAAGTGCCCTGGCCAAACCCTGACAGGACACAGGGGTGTTGGGGTCTGGCCCAGCGTCAGAGCCAGTCCTTACCCTCTATGTTACAGGTGTGCAAGTGACTCAGGGAACCCTCCTTAACCAGAGGACTTCCACCCTGCAGACCCCATAGTTTAACATCCTTGAAAGGCCTTGCTGCCTAAGGACGGTCCATGAACTGCAGTGTTGTGTCCCCTGGAGCTGCTTAGAAGTGCAGCCTCCTGGGCCCCACCCGGGCCCACCGTCCTGCATCTGCATCCTCCCAAGATTCTGGGTGGCCTGTGTGCATATCATCCAGGGAGACCCCACGCTGCCCCTGGGCTGTCGCCCCCGCCACTCCTCCTGCTCCTTCTGCTTCCTGTCACAGACTAATGCCCTTGCCACTTTAAGTCCTTCCTTCTACCAGGAATTCTCTTCCCTGTGTTTCCACCTCCTTCAGCCTCAGAGGAATGCCACCACCTCAGAAAAGCCTTTCCAGACTAGCTGATCCAAAGCAGGTCTCCCATCAAGACTCCAAGGGACACTGGAGTTCTCCCTGGGACCATTTGCCATCGCTGTGTTCACAGCTGTTCTGTGGTTGGCTGAACATCTGTGTCCACTCCAAGGGGCAAGCATCATGTTGGTCTTATACACAGGATCTGAGGTGGTGCCTGACACCATGGGCACAGGAGAAGTACAGGATGGGTCCATTTGAAATGAATAAATGCAGGACGGATGCCGACCTCCCCCAGTGATCCACGCTCATATCAACTACACTATAAATTAACCCATTGGCCAACTTTGCAAATGGGAAACTGAGGTCTGGAGAAGGACTTGCCCAAGGTCACCAGGAAGTCAGTAGCCTGACCAGACTTTGACGACGCCTCCACCCATTCCCTGACCTCCTGTCTGTCCACTGTGCAACTTGATAATCCAGGATGCTTGCAGGGGCCACTGACCTACTTTGTGAAGAACTGCACTCTGCAGAGGGACTCTCAGGCCAGCTGCTCATCTTTCGCTGCACAGATGAGAAAGGCTTTCCCAGGCAGCTTCTGTCTGCTTCCCACTGAGCAGCGCCAGACCAGGAGCCAGGTGTGAGCACTTCTGCCCTCTGGCCATCACAAAACAGGTCCAGTCTTTCCACTGGGCAGAGCATCCTGCCAGGCAGGAAGAGCATTCTCTCAGGTGGAGTAGAGATTGCAGCCCCAAGGTTCAGCCTTTGCATGGATCCAGGGCTTCGGGGAAGGCTGCTATGGAATGCTTAACAATTAAGTCACTCTTACCTGGAGCATGGCATCTCATGGTTCACAGAGCAGGTTTATATCCATCTCCTTGGAACTTGACCCTGGGCTTAGGAGAGACAAGGTAAAGCACTGGTTTGGAAAAGAGACAGTCCTGATTTCACCTCAGCTCTGAGACATTAACTGGAGATTCTGGACAAGTCACTTAGCTTCCCTGTGCCTCGGTTGCTTCATCTGTTAAATGAGCATAACATTACATGTCTTCAACAAGATAGTGTGAAGAAAATTATGACCCCGGCAACCAATGCATAGTTGTCCCTAGTGACAGGGCAAGCCTTGGTGTCCTTATGGCTGCTGTCATGGAGTGGGGCCCACCTTCTCCCTCTCTGAGGCCGCTTCTCATGAAGCCATCCTGATCTTATTGGAATGGTAGACCCATGAGGACAGGACTCTCTTCCCTGTGCCACACAATTCTTGGCAAATGGTAGTGCTTAATAATTATGAATTAAATGAATGATTACTTAGGTAATTTCCCAGGTGAGAAACAAGGAAAAATAAAGAGGAGAAACAAGCCAGCTGGAAGTCCTTGAAGGCCAGGCATCCCAAGCAAGAGAAGCATTCTTAAGCATTTTCAGTGGAAAAGCAGTCATCGCAATTGTGCAGAGAGGTAGGCCTGAAATTGAGACTCAGGCCCTGCGGTGAGATCCCGGCATGGCATCTGCAGGGTCGGTGCCCTGTACTGGTTGGCCTGGGCTGGATGGACTGCCCGTGCTGGAGCAGGCCCAATGCGGTGTCCGATTATGGCCTGGGCTCCCCAGTTCCTCCTTCATCAGCAACCCCCACTTGCCCTGGAAGCTGTGGAGCGGGTTGATGCTGGGAAATCTGGCCTTGTTTAAGGCCAGCGAATGCTTTCCAGAGTAGCGCCAGATGTTGCCAATGGCCTCACCATTTCCAGCCCCACTGAACCACAGTAATGCTGTGCCCTCTGCAGCGGATAATCCCGGCGCGGGCCGGACCCTTCCCACGGTTCTTTGGTGCCCTCTAGCGGTGCTTTGGAGCACGACAATGACGCCACGTAAGCGCTCAGGTGGAGGCTCCCACCCCCGCCCTCGGGTCTCTCTCCCCTTCAGAGTGTGTGATTGCGCAGACACGGTGAACCCAAGCACGACCAGGATGGCTCAGTTAAGAGGTGCGACTTGCTTGGCCTGGTTTGGGATTCAGTACAAGAATCGCTTGACTTTGTGCACGGATTCCCCATCCTCCAGCTTCACAAGGACAGAAGCCACACAGCTCCGGAAACTACTCCGACCCTGCCTCTTTGATCCGTGTCCTGCAGCGCAGAGATGGGGCAACCTCAGGGTCACATGAATGACCAGAAAGCTTGGGAGTTTATTTCTGGATCGTGCCTGAGAACTGGGGTGATGGGGTGGAAGTGGCTCTGGCCGTCCTCAGATCACACACCGGCCCTGCTGCTCTCGGCTGTCCTGCACCCCACCGCCCAGGCCATGCTCCAAGTTATTGAGGACAGTGAGGAACTGAAAGGCCAGGTGTTACCAATTGGGATTTCAGAATTTAAAGAGGTCACAGGAGACCAGGATGAGACCATGGAGGAGGGGAAGCTGCTAATGAGGTAAAAAGTAACCAGGCTGGAATGTTGGCAGCTGAAGAGGAAGGAAGCCAGTGAGTGGCAGTTCTGTGAGAGCTAACTGATAGAGTAAGATGACTCACCAGTGGAAGACAGACACTTTTAGGGGCAGGCAGGAGGCTCAGCACCACCTGGAGTGTTGAGCTCAATTCTGCAGAGCAGGCTGCAGGCCTAGGGTCCTTGTGGAGGAAAGGTGATGTGTCCCTCCTTGTGCATCTTCCCTTCCTGAGTCAGAGAGAGAGCTTGGAGTTATCCTGGGGAGCCCCAGAGGAAAGATGGACAGAAATGTGTGGCAGTTCAAGAGGGTTCTGGTTCAATAAAAGAACTGTGCAACCTTCTCACTGAGAAGCAGAGGGAGGGGCTTCCTGTCACGGAGGTATGTAAGTCAGACAGCCATTGTAAGTTTACTGTGAATTGAGTTTTAGTCACATTGAACAATGGTGGATGCCAGAACAGTCCTCTCTACACCGAGAACCTGAGTCCGTCATAAATAACTGCCTTTCACTGCAGAACAACAGACACAATCATCATTAATGGGTTTGCCACTCATGCCGACCGTATGGATCTGTGCTACTATATTCCAATGACTGTGTGGTTGTCAGACACTGGAAAGACCCAGCTTCTGATACCATGTCAGTGTTGACCTTAGGACCAAGTCCATTCTGTCTCCTTAATTAAACAATGACAGTTTGTCAGGAAACCCATTACCCATAATAACATGCAGCTCAGCTCTGGGGGTGAGGGTTGCTGTGGACAGGAAATTTCTATCCCACACCATTCTGACTTTGGTTTCTGGATATCACCTTCCCCTGTGGTGTCTCTCACTGAAGAGTCCTCCAAGGACCCTGCTGTCATCTCTAACACTAGGCCCAAGTGTGTACTCGATACCCATGAAGCCAAAGAGGCCAAGCTGAGACCTTCTGTGACTTGAGACAGCCAAAGGGAAATCAAACCTAAGAAAGCATGCAGCTGGATCATCTGGTTACAGAATGGCCTGACTCACATACCCCTCCTCCATATCCTCCTGCTCCCATATAGGAGGAGTGCTGTTTCTCCCCACTCACAGGAGCCTCAAAGGCCAGGCCTACAGAGCAATGCCAAAAGAGTTGGGGTTTCCAGCCCTCACCTGCCTAAGACTTGACTCCTACCCACCTTGGCTCCATATAGGTGTCCCTTCTTCCCAGCAATTGATCCTGAGGTTGCCCACCCCTCACTGCCAGGCCTCGACAGGACAACTCTAGCAGAATACAACCTACTGAACATAGTTCTTTGACAAAATGCCCTCAGTGGGATCCATTCCAAAGGCAAACAGATTTGCAAAGAAACCTTCAACATTGGTTGGCAGTTAAGTATATCTGTGTATCAATACTGAAACTATTTGGTAAGATCAAGCAAATGAGAAAATATTTTGGCGTTATTGGAAGCCAGGGATCTCACTGTGGGAGAAGAGAGATGCAAATAGGAAATGGAGAAGGCAGCAAACACTCTACAGTATGGTCTTACATATATATATATATATATATATATATATATATATATATATATATATATATCCAGATATAGATGGTAGAGAGATTAGGTTAAATTAGTTGATTAGATTAAATAATTAGATTAGATTAGATTAGGTATTAAAAGGCGGGACAAAGAAGTAATGACACCCAGGAAACAGTGAGCACATCAAGTGCCCAGATCTTGGCTTCTAAACACCATTATGCACTAAAAAGAACCAGGGCCCCTCAGGGAAATGACTGATTCCCATGCTGGGATAAGGACACAGCCAAGAGAACTGAACTCTTGTGCCAAGAAGCAAGAAGGTGCTCAAAAAATTATAGAAATGTGGGGGGAAATATGGGGGGTTTTCAACTAGTCAAATCTGGAAATATTTGAGCATCAAAATTAACAATGGTAGCAGTGGATTATAAGACATTGAATTAAAAAGGAATCCATGAATCCAAAATAAGTAGGAAGAAAGGGAAGCTCTTTTTTGCAGTGGGATATGAAGAATTCAGATAAGATGGTAAGTTGACAAATCACTATTTTGTGACTTCAAAAGTAATGTGACTTAGGTAGGAACCCTCAGTGGATGCTGAAACCCTTGAATTGTTTGTGGAGATAGGATACTCAGTCTCAAAGTTGCTCCCACAGATTATTTATTGATTACAAAGGGAAAATGGTACCTTTCAAGTGGAGAGACCTGTCAGCCATCACCTCGATCAAGTGATCACAGTTAAGGTTGCCAATAATGGGAAAGAGTGCCATCAAGTGTCCCTGATGTGAAGCACTCAGGCAAGGACGTCACTCATATAGGATTCCTGCCAAGAATGCATAACCTGAATCTAATCATAGCAACACATTCAGACAAATGCAAACTAAGGGACATTCTACAAAATAGCTGATATGAATTCTTCAGAAATATCAATGACATAGAAGACCACAGTGGGCCAAGGAATTGTTTGAGATTAAGCAACACCAGAGAGACCCAACAGGTAAATGTAGCACATGGCCCTAGAATGCACAGGACCTTAAAGGATATTATTGGACCAATTGGTGAAATTTGGAAATGGACAATATATTAGATAATACATTGTATGAGTATTTAATATCTTGAATTTTGTAAGTGTGTGGGATTGTATAATACAATGTCTTCATTCTCAAGGAATTCATGCTGAGATATTTAGAAGTGAAGGGTCAGGATATCTGCCACATACTCTCAAATGGGTCAGAAAAAATGAATGTGCAGTAGAGGACTTTTTCTCCTCTTGCCATCATTTGGCTGGTTTTCTTCCAGAATTTCAGTTCAATTCCTGAGAGAGAGAATATGCTTGGGTAGGGTCCTCTCCATCAGAAACCTCATAGGTCTCTGACCAGTCTTGGGATTGGCTGGCTGGAGTCACATGCCCACCTCTTCCAATCAGTTCTGGCCCAGCATAGGTCATGTGGTATATAACATGGCTGCCACTACTGCTTCCACAATGGCGGAGGTGCAGGAAGTTCTCCTGAGAAGAGCTTGGCAGGCCCCATGGTTGGCCAGGCCAATATATGCTGTGTCTCCAGCTGCCCAGGTTAGCCCCTGAGACATCTGAAGACCTCCTGACCTAACTCAGTGCCTAAGTCTCTCCCTCTTTCAACAAACGTCACAGGTGTCTTCTCTGGGGCACATCTTGTGCTTGGTCCTAGGGGCACAGTATTGACCCCTCAGGAGCTCTAACTCAAGCGGGACAGGCACAGAGAACACAGAGGACTGGAGTGCAGAGTTGAACTGCCTCCAACAAACAGAAGGCAGTCAGTGCCAACTGACACCTGTGCCCCACATGGTGGGAACATAAAGGTGGAGTCCAAAAGTCCTCCTGAATGGTGGCATTGGCTGTGCTCACAGAAGGGAAAAGGGCCCTTGGATAGGGACCCAGCTGCTGGAAGTACCCAGCCCATCCCTGGGCTTTGTTTTCTCTCTGCACAGCCGGACCCAGCAGGCCGGGACATCTCCATCCGCCCACTCCTGGAGCACTGCGAGAACACCCACATGACCATCTGGCTTGGCATCGTCTACGCCTACAAGGGGCTTCTCATGGTAGGTGCTGAGCAGGAGACAGTTGAGGGCATTTCTCTGTGGGGTCTTTCTCTCCCAGGGGCCTCCATCAACATAAAAATAAACAGAGCCCCTTTGACTAAGCACTTACTCTCTATCAGTCCTGGCTTCTACCACGTCTTCTCGGGCCCCACAGCAACCCTAGAAGACAGGTACAGATAATATCCCCATTTCCCTGATGAGAACACTGAGGCTCTGTGTCTTGCCCAAGATCACTCAGCTAGTAAGTGTGCCTCACAGCATCACTGGGTAGCTCAGTCTGTTAGCATCCAACATGTGCTCACAGTCCACAGTTCACTGGCTTTGCTCTACATCCAGGGAGGTGAATGAAATCATCCCCATTTTATAGATGAGGAAAGTAAGGCTCAGAGAAGTTCAATGACTTGCCAAAGGCTACCCAGTAACCTCCAGTCTCTCAGTCCAGTACTCTTTCCCCTCTAGCCATCTGCTAAATTAAAGATCACATACAAAGCCAACATCCCACAGTGGTGGAATTTCAGTGTTGGGAAGAACTTGAAAGGTCACCCCCACCCTGGCTTAGCCTCGGTTGACCCTTCAAGAATGAAGTTGTTTCCAAAAGTTAAGTGAACTGGAGTTTCTTGAGCCTCCCAAATATGCTGCTGCCTCACAGAACTGTTAGTGATTGGCCTGTGTCCTGCAAGGGGCCACACTGTAAGGACATGCATTAGGGAACCCTAGGCAAAGATGGTCCCAGTTGAAGGATTCTTATGATTTCCACAGAGGTCTTTTGAGCTCCAGAGGGAGTTCCAGGACCACTAGGCCACAATCTGGACCCCTCAGGGTAATGATCCTCTGTAGGGTGGGACCAGGAACTAGAGGACTGGCCAGAGGTCCTGGACTTGGACAAAGTACACACAGGGAACATGGTCACCAAACACTTGGAAGAGCTGTCAGAGGTGGATGGCCCAGACAAATAGAGAAGGCAAGTTGCCACTCACAGACCCCAACTCTAGATAAAGAATTTCATTCCACAGGGAACAGGGTCCACAGAGATAAGGGAGCCCCTGAGAAGGATGAGCTCTATCACAGAAGGCCTGCTGAGGGGACGACTTGAGTATCCTCCAGTCCTTACTGAATAAAGAGAGTGAAACTAGGCTCTCCCCAAGATCCTTCCAGCCTCCATGTCCCTTGATTCTGAGGCTCCATGAAATTAGATGACAGCAAATCATACTGACATCTTTAAACTGGATTTGTCTGCCATGTTTCCATCATTCATGATCTCTCCCACCTAATTCCCAAAGAGGTGGGAGATGACTGTCTACCCAGTGAAGCCAGTGCACCAGCTGGATCATATCAACAGAAGCTGTCTTTGACAGCACATGTGCTTTTCCTTCCAGAGTGTACGCAGGGAGCCCTCCATGGCCCTCCTGGCCTTTAGGGTCTATAGCTGAAATCCCACCCCTACCCCTACCCGCTCTGTTCCAGAAGCACAGACTTTCTGGGCTGCAAAGAGCACACACAGCTCAGTAGTGTCTGCCAACCAGTGATCACATGCCACCTGCTTCCACAGCACCAGTGATGGGAACTCACCCTTCTCAAAGCAGTCTGGGCCACCCATGGATGTGTATTAGTTTCCTTCAGCTGCCATGACAAATAGTCACAACACAGTGACTTCACAGAACAGAAATGTACTCTCTCACTGGAGGCTGGAAGTCCAAAATCAAGACAGGCATGCTCCCTTCAAGGGCCTAGGGGAGAATCCTCCCTTGCCTCTTCCAGTACAGGTGGCTCCAGGCAGACCTTGGCTTGTGACTGCATCATTCCAGTCTCCACCTCCATCTTCACATGGCCTTCTCCTCCTCTCTCCCAATCCCTGCCTTTGGATTTAGGGGCCATTGGGAAAACCCAGGATGATCTCATGTCAGGATCCTATGGCATCTGCAAAGACCCTAATAAGTTCAGATTCAAAGTTTCCAGGGACCCAGATGTGTTAGAGCAGCTACTGATGGGTCGCTTTGCTAGAAAATTCTTCCTTACTCTCCACTGAAATCTGCCTCAGTGTAACTCCTGCCCACAAGTTCTTTCTGTTTTCTTGAAGGTCCAAGAATGCATCACTCTGTTTTCTCCTGACACTCTTGACAGATTTGCAGGCAGCCACCAGGTCCCCAGGCATGCCCGTATTTAATGACTGGTGGAGACCTTTCTTCTGGTTTTGGTGGGTACATTGGCAGTGGGTAGAGAGGTGGCCGTGCCAACTACCTGTCAGAGAGCTGAAGTCCCAGGCAACCATCCAGTCCTGACGTTCCCTGCCATGGGTCCCCAGGCAGGTTACTCCACCTGGTAAGCCTCTGCTTCCTCCCGTTAGATGGCACAGCCCCTTTGGGACTGTAGCGGGTCCCATGTGAAGGAACCAGCACAACACAGGCTCTCAACAGCCGATGCTTTCCTTTCCTCACTCAGCGTCTGGTTCCTGGGCTGCTGGTTCCCTCTTTCTAAAGGAATTTTTTTTTTTTTTTTTTTTTTTTTTTTTTTTTTGGTGCTGGGATTGAACCCAGGGCCTTGTGCTTGCAAGGCAAGCACTCTACCAACTGAGCTATATCCCCAGCCCCAGGAATTTTTTTAAAGAATAAATCATAGCAGGGCATGGTGGTGCCCAGCTCCTCAAGAGGCTGAGGCAGGAGGATGGCAAGTTTGAGGACAGCCTACGCAACTTAGCAAGACCCTGGTTCCATCCCCAGAACCTGTTCCCCACCGCCACACACACACACACACACACACACACACACACACACAGGGAAAAGAAGCTGGGTGCAATGGCATACACCTGTAATCCCAGCAACTCTGGAGGCTGAGGCAGGAGGTTTGCTGAGTTCAAAACCAGCCTCAGAAACTTAATGAGACTGTCTCAAAATAAAAAATGAAGGGGCCACGGTTCTAGCTCAGTGGGTAAGTTAATCCCTGGTACTGAAATAAACTAATATTGTTTTAAAAAGAGGAGGAGGATAAATCAGCCTGCAAGATAACATATTAGGGGAAAGGATAAAGAAATAAAAGACGGGGAGAGGAAAAGAACCACTGTGTATACAGTTACATCTACCATGAAATAGCTTGTAACTGCCTTTGGTGCAGAATGTCCCCATCTGCAATGAGCTCTCCCTGTTGTCCACTCACATCAGCTGAGCAGACACCCTGCGAGACGAGTGTTAGTCATATTCCCATTTCACAGATGTTCAAAGTGAGGCTCTGAGTGGTGAAGGGACTTGCCAAAGTCTCACAGCCAGCAGATAGCAGAGCATGGCCCAGGTCTTCTGGCTCCACATCCAGCTCAGTTCTACCATACAATATCATGCTGCCAAACTAAGTCAACCCCACAGAGGGGCTCCTCAGGGCCATGATGAATGGATCCTGCAGCTGTCCATGCCTGGAGCTGCAGGGCTGAGGCCAAAGGCAAGGAGGGGCTGGACCCAAGTGGAAGCCCTGGCACTCTTCCCCCGCCGCCCACCCTCCCCTGGGGCTTCCCATGAAGGCTCGCCCCTCAACTTTGGTCTCTACCCTGATCCAATTCTACAGGGCAATGTATTGGTCAGGAATAGCACTGCAAATGAAAGAAAACCCAAATTGCTAGTAGTTAGAGAGGAAACCTACTCTAGAGTAAGCCATCAGGGGCTAACCAGGGGCCCCCAGAATCTTGACTCCTTGCTTCCTGTTACCCACATGTCCTCATCACACAGCTTCCACAACATGGTCTAAGAGAGCTGCTGAAGCTCCACCCATCACATTCCACTACCAGCTTTTAGGGAGGAAATGCAGCACCCTTTCACTTTAAAGACAAGTCGGGAGATGTAGTCTCCATCCTGCAAGGCTGTGTACATTGTGTACAAGTCCCCACCACTAGGTGTATGCCCAGTTTAATAGAAAAACGACTAAACTTCTAGAGGTCCACCCACTTTTGCCACCATGTTGCTATGTGGCCTTGGGCAAGTCCCTCCTTCCTCTCTGGGCCTCAGTGTTCTCCAGAGAGTTGGAGGAGTTGGTCAAGATCATGCATGGAGTCCCTTCCCACTGGTGGGTCTATGAATGAACCTGTCATGGAGATGAAGGAGAACCAGGCATCTGTCACACCCACAGTCTGTATTTCCTCAGTGGGACGCAGCCCAGGACCATGGGTGGGAGACAGATGGTGGCATCCAGTAGACCTGCAGGCAGCAAAGTCCCCAGTCTCCCTCTCTACAGCCTCTTCTCCTGAGCAACCTCCCATTTGGCAGTTTCTTGGGGCAGGGAGTGTGCGCCACCACTTGGTAATGACCATCTCTCCTTTCTGTTCGCCATTTCAGTTGTTCGGTTGTTTCTTAGCTTGGGAGACCCGTAACGTCAGCATCCCTGCACTCAACGACAGCAAGTACATTGGGATGAGTGTCTACAACGTGGGAATCATGTGCATCATTGGGGCCGCGGTGTCCTTCCTGACCCGGGACCAACCCAATGTGCAGTTCTGCATTGTGGCTCTGGTCATCATCTTCTGCAGCACCATCACCCTCTGCCTGGTGTTTGTGCCCAAGGTACTGGGCCTCTGGCCTCTGATTTCATTGCTAGACTTTCTCTACTTTCTAAGGTTTTACATGATGACAGTTTTGTCCATTTTCTGTTACTATAATTAAATAACTGAGGCTGGTTAACTTGATAAAGATAAGAGGTTTATTTAGCTCATAGTTCTGGAGATTGGAGAGCATGGCACCAGTGCTGGCTATGCTCCAGGTAGAATCTCATAGCAGATGGGGGTCAGAGCAGTGGGAACACACAAGAGAGGAAGAGAACACATCTCAAGACAAGGCCAGAGAGCAATTCAGGGGTTGGGCTTACTCTTAAAACAATTGGCTCTTCCAAGAACTAACTTTGGTTCCATGATAACTACATCAAACTCTCCCAAAACACGCCCCCAATGACCCAAGGACCTCTCAGGTAGGCCCCACCTCTTAAAGGTCCCACCAGCTCACCTCTGCCACACAGAACGGAGCTTCCAACACATGAGCTTTGGGGAAGACGCCCAAACCTATCCAAATCTAGCAGAGGAGCTAGATTTTCAGGAACCTCACATAGTCCTGTCACCCCAAAATTAACAAAGCTTAACACTTTCCTGGCTGTTTGTCACTGCCAGGGTTTTTGATGCTGCCTGCTGTTCTTTCTGATTTTCAAAGCCTGGGGGATGATGCTTTTTAAGATTTTATCGTAACCAGAGCACATGTTTTACTTTGTAATTTGCCTCTTCCACATACCTGTTTGTCCCTGGTATCCCCCCCACCGCCCCCATGTTTGTGCCATAATCGAGAGGAAGGTCCGTAACTGACATGTCCACTTGCTCCCTTCCTGGTGAGCATGGCAGTTGCTTGCAGATTTTTTTATATTACAAGTGAACAGTTTTTCTACATAACTCGTTGTCCTTGTTTCCAATTATTCCCTAAGATGCACTTAGGAGGAGCGTCACTGGGTCACCAGGAAAGGCCATCTGGAGTACCCACTTACATTTTCCATTTTTCTGAAAGGCCAACCCCCAGAGCACCTTGAAGGGGTAGTTTTCACACATCATAGCATAGCAGAGAGCGAGTGAGCCAGAGGCCTTGACCTCGGAGGACCCCCTGCAGTGGGGTCTGTGGAGAGAAGCCAGACCTCAGTGGGTCTCAAGGGTGAAGGTGGAGGCAGGAAACTGTGGGGAAGGAGTTACTGACTCAGGGAGGGAAGGGCAGATCTGCTGCAGAGAAGTGGAGCCCTGTCGCCATTAGGGAAAGAGGCTGTCCGTGGAGCTGCCACCTCGGGGCACCAGGTGCTTCCAAGCCCGTTCCTCCCAAGGGCCATCTTCAGGACCTGCAGCGTATGCGTCCCCTTCCTCCTCTGGTTGTCCAGCTTGCCCAGGCTCCAAGCCAGCCAGGCCACAACTTCCTGGTCTGTGATCTGACACTCTCCAGCCTGAGAACGGTGCTAGATGGTTCTCTGAGCCCAGTTCCCAGAGTGGCTCTGTCACCTTCAATGACCTTCGTTGCCCTCCTGGCTCCACAACCAAGTTCCTGATGTTGGGCTGGCCTTTAGGACTCCCAGGGCTCCTCTAGCCACCGCACCCCAAAGAACTCCGTTCACCATCCCAGCTGCCCCTCCCCTAAGTGCCCAAACCCCAGGCCTCCCCGCATGTGTGTGTGTCCCATTTTCCCCTGGGGTTCCCCCCCACCACCTTCCAGACCCTCCACCTGGTGGGCACTCTGGCCTTCACACCTTCTGGCCTGGGGAAGATTCAGTCCCTCTTCAGCCCCCCCACACCGCTGGACTGTGAGGTCCTGGGGGACAGAAGCCATGGCTCACTCAGCTCCTTCTTTCCAGTGCTGAGCCCAGAACCAGATATTTCTAGATCCCAGTCAAGTGGCAACTTTTTGTCTTTTATTTTTAAAATAATAATAATTAAGTCTTCGATACTGCTGAGCCTTGCCCAGACTCCTGTCCTGCAGAGACTTTTATATTTAAAATAAATATATTTTTAAGATGCTAAAAAATTAAAATGCCTTTGCCACTGACAAAGCTGAATGCCCGCCTAGTGGCAAAAACTTATGAAGTCCTCATGAGCGGGCTTCACTTTCCTTAAGGCTTTGTCTTCACAACTGTCCCTTCCTTGTGTGATCTTCCCAAGGAGCAAGGCACAAGGTGGAGCAAGGCTCATCTGGAGTTAGGCCTGAGGGGTCCTGGGAGGGACCCCTACCTGATGGTGGGAACACTTGTGGAATCAGGGCCAGGAGACCAACTTCTCCTGGCCAGGAATGAGCCTGCCCAAGGTCACACCCAAGCAAGGAACAGGGTTCCTGGCTCCCAGCTTCTGTCCTTCCTGGACCCCCACAGCCTCCAGGACAGGGGATGCTGGGAGGGAGGCAGAGGGGCTGGGAGGAAGGAAGCAGGGTTCTGTCTTCAAGTCCTCCACCATCCCTTCAGCTCATCACTCTGAGAACAAACCCAGATGCAGCAACTCAGAACAGGAGATTCCAGTTCACTCAGAATCAGAGAAAAGAAGACTCCAAAACGTCCACCTCAGTCACCAGTGTGAACCAAGCAAGCACATCCCGCCTGGAGGGCCTGCAGTCGGAAAACCACCGCCTGCGGATGAAGATCACAGAGGTACCACAGGCCTCTTCCCCAGCCCCCCAGGCTCCTGCAGGACCTCCCCACCCCGGCACCTGCGCCACAGCCCCTCTGCTGCCCCCAGGGCTGCGGGGACAGGCTGGCACCGCTAGATAGGAGCAGTTGTCAGATCTGAGCCTGCTGCCCACCCAGTCCAGGCTCTGGGAGTCCAGCAATGCCTGACTGGACTCTGGCATTCAGGACGACCTCCGAAAGAAGGCAGTTCACAGAGCTGAGGGCTTCCAGCTCAGCCACCCCTAGAGCCACATCTACGTGCCACACAACAGGAGAGGAGCAACGGAACAGAGGCTCTTCTGGAGGGAGGCTTTGCTGCTGCAGTCCTCACCCT
>JAJEJO010001558.1:348124-365993 GCA_020662805.1 Glaucomys volans
CATGTTTCTGTGCATATATATATATATATATATATATATATAATTGTGTGTGTGTGTGTGTGTGTGTGTTACTGAGAATTGAATTCAGACATGCTCTACTACTGAACTACATCTCCAGCCCTTTTTTTATTTTTTTATTTTGAGACAGGGTCTCACTAAGTTGCTTAGGACTTCACTAAGTTGATGAGGCTGTTCTTGAATTTACCATCCTCCTGCCTCAGCCTCCCAAGTTGCTGGGATTACATGTGTGTGCCATGTCACCCGCTATGTATATACTGCTGATTTATTAACATCAGACTCATGGCTAACAGCGCTATAATTTGTCCTTATAGAACCTTACCGAATACCTGGATTTTCTCCATCTCGCACATCACAGTGCCTAGGAACCGTAGACAGTACTTCAGCACTGCATTTGGAGGCCATTTTAAATAGCAAAGTCACCAATGGTACAAAAATGTAAAAAACAAGCCCATAATAGTGGCACACATCTGTAATTCCAGCAACTCAGAAGACTGAGGCAGGAGGATCCCAAGTTCAAGATCTGCCTGGGCAACTTAGTGAGACCCTATCTCAAAATAAAATTTAAAAGGGGCTCAAGGGGTTGAGGCTGTAGCTCAGTGGTAGAGTCCTCGCCTAGCATTTTTGGCACCCTCCGTTTAATCCCCAGTATTGCAAAAACAAAAACAACCGAAAATGTGTCACTAAATAGACCTCAAAAAAGATACTTATTTATAGTATGAGAGCTGAACACAAAGGCAGAACATCACCTCAGCTGGGAACGTGAGCATCAGGCAACTCAAAACTCCAGACGCTATGCTCGTCAGCAAATTACCACAAAAGCATGGCAGGTGTTGATGGTGGTACAGATAAATTGGGACGAGTAGATGAGTTTGCAAAGACAGACTCCATGAGCAATCGAGACAGCAGCACTCACATGAGGGCAGAGTGACGTGCCCACGGGGTTGTCCACTACAGCACAAACAAGACCCTGATGCTCCTGTCCCCACCCAGTGAATCCAGATCTCTTGGGTGGGGCTATTTTCATAGTTCTTTGTATCGCCCTGGACGGTCCTGGAGCCCAGAGAGGGTAGAGAGGGTTCACATCAACCTGGTTTGTGGCTCCACAATACTCCTTTGAATGGAGGCTCCAGAACTTACATGATTAATCCATTATTACTGGACAAATTCAGATTTGTTCCAGCATTTGGATGGAAATGATGCTGACTTGAATATCCTTGAATGCCCATATCCTTGATTATTTCTCTAAGCTAATTCCCAGAAGTAGAAATTCTGAGTAAAAGGTGTGCATTTTTTATGATGTTTGATACATGTTGGCAGTGCCCCCAAAAGGTTATGTCAATTTATACCCCCACCAGCAGTTCACTATTATTCATTTTAACCTTTGCTAAAATTGTAAAAAATATACCATATGAAATTATTTTTAAAATCCAAGGATTTTTTGGTATGTTATAGAGATGTCATTACATCCCTATGTGCCAATGAAACAATCTTAATATCAGAACTCTCATTTCCAAGTTATGTTGTCTGTATCAGTCAACTGAATTTCCCCCATTTTTCTTGGAGAAAAAGAGAAGAGAGGCAGGTCACATGCTGCTGCCATCCCCGGGCAAATGGAGGCTTCTTGGCTCACTGCCTTGGTCTCAGAAGAGTAGCTGCACAAACCCTGGTCCAGAGACGGTGGAGTGGGTGGACTTTTTATATTCTTTCTTCTTGGACAGCATCCTAAAGGTTGCATTGTTGATTTTCAAAAGCTAACTTAACAGAACTTATTGTGATATTGTTGTTTTGCATTCAGATGGGGGAAAGAGCATTTTAAAAAATCACCTCGATCAAAATCCCCAGTTACAGTGGAACCCAACAGAGTCCTCCCGAACATGCAAAGATCCCATAGAAGATATCAACTCCCCAGAACAGTGAGTACCTTCTCCCTGAGAAACCGTTTATGTTTGGTACGATTTTTCACACCCACAATATGATTTGAACTCCAAATTCATTACATAATGCAGGTCAAATTGCAATGCTCTCTTTACAGATGAGAAAACTAATATCCAAAAAGTGGAGCTGATTTGTCCAAGCTCGCCCAGTGGCTAAGCACAGGAGGTGGAAGTTGAACTCAAACCTGTCCAACATCAAATCTTATGTTCTCCCCTCAGCCCAGTGCCTTTGTGAAGTGTAAAATGTACCCTTACTAAATACATTTACTGCAAGATTCACTGAAATCTGTTCATTATGCATCAGACAGGCAATGGGATCACAGCAATGAAGAAAACAAACAAAATTCCCTCCCTTCCACAGTTTCCATATCTTCTAGAGCTTCCATGCCACCTGGCAGGATAATAACTTAATAGAAACACAGGCATGAGGGCTGAGGGTGGAACTCAGGGTAGAACACTTGTCTAGTATGCATAAGACCCTGGGTTCAATCCCCAGCACCACATAGAAAAATAATGAAATAATAAATAAAAAAGCATGGTATGTTAAATGATAAGTGCTTTGAAGAAAAATAAAGCAAGAAAGGAGGCTAAGGAATGTCATTTTAGGTGGGGTGTTCAGAGAAGACTCAGTGAGAAGATGATGTCTATGCCAACCCCCAAACTCCTCAATTAACTGCGTCCCCACTGGCAGTTCTAGTTCTTTCCAAATTCTACCAGATTGGAAGCAGGGGTTAGACACGTAAACTCTGAAACTTGGCCAGGGGAAATGATAAGCAGAGAGAGGAGCCAGCCACAGCAGCCAAGTCACCAGCTCTATGGAGTGGGCCTGTCCACCCACTTAGCCCCAAGACTGGCTGGCTCACAGGCCACAACAATCACCAGTAGTCAGCGGCATTTATCAGCAATTTCCCTGTCAGTTGCCTCCACTGGAGTGAAAGTCCCTCGAGGCTAAGGTAGGTCCCATGTAGACACCCTGGACTGAGCACAGGGGGCCTACAGAGCCCAGCGTTGAGTAAGTTCTCAGTAAGGAAGTGTTAATACTCACAGCCACGTGCTGCACCCCTTGCTAGGCAGGTGGCCATGCCCTGGGTGCCTGGACAGAGCACCTTCCTCCCAGGCCCAGGTGTATTCTTCAGCACCCCTTCCTTCCTGGACTCTGCCAGCACCATCTTACCCTAAGGAATGGCTCATGGCTGATGGTATCCTTGCTCAACTAGCCTTTCAGAAGGGCATCTCCGGCACTCACCTGCCCTACACACCTGTGAGGTCTCTTGGCAGTCTTCCTGGGCAGCAGGTCCTTGGGGAGTGAGGGCAGCACTTCATTTGCACCCATCCATCTCAGAACCCACCATATCCTAAATAAACTGTGGAGCACGCCCTGCCGGATGAGGTAGCCCCTTGAATCCATGGCCTCGGCCACAAGCCACGTGGAGTCATCAAAGCAACAAGGTCCTGGCTCCCCAGGTGTGCTGAGCAGCTTAGGGAAACTCTGTATCCCTCTCTCCTCTTCATCATCAGACTAGCAATACTTTTGTCTACTGAGTTTGTCAAGGTCTGGTTTGGTTTTTTTGTTTGCACCTGAGTGACCAGGCACTGGGGACACAAGGAGGCATTGGAACCCAGTCCCCTCCCTCAGGGAAGGCAGTTCACCATGTCGATCAATGGAGAACTGCACAAAAATGCAGCTAAGCAGAGCAGGGGAGCAGTCACCTGGGCACATTCCCCAAAAGCAGCCCTTCCAACAATTAAGACTAAGGGCACGGTGGTGCTAAGGGCTCAGAGGGCAGCTCCCCCTTCCTTGCACCCCTCTCTGGGGGGCATGCAAGCCCTGGGCTTAGCCCCACCTCCTGCCCTTTCTGGCTTCTCTTTTGGATATTTACAAAGGAGTCCTGGGGGGCTTCAAGGAAGATGGGAAGAGGAGTCTCCTGGACAGAGATCTGAGGGAGCCCTAGAGGGAGGCTAGGAGGTTATTCTGGGTAATCCTGCCCTGACAATTATAGTAATCACCAAACCCTGGACCAGAGGCTCAAGACGACTGCATCCTCCCTGCTCATTCTCCTCTTCCTGGTTTTTCCATTTATTCCCAGGGCGATAGAGGTACCCACAGGCTTTCATTTAATACCTGCCCTGAATGGCTGAATGACTAGATGACAGATCATGGATTCAGAGAAAAAGAGACTTCTCTCATCAGCTTTTATTAGCCAAAGTGAGTCCAGAGAACTTTCTGGAGAGCAGCCGGACAGCCTTCGCTAACACCCCTCCTCTCTTCCCTTCCAGCATCCAGCGCCGGCTGTCCCTCCAGCTTCCCATCCTCCACCACGCCTACCTCCCGTCCATCGGAGGCGTGGACGCCAGCTGCGTCAGCCCCTGTGTCAGCCCCACCGCCAGCCCCCGTCACAGACACGTGCCACCCTCCTTCCGAGTCATGGTCTCGGGCCTGTAAGGGTGGGAGGCCTGGGCCGGGGCCTCCCCGTGACAGCACCACGCCGGGCAGAGGCGTCTGCCACAGGCACACTGTGGGCTCGGGCCGTGGCAAGCGGGGCACCACGGCCGCCTCTCGGGACTGCGCGGCTGGCTCTCAAGTGGACGGGACGGGGGTCGTGGCACCTGACCTCGAGCCTTATTTGTGAAGTTCTTATTCTTTCGCAAAGAAGAGGAATGGAAATGACTTCTTCCATAATGTCTACAAACAAGGAGAAGTGGGGATATTTGAAACTTGCAAAAAAATAATAATAATAATTCTAGACAAGGAGAGAGGCCTAGGACTCCAGCTAGACTCAAGGAGTGGCCCTGAGCAGCCTCCGGAAGAGGCCAGGGCTTCTGGAGAAACCGCCTCTGTACTCTGCACACACATCACCATCTGTGGCCCTCACCAGCCCTTCCCCACTCTGGTGGGGGGGGAGGTGAGCAGGGCCACCAGGGCCCCAGCAGCCAGCCCAGCCCACCTCAGCCTCCCTGGCACAGGGAGTCCATGGGAAGGGCAGACAGGCACAGCCCTGGAGCTGGGGAACCCGAGCAGGCAGCAGGGGAGCAGGTGGACTCGAATGCTCCCTGGGGGGCCTTCATCACCGAATGAGATGTTTGTTACTCTGATAAATGCCACACATTAACACAATAACACCCGTTCCGGGGACGTGGGGATTTAGGGCACATCACTGCAGACATGCTCTGCAGCATCACCCACAGTCTGTTGAGCACCCCCCCATGTTGGCCATGTCCTTGTGTTCATATCAAGTGTTCCCGGAAATAAGGGGGACCACCCGAGCTAACCATGGAATGTCCATTCCCAGCAAACACGATCAAGAAAGATGTGCACTTTAACCTCTCCCATCAGGGCCCAAGGGCTGGCTGGGATTTTTTTTTTTTCCACTTACTTTGTTTCTGACCAAAGTGAATCGAGGGCATTCTGCTAAAAGACATCCCTGGTGTCTCTGGGGGAGAGTTGCTGGCTGAGGGCTTCCCTTGGCTTCCAGAAGGCAGCCTTCCATCCAGATGAGCCGGTAAGCTCTCCCCTTGGGAATCACTGGGGACAATCGGTCAGCAGACTGATTCCCATTCATAAGATCATTCTTCCCTTTTAATTGAACCCCAAAGAGCACTGGCCTGGGAGTCAGGCAGACGTGGGTTCAAGTCCTCAGTCCCCTCCGACTCCCTGCGTGACCTTGGGCAAGTCACTAGCGTCTCTCTGAGCCTCAGTTTCCCCTCTGTAACAGGTTGGGGTTGAAATAACACCCGTCCTGCCTACCTCACAGGGTCACTCTGAGGATCGACACCCGATCTCATCCAGGAAAGCTTTGTCCAAAACAGTAAGCAGCCCTGACCCGTGAGGTATCCGTGTGACTATGACCTTCAGCCCTCACTACAGCCGGGGTGCGGTCCAGAGAAGCTTCCGGCACAGCCCTCTGCCAGAGACAACCTGGCTGGAGGGAGGCTCCCAATGACTTTTCTGACATTCCTAGACAGGTTCATTCTTTGCTAAAGAAAGGCCTGAATGACAACGTCCGGGACGTCTGCACAACTGAGCGGTTTGCTCAATCCCTAAAGAATCCTAATGGCAGCTTCAACAGGCAGGCAATAATCTCTTCCCAGATCCACTGCAGTCAGGAACACACTGTTGTCACCACCAGGCTGTGACGAAAGGGCCCACGGGAATCACCATCGCCAACATTTCCAACACCCTAGTTCACGTAGCACCGCTTTCCCCTCCCCTCCCTCAAGGAGAGGTTACGGAGGTACTGTAGCTTTTAGGGAAAAAAAAAAAAAGTACACACATCACAGGTTGAGTCGAAGTCATTCTCTGTTTAGGCACTAAAAACCGTGTTGTCACTCTGTGTATTACCAGTATTTACTTGCTTTCCTGATTTCACCAAAACCAAATTTAATTTAAAGGATCACATTAATTTTTCAAAGGGAAAGAGACACTTAATTGTACATAATGTATACACACACGCACACACACACACATGCACGCGTGCACACACACACACACACACACACACACCTGTAGAAATATTATTCCAGCATAGCAGGAAAAAATCAAACTAAAGTATTGGACTGCGGAGGTGAGCGTGCGTCTGTACACCTTTGTGACTCCCAAACGTGCTCTGTCTTCTAGGTTAACCCACAAAGTACATTCTCTTGTCTTACTGACCCTGTAGGTTCACCCATCTTGTTTTTTAATTTCCCCGCGAATAACAAGACACACAGAAGTGACTCTAGCTATTTAATGGTTCTGTTCTTTTATATGCAGCAAACACACCGGTCCATTTCCGAAGAGGCTTCGGCCTGAAGGCATTTTCCAATGATGTTTAGTGCACAAATGCTTTAAATTAGACTGGAACTGCCAGAATCAAATGTAAATGAGGAATTTCTCGTACCCCTACTGCATGGAATCGATTTTTAATAAATTGTTGCAAATTTGTTTTTATGAATAAAAGGAAAAAAAACTCGTCTTGAATGCCTCCTCTTCCCAAAATGGAGGTCGACTGGGGCCCTACTCCTCTGCTGAGAGACTCAGGGCTGAGAAACTCAGTTTGGGGTTCCCTGATCAGCATTGTGCTGCCTGTTGCTGACGGTGACATGCCCTACAGCCGTGCAGCTCCAACTTCTGACTGACCCAAGGGTGGAGAACTGACTCAGCGGGAGTAACTCCCTTCCCCAGGAGACCCCCTGTAAAGAAATTTAGCCTGCCCTTAAAGGGAAAAATGGAACCAACTGAGAGAAACGGGAGCAAGATCTGGGTCCTGATGGGGTCCAAGTCCCTGGTTAGCTGCTCCCAAAGGCCATTAGCACCCTGAGCCTTTTCCTGATCGGTTGGTCAGGCCTTTCTCAGATACTCTTTCTTGCAATAAACAGCCCTCTTTTCTGGGGTTAATTTGAGCTAAGTTCCTATCACTTACAGCCAAAAGTTCCCTGACCAACATGGAAAAGTCACTGACTCCCCAGCTGCAGGTCCCTCTCCAAGGCCTGTCAAGCTTTTGCCCGTTGCTCCTTCCCAGCCTCATGGCCACCCCTCCCTGCACCTCAGGATGCCATCTAAAGGCCGTTTATACTTCCTGCATTGTGCTGGGCCCTCATCTTCCTAGTTCCCCCAACAGGAAATCCTCTCTTCCTCTTTTCTGGTTGAGGACTCTGCTTTCTGTCATGGCACTGGGTACACATTCATGCCCTCCCCACCTGCATCATGAGCTCCCTGAGGATAGGAGTTTTATCGGCTTCCTCAATGTTCTACTGAGCAGGGATCCTCCCAATGGCTCAAAACAAGCTTCAGTGAGACTCTACAAAATTGAGCATTTTGGCCAAGTTGTGTCTAGACTGGTTGCTGGGACTGGAAGACAGAGCAAGGGTAGAGGAGGCCAAAGCAGGCTGGAGAGGGCCGAGGCAATGGGACCAGGTGTGGGCCTCAGAATGAGGGGCTGGATTCAGACTTCACAGGAAAGCTATCCCTAGGTCAGAGCTTTGCAGTGCACAGGATCCTCTCTCATGGCACCTGCCAAGGAGCAGGCCTCCTGCATCCCGGCTGGAGAGAGCCCTGCTGAATGCCTGCCACTCCACACTACCTCTTGTACAGTCCCCCTGCATGACACAGGATGTTCAGGGATGGCAGATGGGTTCATCACGGAAGACAGATTCACCCAGGGCCACCTAATAAGCCTGTAGCAAAGAGCAGTAATCCAGAATCCTGATGGGTCTTCCTTTTCTATCTGACCTAGACTCACAGAATTAGAGGTTAGGATTGTAGAAACCATCTTATCCAACTCTTCATTGTATAGGTGGGGAAACTGAGGCCCAGTTACCGGAGCCAAGCCAATGAGAAGGTCATAAGAGGACAGGCAGGAAACTCAGTTGTCCTGGCTTTGAGACTCGTTCTTTTCTCCAGAGCCCACTTCCTCACACTTGACCCAGAACCACAGTAGGACGACAGCCGTGGAGACATACATACACCACGGAGTCGTTTCTCAGGAGCTCCAGCTCTCAGTGTGGAGTCCACTGATGGAAACATTTCCTCTTAGCACCTCTGAAAGGAGGGATGTCCAATGCTCTGAAGAAAACCCTTGATCATCATCACTCAAGTCCTTCAGGCCCTGCTTGGCCTTGAGGAGCAGGGTCTGTGTGAACGGAAGCCTAGGGGAAAGGCCCAGGGAGCGGGGTTGCACTTCGTACTTCATTTTTTTAAATAAACGCTTTTCTTTGTTTTCCTTTTGTTATGATGAGCTCATCTCTGAAGTAAAAATAAAATAAAAATTATTTCCCAGCCTCAAAGAAAGATATTCTGGAGTTGAAGCCATTTGGAAAGCGCTACCTGGGGGCCTCCTTACCCTGGATCATAGTGACAACACTGCGGTCCTCTGAGGGAGGACAGGAGAAAGTCTCTGGAAGCAGCCAGCCAGGACCTGAGAGCAGTCCTCTGCCCAGCAATTTCTTGTCTACAAGGATCTTCCTGAGATGAGCTTGCAAGGCCTAGAAGCCAGGGATGGAAGAGGAGGTGATGCTGGGTAGACCTAAAAACAGACTGGCAGCCGCAGGCAGTTCTGCCTCTCTGACCCCCTTTCTGCCCTCTGAATTCACAGCCCAGGTTTTGGTGGAAGCCTGGGAGGGAATCTGGAGCCCCTCCCTTGTTCCCACCCAGGACCTAGGGATTGATTCAGGGATATGTTCATTGCCCAAGTCCAGCCAATCAGAGCTCTTCCCAGGGTTTCTGCCTGTGTTCTGGACGTTGGAAATCTGTCCACCTAAAGAGAATATGGGAGGGTTGAAAGTGAGCTCTGATTCCCCTCCCCTGGGTTCAAGGACTAGAAACACCTAAAGAGGCATCTGCCTTGAGTTCTTCGTTTAGAGCAATAAGTCTCCTTTTATGCGTTTGGTCACTTAGGACCAAAAGAAATCTGTGGGAGCCAGGGAGACCTCACACAAGGGCTCACTGTGGTCCACAACTTTCCAGAATTCTACCTTCCTCCCTTCTCCTGGTCTTGAGGAAACCTGTGGGAAAGATTTCCCTGGGTGGGGAGTTGGGTAGGGACACCTAAAGGCTTCCAAAGACTAAAGAAGCCTCAGGAGGCTGAGAAAGCGTCACTGGACGAGCCCGGGTCCCAAGAACTGGTGCCACGATGCACACCCGGGGGCCCTGTGTCTGTTCTGCAGTTCTCGCCTCTGTCACCTGTCTTCCTCCCACCTCCTGGCTTGTCATACCTCACTTGGACTTGGGGAGCCACCTAATGCGTGAAACCCATGACAATCCCAGAGGCTGGCTCCGTCATGCCTGGGCTCACTCGGGGCCTGCAGGGAGACGACAATCCACTGCCTGTTCCTCCAGGCCCTGCTGGCAAGCTTCCCAAGCCCACAGTGAGGCCCCTGCCCTTCACCAGGGCCTGTAGGGCTGATGCCCGGACTGGGGGGCTGGGGCAGGCTTCCTGGGAGACCTGACCTCGAACAAGAGCTTGCCACCTGTGCAGTCATTTTAAAGTGCCCATGATTGGCCTGATGCTCTGCCATCACTGTTTTAGAATTCTTTGTGACTTTTGAACAGAGAGCATAGCATTTTAATTTTGTACAGGGACCCTAACCAGCCTGTACCTAGACCTGAAGATAAGTGGGAGCTAGCTAGCCAGCTAATGGGGGGAAAAAGCAAGGCATAGGGAGGGAGCGGGCAGTCCTGCTTTGTGGCACATATGTACCTGCTGGGGTTGCTGTGTCTGCCCCTGAGGACAACCAGGGCTGTTGTGTCAATTATTTACACAATTGGAGTTCATGAGGCCTCAGATTTCTGGATGATAAGATAGCACACATCCTCTCTGTGTGTGATGACATGGGTCTTATCTCCAAATTGTAAGTCCTGAGCCTGGATTTCTACTCTTTCGCTTACCCTGCTGTGTGGTTTGCATGAGTTACTAAACCTCTCTGAGTTTCTGGTCCTACATCTGTAAAACAGACATAATACCTCACTCAGCATTGTCCTGATGGTCAAAGGGGCTTATGGAAGTAAAAGTGTTTTATAAACACCGTGCTGCTCCCAGACAAAAGGAATGGACATAAAGTGAATCACTTTGGGAAGTGCAGTGGGGCAGGCAAGGCCACCCAACTCCCTGACAGCAGAAGGCATCTTAGGAGGAACTCTTAGCGAAAGCATCTTGGCCTGCTACATTGGGGGCAAGGTGAGAGGGACAGAAAGACAGTTCTGTTAGAAATTTGGGGATGGAAGAGAAGAACGAGGGAGGAGGGGACAATGCTCAAGTGACAGCATTATAGCTAAAAGACTGTGAGGAATAGGATGTCAAGCAGTTGAACTGAAGTCACCTGCGTTGCCAAGAAGTAAGCCCTCTCCCTCTTCATTTCACTCCCTCAGCAAAACATCCCTAACCCTTCAGTAACATTTACTATACAAGCAAAAGTCTTGTGGGGTTTGATGCAAATGCAGGAAGAGAACAAATTCCATGTTTGGAGGAGGCCAGAGTAGGGAAAGGAAGCAACCAGGAGATGAGAGGGACAAGGAGGAAGGTGGAGTAAGACATGACCATGAGCACACACACTCTCCAGAAATGCACAGAAACACTGGAGAGGCACTGGCCTCTCCCACAGCTAAGCATGGGAGAACAGGGAGTTCCAATTAATCACATGTAGGTTTCACTGGGCATGGTCACCCTTACTGATATTTGGTTACATAGATGCATTAATTTGTTTTGCATTTCTGTAACAGAATTCCTGACTCTAGGTACTTTATAAAGAAAAGAAGTTTATTTAATTCCCAGTTTGGGGACTGAAAATCTACGATTGGGCAGACCCTTCTGTACAGCCTTTGGAGAGGGCACCCTCGCTGGATCACAACAAGATGGAGAGGAGGAAAGGGAACTGGCTGGGTACAAAGGGGGTCAAGTGTATGGAGTGGCTTTGCTTTATAACAACACACTCGAGAGAGAACTCACTCCCCAGCACCAGCATTAATCCCTTCCAAAGGCAATGCCCCCACCGCTTAATTAGCTTTCACTAGCCCTACACTACAGGATCCACCACCTCAACACTGCCATACTAAGGACAAAGCTTCCTGCACACAAACTTTAGGGAGCAAGTGACATGCAAACCACCACAATGAGGAGGAAACATGTTGTCCCACGTTGCCATGGTTCTCAGAGACCCTGAATGCAATGGCACAGATACAGAAGCCGATGTCAGAAGCACCACCATTGACTGGATCACAAGATAAATTCCACACTGGAAGCTTCAGGAGTGAGGTGAAACTGGGGCAGCTGCCAGCCTGGACAATCCGTGACATTTGAGAGCTGTTTGCTGCGCCTCCTTCGTTCTCCAAGGTGATGGCTGCTCTTTTGTGTACCAACCCTGTACCTGGAAAATTCTGGCACTGAGAAGAAGTTGGGGTTTCTAAGCAAAGAGAAGACTCTTGATTTTCTCCTACTGGAATTCCTAGGAAAGTCCCAGGGCAGGGTTTCTCAATTTTAGAAAACACATGGGCACAATGTTGACAAAGTCCTTGTAAGTTCCCTAGTCACATTCAGAATAGATACAAACTGTTATGGTTTGAATGTGAGGTGGCCTGGAGAAGCTCACAGGTGAGACAATGCAAGAAGGTGCAGAGGAGAAATGATTGAGTGATAGGCTGAACCTAATCACTTGTTTGATCCCTGATGGGATTAACTGGGTGGTAACAGGGGGCAGGCCGGGTGTGGCTGGAGGGAGTGGTTCACTGGGGGCGTGGAGAGAGGCTGATCACCCTTGTGAGCTGCTTCCCTCCACCACACTCTTCTGTCATGATGTCCTGCCTCACCTCGAGCCCCAAGGAATGGAGCCGGCCTTCTATGGACTCAGACTTTAGTCACAGCAGCAGAAAAGCTGACTAAAACATAAACTCTAAGCCTCTGTATAAAAGCCAAATCAGTCTTAATCTGTTTCAGCAGAAGTTATTGGCTGCAGATGAAGCAGGATATGCCTATTTAATTTTGTTTAGATTATCTTGAAATTAAAACATCTTTTTTTTTTTTTTTTTAATGCTATGAGAGGTGCGAATTCCTGAGATTCACCCATGGCATCCCCCAAGGTTCTAGCCCCAGCCCAAGAGCCTCTCAAGGCGAGCCAGAAGCTTGGAGCTGCTGTCAGATACACAAACTGGCCCCAGGCAGGTCGCGGGGCCTGGGGACGTGATTTTGAGGGCAGGGGAGTCTGGGAGAGCAGTGGCAGTGGCAGAGCTCTCGGGCAGCTCTCACAGCAGAAGCTATGCAGAGACAAGGCCCTTTGTCAGGACGCCCACTGACCCCATCCCTCTTCATCCTACCCCTGACCACGGAATCTGGAGCAAGCCTCCAAGATCCAGCAGAAGGATTCTGCCAGCAGCCCAGGGCGGGAAGGCAAGATTGAAGATGCTCCCCTAGCTGGGGAGAAATGCCAGCTCTCGGTTGTTTCCATGGGATAAAAGATTATATATACATTGGTGAGAAAATGGACTGAAAAGGAAAGGGAAATCAAAAAGTAGGGAGGGAAGGAAAGTTCTGGAATCAAAATCGTGCCAGAAACCCATGCTTGGGCTGAGGCTGTAGTTCAGTGGTACAGCACTTGCCCAGCTCACCTGAAATCCTTGGTCCACTTCCCCGCAGAGAAGAAAGAAGCCATGCTTCTAACCCCTTTTCTCAGTTTCTTACTGCAGTACCTCAACCATTGTCCATTTTGTGTGGACACATATTTCTATTTCTCCATTGTTTAGGGGTTTTGCGTCTAACATTATGAATAAATTTGATCTTTGTGTTTCCTTTTCCTTCTGGCTTTGGAAACAGGATTACACTAGCCTCAGAATGAAACTCCTTTCCAAGTCTCTTTCCTGCTTCCTTTTCCTATAAGCATGACTATTCCATGGGAGTTTTCAAACTCATTAGCCTGCAGTCATTACCAGCATTTATTATTTTTAAAACCCATTGCACTTATAGTTATACCCCACTTTCATACCCAGTATTGTTTATTTATTCAGCCTCCTGTTTTGATTAAATTTATAAAGTTATTAGTCCTTTAAAAAATTCTGATGGTTGAGCCGGGCGCAGTGGTGCACACCTGTAAATCCCAGTGGCTCAGGAGGCTGAGGCAGGAGGACTGTGAGTTCAAAGCCAGCCTCAGTGACTTAGTGAGGCCCTAACGAACTTGGCAAGACCCTATCTCTAAATAAAATATTGAAAAAAAGGGCTGAGGATGTGGCCCAGTGGTAAAGCACCATGGGTTCAATCCCCAGTACCCGCCCCCACAAAAAAAACTGATGGTTGAGCATCTCTGTTTTTCTTTAGTGTTTAATTATTGTGCGGTCCTATCTTTATTACCTTCTTTTGCTTTCTTTTCCCAATTGCTTATGATTATTTGCTTATGGGCAATATATTGGTATCCATCAAAATATCAACAGGTGCTCCATTGGGGCCCATTTTAGCACCATATTCTATAGAAATGTTAGAAAAAGTTCACAAACATATGTGTTTAAGATTGGGCTTTGCAACGCTCTTTATACTTAGGAAATCACCTGAAGGTTAAGATACAGTCATACTACGGCGCACTGTCCAGCTGTAAAATGAAACGAGGTAGATCTATACCTATTGCTTTAAAAGATCTTCATGGCATAATATTAAGGGAGGGGCAGCGAGATGACAGCTTCCTCTTATTTTTCTTTTTTTGATACTGAGGATTGAACCCAGGGGTACTTTCCCAATGACCTATATCTCCAGTCCTTTTTATTTATTTTATTTTTTGTACCAAGGATTGAACCCAGGGTCACTTAACCACTGAGCGACATCCCCAGCCACCACCATCCCCCCTTTTGTGCAGCAGGGCCTCCCTAAGTTGCTTAGGGCCTTGCTCAGTTAAGTTGCTGAGGCTGACTTTGAACTTGTTGTCCTCTGCCTCAGCCTCCTGAGCCACTGGGATTACAGGTGTGCAGCACTGTGCTCAGGGAGACAATAATATTTTTGTTTAAAAAATTGCACATATTTATATTTGTATATGTCCTTACAGAGTCACATTAACTCTGTTGGAGGTGATATCCTTCATAGCTGGGGAACCCTCATCCACAAATGTACAGCTGCTCCCCACTGACAGTCCCCAGTGCCCCACGATCTGGAGGCACCACTCCTGCCCCCAGCATATCCTAACACTGGTTCTGGTGAGAGAGGTTCTGAAAGGACAGGGTGGGAGAGTAGAGTGGGGCTCTTCAGGCCTTGGGGGATATAATGACACGCCCATCCACATCCTCCCACCCTTGCAAGGCCATGGCTGGGATCATCCATACTTCCAGGAGAGGTCAGTGCCCTTGTGTCAGTTCCTTGTGTTCTCCAGGGATGCCTGGCACCCATCCCCAGACTCCCTGACTGCTATCTGCCTCTTCCTGGGTGGGCTTCTGTATCTCCTTGCTGTCCTCAGAGATTCTGAGGTCCTGGGTAACACACAAACACAAAATCTGTGAGCATCCCGTGCACATCTCAAAGGAAATGACTTCCCCAGTAAAACTATCCTACTTTTCCACATGGCTTTGCAGAAGTTAGACCTTTCTTCTCCATGGTCTCTGATTACCCTCAAATAATATCAAAGGATAAAATGTGGGGCTGGGGTGTGGCTCAGTGGTAGACCATGTGCCCAGCATGCACAAGGCCCTGGATTCCATCCCCCACACCACAAGGAAAAGGGGAGATGCAGTTTGATAGGGCAGGTGTCCCCATGTCTCAGCACCTGGGAGATGAAAGGTACAAGGTGTCTACGTAATCATCCTGCTGTCAGACCTCCAGGTCTGCTCATGAGGTTTCTGAAGGAGCAGGTCGGGAGCTGGGGACTGGATACTGACAAGCCTAGAACCCATTTCGTGGGCGTCACTGTTCAAGGAAGACCTGGGCAGTGAGAAACCACAGCACGACAGTTTCCTCCTCTGGGAAGTCCTCCTACATCAAATGCTTGATTTCTGATGTGATTTGAGTGTCCCCCAAAAGTTCATTTGCTGGAAGATTGGTCTCCAGTGTGGAATGTGAGAGGTGGCGAAACCTTTAAGAGGGGGGCCTTGTGGAAGATGGTTGTCACTGGGGGTGCTGACCCGTGAAAGGACTAATGGAGCTCTCACAAGACCCTGGTTAGTTCCCACAAAAGTGAATCCTTATAAAGTGAAGTCACCCTACATGCTTGGCATCTTCTACCCACAACTACCTCTCTTTCTGCTTTTCTGCCACGTGGAAGCATAGCCAGGGAGGCCCTCAGCAAAGGCCATGCAGATAGGTCTGCCCAGTCTTAGATTTTCCATCTCCAAAACTGAGCTAAACAAAACTCTTTGCTTACAAAGCATCCAGTCTCTGGTGTTTTGTTACAGCAAAAGAAAACAGACTAAGATCTCACCCAAAAGGACAAAGGAAGACAAACTGCAGCAAATTCCACAAAGGCAATTTTGAATCCGTAAACATGTTTATGCAATGGAGTGGACAGCCTGTTAAGGAAGTGACCATCCCACCAGGGAAGGGTTCAAACAGGGAGACAAGAGGAATTCCTACCATGGGTGAAAGATTGGAATGGAAAAGCCGAAAGACTCAGAGCACAGGTTGCAAATTGATGACATGTGTGTCCCATGAGGGAAATGTGTTTGCTTTCACTTACATAGTGTTTGCCTACAAAGTGTTTTATTATTATTATTATTTAAATAAAATCTGCATTTCTAGTTTCTCATGAAAAACAGCAGAGCTAATAGAAGGCCTCTTTTATATAGACCATATGTTCTTTAGTTTCCACAGCCTCCGCCATGCTGTTAATACTCACATCCAAGTCCTGCCTGCCCTGTGGGGTTTTTCCTTACACCCAGCCCACTTTGCTCCTAGGTATCATTACCTGCCTTCTCTCTGCAGGCCTTTGCGTGGGCGACTTTTGCTATATTGTGTGGCTCTCAACCTTCATCTGAAACAATGGTACAGAGCTGCATTCACCTCAGTTCTCCCACCCTGCGCCTGTGCCTCTGAGCTGCCCTGAAGACTTGCGCATGTGAACAGCACAGGAACTCACCAAAAGGCCACCTGTGCATAGGGAGATAGGCAAGGCCTAGGATTTTGGACAACTGGTAGACCACGAAGCTATACCACCTCTGCAGAACAACGGCCATTTTACTTTCTTGTTTTATTTCCAATGCTGGAGTTTGAACCCAGGGTGTTGCACATGCCAGGCAAATGCTATACGATTGAGCTAGATACCATCCCCCCTTTTCTTTTAATACTTTTAGCAGGATGTTAATCCTCATTGAATGAACATTGCTATCTAGCTGACTTCTACTTAGGAGAGCTAAAACCTCCTGGTACTTAATGAAATCAGTAACAAACAGAAAACTATCTAGTCTGCTAACCTGGAATGGAAACAGGAGAATTTGGACCATGATCTGGATCAAATAGATGTTGGAAGTTTCCCACTAGTGTAGAGAACCAATGTTTCTTAGAATGCATAATAATATTAATGGTTAACATGATTTTTTTTTTTGTACTGGGGATTAAACCCAGGTGCTCTACCATTGAGCTCATCTCCAGGCCTATTTTTTATTTTGAGACAGAATCCTGCTAAGTTGACCAGGCTGGTCCTGAACTTGGAGTTCTCCTGCCTTTACTCTCCTGAGTTGCAGGGCTTACAGGCATGTGCCACCACACCTGGCTCACTAAATGATTTCTATGGAACAGACACTATGCTAAGCACTTGAAATAATGCCAAACAACACTAAGGGGTAGGTATTGTAATTATCATCATGTACAAAGACGATGATACTCAGATACAGAGAGGTCGAGTTACTTGTCCAATATCACCCAGCCAGTGAGTGATGGAGCCAGAATTTAGATCCAAACACCAACCCCAGAAACAACACTAGAAAAGTTGTAAAGACTAAGATTTGACATAATTTCCCATGGGAGTTTCCTTCCTCCACCCAGTAAATGATGTTACTACATTTCTTGCCAAGAATACAAGAAAATAAAACACAAATTCCAGTTTTTCATTTCACTGACTTAAAAAATTGTGAAAATTAAACTAAAAACATTCCCTGGGTTTTCTCATTCTTAAAAAATACAAAATAATAGTCCAGGTTTAGCTCAATATTAAAGCACTTGTGTGAAGTCCTTGGTTTGATATATATAATACATAAATTTAAAAATAAATAAAATGCACACCAGGCACAGTGGCCATGCCTATAATTCCAGCAGTTTGGGAGGCTGAGGCAGGAGGATCCAGAGTTCAAAACCAGCCTCAGCAATGACAAGGCCCTAAACAACTCCATGAGACCCTGTCTCTAAATACAATACAAAATAGGGCTAGGCAGCATTTGGGAGGCTGAGTCAGGAGGATCGCGAGTTCAAAGCCAGCCTCAGCACCTTAGCGAGGCCCTAAGCAACTCAGTGAAACCCTGTCTCTAAATAAAATACAAACTAGGACTGGGG
>JAJEJO010001558.1:366093-379077 GCA_020662805.1 Glaucomys volans
AAAAAAAAAAAAAAAAAATAGGGCTAGGGATGTGGCTCAGTGGTCTAGTACCCCTGAGTTCAATCCCCAGTACCCCAAGAATAGAAAAAAGAAATAATATTAAAAGCGCTTCCCTGAACTGAAGTTTCTTTTTGCAGAATCTGTTTCACATTCAGAATCCAAATGAAATATAAAAATAGAAGAGTTCCATGAGTGTCAGGCCGGGTGATCTCTTTTAAGGTTCTGTAACTAAGTACAATGCTTGAAATGAGGAGCTGACGTTCCTTTATGTTCGGTCAAGATTTGAGTGATGGAGACTTTCTTTGTTGCCAGGGTCCTGCCAGGTAGCTTGGAGAGCTCATTTGGGCCTCTGAGGTCCTCATAATGTATATTATGAGGTATACATGCAAAACTGATTATTTCTCTGTCCTTCAGTTTTTGGTAATCACTGTCTAAATCAGGTTTTTTGTTTTGTTGTTGTTGCAAAAACTAACAATGAGAACTCCTATTTACAAATTACTTGTGGGTTTGAATGAACCTTATTCTTAAAATGTGTGCTTGAAAATCATACATGTAAAACATGAATTCTTTGAGTTTATCAATAGAAAATCATATTACTCAAAAATATTGTGTTAGCTCTCTGTCGCTATGATCAAATATCTGAGAAAATCAGCTTACAGGAGGAAAGATGCATTTTGATTCAGTTTCAGACCCATGGTAGGCTGGCTCCAAGGCAGAAACATCATGGTGGAAGTGTGGTGGAAGAAAGCTACTGGGGTAAAGACACAGTCCCCCAGGACTGACTCCCTTCAACTAGGTCTCACCTGCTACAGTCTCCACCACCTCCCAACAGACAATTCAGCTATGCACCCATCAATGGATTGCTCAATCCATTGATGAAATTAGAGCCCTCATGGTCCAATAACTTCCCCAGAGCTTCACCTATGAACATTACTGTGTTGGGGACCAAGTCTTCATCACATGAGCCTTTGGAGAATATTTCAAATTCAAACTATAACAAATAGATATGTTAGAAAGTATATGATGTTTTGCTAACTAGAAATCCCAAGGTTTTTTTGGTAATTTTTTAAATAAAACTGTATGATCATGTGCTGGGGTTGTAGATTGGTGGCAGAGCGCATCTCTAGCACTGTGTTCCATCCTCAGCACCAGATAAAAATAAATAAAATAACATCATTGTGTCCATCTACAACTAAAAATAAAAAAACTGTATAATCACATTCATGTGATTATGTTATTAATAAAAGAACTAAAATTATCCCATGGCAAGCAAAGAAAAAACATTGACATGGACAATGACTCCAAATAATTTGAAGTATAATACCTTATTAGTGCGAAAAGGCATGATTGTTACATGATTTTATAGTTTTCAGCCACTCACTAAACAAATGGACTAAAGGAATACTTATGATAGATGGGTCATAAGGGTGCCAAATTAGTATCCTGCCTGTTTTGGGTATGCTGGGGGCAAAGAGCATTGCTTGGTACCCCTTTTAATCCCTTGACAAAGATTTTGGGAATACTAAAAATGCATAAGGACAGAACTCAAAAAGGCCACAAGATGTCACTTTCTGACAATCTCTTGCTTACAGCTAATATGGTAGAAGGAAGGGAGCAGAGTAGGGTGCTGATCACATTTTGATGCAATGAAAGAAAAGACACCCATTGGGATACAGAGCAATTGATGCATCTAGATCGACAGTGGTTCCCTTTGAAAGTCCTCAAATTAAAACATAGATCTTCTTTTCCCTTTTTTTTCCTTCTGCCCCTGGAGCAACTCTCCTGAGCATATTGGTATTAGTGCAGATGTTGGATACAAACCAAATATTTTCCATTATTTCTTTTTGGTCTACAAACATTCAACAGGATGTCCTGAGAGGGTCTTACAAATGAGGAAATCAAGGACACAGAAAAATTATAGGAAAATTCTAGCAGCCAAGTTTCTGAGGCTTGTACAGCCTGCCCCTCTCTCTCCATGGCTCACAGCAGAGATGGTTGGGGGCAGAATTTGACGATTTTTGCTTTTTGGAAATTAATTCAAAATAGTTGTACTAAACTTTCTGGGATAGACTCATATTTATACTTATGAAACAAGACTTCCAAGAAATTTTGCAGCTGCTCTAAGCCACTTTGAGTGCCTTAGGGATGGGTTCTCTGCTGCTAAGGGTGCGGCTGAGTTCACTGGGACTATGGCAAAGCACAGACTCCAGGCTCATACAACAGAAATGGATTTTCTCATGGTTCTGGAGTCTGTTTTCTCCCTGTGGCTTCACTTGGTCTTCCTTTGTGTTAGCCTGTGCCCTAATCGCCTCCTTATAAGGACAACAGTCACGCTAGATGAGGGTCTACTCTAATAACCTCAGTTTTACCTTAATCACCTCTTCAATGCACAAATACAGTCGGTTACATTCTGAGGTCCTGGGGTTTAGTAGTTCAATATATGAATTTCAGAGGGAGGGAGATACAGTTCAATCCACAACAGGGTAGAAGAGTTGAGAAGCCTGCATTATCCCTTCTGACTCTTTGCCATGAGGACAACAGTGTTCCCGTCTGCATCCTCCACCTACACCACCAGAAACTCCAATGTTTTATATTCACTTCTCTAAGAAAGCTTCTCGATTAATCTGCTTTTGGTATGTGACTCCTTGGTTGTTTTTTGCTTCGTTTTATTTTCAGTTGGGGATCCAACCCCGGGGGCCTTGTGCATGCCAGGCAAGTGCCCTACTACTGAGCCACACTCCCAACCCCTGATTTTAGAGCTGGGGGAAGGTTCCCCCCTTCTTTTGCCTTTTATTCTATTTATTTATTTGGTACTGGGGATTGAACCTGGGGCACTTAACCACTAAATCACATTCCCAGCCCTTTTTGTTTTTTGAGACAGGTTCTCCCTGAGTTGCTGAAGCTGGCTTAGAACTTGTGATTCTCCTGCCTCCGCCTTCAGAGTTGCTGGGATTATAGGTGTGAGTCACCACGCCCAGCTCTTTTGCCTTTAATGGTGTTTTTGCCCAAGTGCATCAATATCATCAGAAAACTTAGGGTTTTTTTAATCCTACAAATTTGAATTCTAAACACGTAAATATCAGTCTTAGAACCCACTGAAGAAAAAACCTTCCAGAGTTCGTTTTTGGGGTCTTTTTTTTAAGTAATTTTAGAGATGGCCACAATACCTTTATATTTTTATGCAGTGCTGAAGGATCGAACCCAGTGCCTCACACATGCTAGGCAGGCATTCCACCACTGAGCCACAACCCCAGGCCCTGGAGTTTGTACTTATTCATATGAAAGTCAAAAAGGTCCTGAAGGTCAAAAAGTGAGATGGCCTGGGGGTGATGGCCAGGCAGGCCTGGTCCATTTCTTCCTCTGACCTCACCAGAGGCCACTGTGAGGGAATTTCAAACACAGGCAATCTAAGAGGCTGGCTACAGTTCTTAAGTACAGGAAGCTCTCAGTGGTGACCTGTCAAACACCCAGATGGTGTGGTTGGTGATTGTGGTCTTTTGATATTAGTTTTTTTAACATATTTTTAGTTGTCAATGGACCTTTATTTTACTTATATGCAGTGCCTCACATGTGCTAGGCAAGTGCTCTACCACTGAGCCACGGCCCCAGCCCACTTGATATTGGTTTTTTGATCTGGGTTTTGTTGTTGGTTTGTCTTTTTTCCCCTAGCATCCTTAGTTGGTGTTCCTACTTAGGATGTGTGGTAAGGAGTTCAGGAGTAGGGCAGTGCTACAGGGGCCAAGCCAGGATTGAGTTTGTGTTCCACAGAGTCAAAGAATGAACACTGCGAACACCAAGGTAAGCAGATGAGCAGGAATTTTATTTTAAAAGGTGACTCCAAGCTCTCAGTGCAGCACACCTGAGAGGGGTAAAGTGCCATTTAAGTCTTATAGAGTTCCTTCTTTTAAAAGCACATAAGGAGAAGTTGATAAACTCGACTGGCTCTTGATAGCTCAGTTGTCCTGGATTATGGTCACTCTGCAACATGGAAACCAGAACTGTTTTCTAACATGCCACGGCACATTAGAATGGCTGTTCTCGTGTTTGCCTCTTGTTGACCTTTACTGACCCTTCCCTACTCCTCACTGCCTATCCTTTCCTATCTCCTTCATGGACCATCATCAGGTTCTGAGGAACATTGGGCAGGGTGGCTTTACCCAGGTGAAACTAGCCCACCATCCCCTCACTGGGATAGAGATGGTTGTGAAAGTCCTGCCAAAGGTAGTACAGAACATCCCCACCTTATCTGAACTGGATATGCTGACGGCTGTGGAACATCAAAATGTGATCCAGCTCCTTCAGGTCATTGAGACCATCAAAAATATCTACGTCATCATGGAGTATGCAGGTGGGGGACAGCTGCGGCTCCACATCCCAGGAAGAGGAGGATCAGAGACTGTTCAGGCAGATCCCAAATGCCATGTGCTACTGCCACAAGAGGGCGTTGTGCACCTAGACCTGAAGATGCCAAAGGATGCCAAAGGCAACACAAAACTCATTGACTTCAGCCTGAGCACCAGGTTCATGCCTGGGCAGAAGTTGAACAGTTCTGGGGCACTCTACCATACCTTAACTCCGAAGCCAATTGGAAGAAAAAATATTAGGGTCCTCCGTGGACATCTGGGTGTCATTCTATATTTGATGGTCACAGGAAGACACCCATTTACGCAATCCACCGCTAAGCAGCTGAAGGAGCTGATCATGCATGAGAGGTCTAACATTCCCCGCACATTTCTGAGTGAGCATGGAGCCTCATCAACCAAAGAGTGACAATGGACCCCATGCAGAGGTACACAATAGAGTAGATCATGGGGCATCCATGGCTGAACCAGGGTGAGGAATATTCACCCAGTTGTTCTAGTGAGCCACTCTCCAAACACCTAGACCCTGCAGTTGTGACAATGGGTCATGTGAGTCACATGGTTATGATCTCTGGCAAATCGAAAATTCGATGAGGCAATGGCTATGTACCTGATACTTCAACACCAGATAACCCAGCGGGCAGGTCACTTGTTCCAGGTGAAACATGTGCCTCAGGGGGTTGCACATGTTCCATGCCCAGGTCCCATGGATCCTTCCAATTTTCCTGTCTGCCCAAAGAGCAGTGCCAGTGAGCCTTACCCATCCCACCTTCCCTTGAGAGCAGCAACTGCCTGAGGAGACCAAGCAGTTAGGGCAGAAGGGCGGTGCAAAAGCCAGCATGCCTGCCATTTGTCTTCACTTTCTGCATGCAAGGACCCCCACTCCCAGCATCGCCTCCCAGTATACCCCACATGCCCAACCCCTTGAGGATCCTCAGTAGGTGGGACACAGGACACAGCAGCAATTTCTCCCAAGGTACCTCCACAGGGCAATTCCATGACAACAGCAAGGGTTGGAATGGAGTGACCAGGAGGATCACCCCCTGCTGTGTTGCATGACATGCTTCTGTAGGCTGGCATTCAGAAAAAAAGTGGCTCCCATGGAAGGAGGGCAGAAATGTGCTAGATTGAGAAACAGAGTGGCTCCAATGAAAATGAAGGGCTGAGACAGACAAAACCAGTGGACAGCCAGAAGACCCTGCGCTCTGTGGATCCTGACGTCATGGTGTGGGCAACCAACAGGTGTGGACTCAAACAGCTGCACAAGTGAAATGTACAAACTGGCTCAGGCTTCTCCCCACAGGCTCCAGCCAGCCACCAGGAGTCTCCTCTGCCCCACCTGCAAGACATCAGAGACTTTCTTCCCTGGGATACTTCCCTCTGCCGGCTCCTGCAAGACGTCAGAGACTTTCTTCCCTGGGATACTTCCCTCTGCCAGCTGTCCTTCCTCTCATGCTTCTGGGATAGCAGGGATGGATCTTCATAAATTTCTGTTTCTCACAAATTGTATAATAGAATTGATGTTTCAAAGGTCTATTTTTAAACGATAAGTTTTTTAAAAAGAAGAAAAGAAAAAGGAGGGAGGCAAGGACAGGAGCCCAGCTACTGTCCTCTCCGAGGCCTGGCCCACTGTGCTCACGCTCATGCTCAGTGTAGACAGAGACTCACTGCCCTGAGCCAGCATAGATGGGTCTCACTTGCCTTGAGCAATTGTGGATGGAGGCTTGCTCCCCTTGAGCAGTGTAGGTGAAGAGTCCCCTCTTGAGCCAGTGTAGACTCGATTTACTTTGAGCTAGTTGCTTTCCCGTCTTCAGCCCTGAACCTCAAGGGATCTGGAGAAGTTGGGTGGTGGCTGCCAGAACTGCTGCTCCTCCAGCTGCTTCTCCCACCACCCCTCTCCAAGGTCATCTGCGTCTCCAACGTCATCTGCGGTCTCCACCAGGGGAAGGCTGTCGTGGCAGGGAATGTCGCTGAAGGGGAGCTGGCGGCCAGCGGCGTCACTGCACCTGGAGCCTCCTTGGGACACAGCCCTGGAGAAAAGATTTCTGATCCGTATTTTTGTTTTCCAGGACTCAAGCTGTGTTTTATTGCGGGAGTCACCGCAGGCTCTGCCACGGTGGGCAGTTTAACGTGGGAGGCGAAGGGCTGGGGGGTCCCGGTGTTCAAGAGGGATGGATGGGACGGCCGAGCAGAGGGAAGCCACTGGCTAGGAAGACGCGGGCGGCCGCTGGCAAGGCTGGGGCCGCCGGGACCCTACCTTCTGGGGCAGCGCTCAGCCGACACCGCGGGGCAGGTGACGTCCAGGCTGAGGGCTGGGGTCGCGCAGGCCTGGACGGAGGGCGCTCCAGTCGGGGCAGGGACCGCGGTGGGGAGGACGCCGAGGTCGCCGCTGGCACTGGGGCAGCGCTTGGGAGGCTGGTGGCTCCGATGGGCCGTAGCTGGAAGGCGTGGCGGGCGGGGCGGGTCCCCCCACCCGGCCAGCTCACCTGGCTCCGCCTGCCAAGCTGCACTGGCCTCAGGCCTCGGACACTAACCGACTCCTGGCCTCGAGGCCCGCAGCCCTCGCTGGCTTCTGGGCCGCGCGCCCAGCGGTTTTTTTGTTTTGTTTTGTATCAGGGATTGAACTCAGGGGTGCCTGACCACTGGGCCACGTCCCCAGCCCCTTCTGTTTTGTTTAGAGACAGGGTCTCGCTAAATTGCTTAGGGCCTCACTAAGTTGCTAAGGCTGGCTTTGAACTTGAGATCCTCCTGCCTCAGCCTCCTGAACCGGGATTCCAAGTGTTCAACTTTGGAGCAACTTAAATACAGAACAGTTGTGTATTTACAAGTATATATTTTAAAGACTTAAATAATTACATTGTAAAATTATGGAATATACAGAAAAGCAAAAGAAGAAAATGAAAATCATCGATCATAGCACAACCCAGAGAAAACTATCAACATTCTGCATTATCTTTTCAATCTTATTTTTAAGTACATACATACATGTATTTTTTTCTCTACCAAATAGTAATTGTTCTCTGGAAATAGTTCTGTGGCCTACTTTTTAAGCTAATATTTTCCATATTACCCAATATCCTTATTCGAAAAGTCTTTAATCACTTATTTGATGAACTTCTGGATTTTGGACATTTCTATTGCTTCCCATTTTCCAATGTAGTAAATAATGCTATGATGAACATATTTGTAAGCATGTGTGATTTTTTTCTTACGGTGGAATTCTTAACTCACAGAACATGCAAACTCCTAAAGTTTCTGCTCTCATTTCTATTGCCTTGTGTGTGCCTGCTATAGTTTACACCATTGACACCATCGCATACGGGTGAGGAGTTCTGCTTCCTCTGGTGTTGAAGTATATCCCCAGAGAAGCACGCCAGGGCAAGTGTGGAGTAGAAAGTAAGAAGCTTTATTAAACAAAAGTAGAACCGACTTCTCCTGGGTGGAAGAGGGGACCCAAGGGCGGAATCCATGGGATGAGCCAATCTTGCCCTTTTTATATGTTTTGTTCTCCTGTTCCTCCTCCTTATGTCTTTCCTTCCTGCCTTTGTGACTAGGCCCAGGAGATGCAGGTGAGATGACAAAAGGTGAGAAGCAGATGGGCAGGGGGAGGGGCTAATGGAGCAGGTGGGGGCTCAGGGGGTTTAATCAGCAACTCTTTGCCTGCAGTCTTTGGTAAGGGCAGGTAAATTTGGTAATCAATGGGCTTCTAAGCTCTGACATTCCATTCTCCCAGGGGCAGTCTCCAGCTTCCCAGACACAGAAGGTTTTCATGGCCTCCATTTTCTCGATTTGACCTGATTCCCTATCTACACTAACAGCCTGTCCTCAATTCTGATTTCAAAATGAGATATTATTCTGGCTCAAAAAATAAGGAAATCCTGCCTATTTGCAACCACATGGATGAGACTAGAGGACATTATTCCCAGTGAAACAAGCCAGATACGGAAAGACAAATATTACATGACACCACTTACGTGAGAAAACTCACATAGTTCAACCCACAGAGGCCAAGTATAGAAGGGGGGCTGCCAGGGGCTGGGGTAGGAGAAAATGAGGTGCATTGGTCAAAGGGTACAAAGTCTCAGTCACGAAGATGAGTAGGTCCTGGAGATCTGCACAGCATGCTGCTTCCAGTTAACAGTACTGTATTGCACACTTAGATTTGTGCTAGCGGGGTGGACCCCGGGGTGCTATCACACGTAGGAAGAGGGCACAGGAAACCTGGAGCTGATGGATGTCTTTATGGCAGTGATTGTGGTGATGGTGTCACGGGTGTAGACTTCTCTCCAAACTTATCAAAATGTACATGTTCCTATGTACAGCTTTTTGTTTATCAATCATACCTTCATAAAATGGTTTTTTAACAACAAATTCTAGCCAGGTGTGGTGGTACATGTCTGTAATCCCAGTGACTCAGGAGGCTGAGGAAGAGGACTGCAAATTCGAGGCCAGCCTCAGAAACTTAGTGAGGCACCAAGCAACTTAAGAAGATACTGGCTGGAGGTGTAGCTCAGTGGTAGAGGGCCTCTGAGTTCAAACCCCAATACCAAAAAAGAGAGAAAAAAGAAATTAATTCTGTGCCCATAAAATAATAAATCCCATTTCTCCTCCCTCCTGCCCCTAGTAACTTCCATTGTACTTTCTGTCTCTATTGACTTTACCAATTCAAGGTACTCATATAAGTGGAATCATACAATACTTGTCTTTTGGCTTATTTCACTTAGCATCATGCCCTCCAATTTCATCCATTTTGTCACTGAATAATATTCCCTTGCATTGTGTTGTGGTTTCACTTTTCACATACAGTTCTCTACCTACCCAAACTCTATTTTGATAAATGGTGCTAGGGTCTGAATGTTGATGTCCAAAATGTATATGTTGGAAGTTAATACCTAATGTGATAGTGTTGTACCCAAAGAAAATAAAATCATCCAAGCCAATCACATAAAGCCAAAAGAAGCCTTTATTTTAGCTGGCCAGAGATGATCACCCTTACTCCTAAAAGCAGGGTGCCAGGAAATCTCGCACCAGTTCTTTTGTTGCCAACTTTTATAGGGCAAAGGAAGGGATTAGGGTGGGGCTATAGGGAGGGGAAGGGGTTGGGGTGTGTCGGGTCGAATTTGGGCGGCTGCAGGGGGAGGAGTAAGGTCACCTAGCAACACACTGTGCTAGAAGTGACCAATAAAGCAGACCTGCTGACCCTGACATCCACCTTGGGTCCACCTTTTCCTGGGCAGGACCCCTGATCCCTTCCTCTGTATAAAAACCCTGAGCAGCCAAAGCCACGTGCAATTTCTTCTGGCTCTCCCACCCTGACTTTCACCCCAGAGGGGCTAGAGATTTCACCTGGGACACAGACTCTAATAAATCTCAATCCACTACTTTTGTCTGACTCTGGTGAACCCGCCTGGTGAGCTTTACATTTGGTGCCGAAACCCGGGAGAGAGTTCGTGGACCTATCCCATTAGGGACTGAGGTCCACTCTCTCCTCCAAAAGAACCAGTAATCTCTTTATCTGGGCCAACAGAACTGGGGTAAGTTGCCTTTTCTACTGTCTTCCAGTCACTCTCCCATTACTGGTCTATCTGTAAGTTGCGTGCACCACAGACCCCCGCTGTTTGGGCACAGAAGCCTGGGAGATGTCCCAGACTCCATTAGCCCCCCATTTTCTCCATTCTGGACCCCCGTGGACCAGGAGACATCCTGATCCACAGCTGGTCCATTCCGTTTTTCGGGTGAGCACAACCAGGGGGGGACGCCTGTTCTGCTTGTGTTCACTCCCGGAGTAACACTGGAAGGCTATAGGAAACACTGACCTATTGGCTGTCGCTACCATAATTTCACTAAATGGCCACCAGAGGAAATAACCAATTTATCATACCGCTAAACAAACACGTGGAGCTTGATTTTATTGAAATCTGTGTCCCGCCTTTCCACCTCCCCTTTTTCTGTCTGCTCACCTACCTAAAACCTCCCCACTTTCTTTTCTTTCATGTGTTTGTACCCACCGGAAATGCTCTCTGCTCCCGCCCCTCGGCTTTCACCCAAACCGCCAGCAGTGGCAACTGCATGTCCATCAACTGTGTGCCCACCTCTTCCCCCTGCCACCTCCTCTGTCTCCTCCGTCTCTCCACCCCCTCTGCCGATTCAGCACGGGGCACGGACCCCACAGAACACGGAGCTGGCTATTTCCCGCCTCTGCCACCATAGCTGCGTGACCAGCGCTACAGAGTAGCACGCTCCCTCCCTCCGGTGCACTACCCCTCGCTCGCCAGTTCACCGCCACTGCAGCAGCCGCCTTGGCTCCCCACGCCCCGCCCCACTCTGGACTGGGCTTGCAGCTGAAAGTGCCTTGGCTACTGCCTAGCCCCTGCCCAGCCCCCGCCAACACCCAACAAGCCAGGTGCCACAATAGAGCCACCACCTGGGAACCACACATGCATGAGAGTCGACTGTGCACTCAGGTTCAGCTTCTCCGTGCCCCTGCCAAACTCCGCCCACAGGGTCCTCAGAACACTCCTGGGTGCTGCTACTCTTCTTCCACTGTCCCTTTTAGCCTTTACTCATTCATATCCACAGGTGCTGAAAGCCCAACGTTCACCTTGTAGGGAGGTAAAGGATGGTAAGGGAAGGGAAGAGAAGAAGGAGATCTCCAACACAGGTCAGCATGCAATCATCTTTTATTCTCCATTATTCTTCATCCTTCTATCTCTGTACATATGATTTTAGCCTTTTATACCCCTACAGACAAAGAAGGCAAAAAGCCAACAGCAATGAATTCCCAGGCAGAGCAGGCAAATCACCAACAGCAATAGCTAGGGCCAATGCGCAACAGCCAGGTAACCACTCCTTGAACTGTTTCTTAATCTAACCTAGACTCAAACACTTCGAGCTCTGTCCTTTCTCAGGGCCAGAGAAACATTCTTGTTTGCAAGCAATGTTCTATCTGTTTCTGACCTCTTGGCAGAAAATCCTGTTTGCAGGCAATTCCCACCAAGGACTACAAAGTCCCTAGTTTGTAAGAGCACCTGTAGTTAAAACTCTTGACTTCTCTCTTGGTAGAAAATCCTGTTTGCAGGCAGATTCCACCAAGGACTACAAGGTGTCTTGTTTGCAAGAACACCTGTAGCTTAAAAGTTTTGATTCCCTACACACCTCATGAAGACCACTTCAATTCTCCACTCCCCTCACCTGACTTAACCATTTTGTAGATGGCATTTCTATGCTAAATCCTGATGGATGCTGCAAAGTTGCTTATGAAGTGCTTGTACAGAATCACCACTGCCTGATTCCAAATATGCTTTTTTAATTCCTCACTCACTTTCATCTTTCTCTACTGACTCCTCTACTTATATTAAGTGAGGGAAATTACTGAAAAGCTAGATAAAAATCCAGCTTTATTCCTTAACTGCCTTACAGAGGCTCACAAACCCCTATCTGAAATCTGGTAAAAATGGCCTTTAAAGTCTACAATGCCCGAGAGGCAGGTTCATTTACAGAAAAAGGTAACACTCCAGTCCCAGTCCCTGGTAGCTAACCTGTGGCCTGCTGCTCCAGCAAGAACTCCAAAGGAGGACCAGCTGTCCTCTCAGCCAGGGGCAAGCCCATGGCCCCAACCAAGTCGTGTCCACCAGCAAACAAGCAGGACACACTGGAAAAGTGACTGCCTTATGGCTGGCCCCTCCCTAGCGCCTCTACGCAGGGGTGTGACCAGCCAGGTGGTCCCTTTCTCTCAACTGTTGGGCTTCAAAGAAGACTGAAGAAGCCTGGACTCAAGAATCGCTGAGCCCAGGGCATGCTCCAGGGTAACCCTGTGGACACAGGAGTTACCTATTCTGTTTTGCCTGCCCACTCTGGGCCTTTATTTCCTTCCCAGGTTTTGGTTATGAGAATTGATGGGAAACCCTCCATGCCACACAGAACAGCTAAGTTAGCCTGAGCCCTTGAGGGACATCCTTTCAGAGGGACATCCTTTCATACACTCTTTCCTGGTTATTCCTTACTGTCCAGTCCCCCTCCTAGGCAGAGATGTTCTCCAACTTCTGGGAGCCACCTTACAACTTCTTCCCAAGCATATTACTAGTACTCACCTTCTTCTACCTCTGTTTCTTACATTCTGTAGCTCTCCCACACCACCTATCCTACTGTTACCCCCAGACCTGGTTGACCCCCAAGTTGGGGACACCTCCAAGCTAGTCATCGCCTCCCACCACAAGCCAGTCCTAATCTAACTGAAACCTCATGCTAAGTTTCCTTCATGTCCTCAGTTTCCAGGAAGGACTTAAACCCATCATAGGTCAGTTACTCAGGGCCTCCTCATCCCTACTGACTCTCCCCTGTAATACTCCTACATTGCCTGCATGTAAACCCTCAGGAGCCTATTTCTTGGTCCAGGACCTCCACCTAATTAATGAGGCAACTACTCCCATCCACCCAGTGGTTCCTTAACCCTACACTCTCTCAGTACTCTTAATGTTTAAATTCCATTGGGTAACATATTTAAAATATTATTGGTGAAATCATAACAGGTACCATTCTACATACAAAGGAATCCAAAGGTTTCAACTGTGATTCAATTAAAGAAGAGTTTTTTCAAAATGCAAACAAAAGAAGTCAACAGATA